>BLSH010466611.1:67860-107215 GCA_018402905.1 Glandirana rugosa | reverse complement strand
GGGGGGGGGGGGTTGGATGAAGTGTTTGTAGCACTGCTTAGTATTTCCGGTTCCTCTGCACTACCCCGACCCCTAGGCCCTCCAACCCTCCTGACACTCTTGGTTCAGTCATGGTATTAGGCACACACTGTAATGACACTATGACACGGATTTGTAAAATTCACACTTAGTATTTACTGAAACTAAAGTATAGTACAGTAGAGGGGTTCTGAACACCCAAGCCTCAGGGATTGCATTGGCTCAGATGTAGAATCCCCCTGAGACAGCTTATACAATTTACCAAAACTAGTTTGCAAACAAACACAGTATACAGAGAGTAACAAATTAACAAAATAGTATCAGCCACTGCCTATATCAGTACCACATCCCTATTGACGAAGTATAAAGAAAATATTTATGGGGTAGGACCCCTCCCCATAGATGGATAGTGGGACTTTGTTGGTACTGATTAAATGATCAGACGTACACACAGAGGATCTCTATATGTATAACAAAATTTAATCAGATCATAATATCAACAGCGTAAAATCACCCATAGAGGTGAGAGAAAACACACAAAAATACATAAACAAAGGGTGACCGGACAATGTAGAACATGAACAAAAATGGGTCCAGATGCTCCCAGTCGATGGAGGAGAAGTGTGGCTCCGATGACTGGCTAGCAGATTAAGGAGGATGAGGGATACGATACTCTTTCCCTACGCGTTTCGCCTGTTGCGGCTTTCTCAGGGGAAAGTAAGCAGAGACCCACTAGGGGTATACGTATCCTAAATAAGTACAAAATAGTCCGGTAAAGTATAAGGATATAAAAACAGTGATAAATTTCATAAATAATGTCCCTTTCCGGGATAAACATAGATCTCTATTATTCAAGTCTGGTCATTAAGTTAATAACAGTTAGTCTGTTCCAAAGTTGTCAAATAAGACAAAAAATTCATGTTGCAATTCATGTTGCATATACAAAGTGTAATACATTAAAAATACCTTGGGATGTTGAAATGAGAGGAGACACTCCATGTAATGATAACGTCTGGCCGTTTCACTCCTGATTAAGTGTAAACATAAAAAGTCTAGAAATACATAAATCACGGCTGCCGTATGTGCAGCATATGCATGCCTCAGATGAAAGAAGAGAGGTCACTGTGTATTGAGTTTGATCACTGCCGGGCTGACCGGTGCACGTCCTGTACAAACCATTCGGGCAGGAGTGTACGACTACATAATTGATGCACCGGGTTGGAAGGGGGTATGTCTGTCCATGCACAGCACCTGGTGGTCACACAAAGGGATATGGTAAATATGCTGCATATAGACTGAAGAGGGGGTAAAGAGGTAAAAAGAAACAGTTCATAGAACATACCCGAAGTGAGAGGGTCATATAGATGCAGTCTTGAAAAAGATCCTTAGACTGTGCAAGTAAGAACCACTATGGTCTCAGCAATATAAGACTGTCATCCAGAGGACCTGGGGGACAAATGGAAACTAATAAGACTAATAGTAGATATATTTCCTGTGTATGGTACCCCCTAATTTTCGAGTGGCCGTCATATAGACGGTCCTCTCCACAATTAACATATAGCTAGGCTGCCTAAAGACCCTCCGGGTGTAGCAAAGTTACCTTGATTGGATATAGCAGTGTAGGAAGTCCGCATGTCCGCCAGCGTCTATGTCCATGTAACAAGTGTTTGGTTTAAATAGTAGGGTTTTTGGCGCCAAAACTGATAGTTTGGCGCGCCGGAAGTGACTTAGCAGGAAGTCCGCATTCGTATCCCGGCGTATTCAGGACGTCAGACGTGGGTCCACCTCCAAAACAACGGAGAGCCCCACGTGGGACCAGTCCCATACAGGCAGACAGGCAGCAACATCCGGCGCATAGTGGACACGCCTACCATACCTGCCGGCCCTCCGAACTAACAACATCACCATTTATGTCCCACACGCGCTGCCACGGGCAGCATATAACACCTCCCATCCACAGTGGTGACATCGGGCGTTATTAGGCGGCCCATGTCAACCCCTATCGTCCAACATGGGAAGGGGTCACATAAAGACATAAGTCGCCAAATGGCGGGACGGTGGTAGCCCAGTGAGGGTCTCACCGGGAAACCTAGGTGGAAAATAGAACTCCCCCCAGAAAGTGGAAAGGGTGAAGAGGAAGGGAGGCAAGGAGAGGGGAAGGAGCAGGGGGGGGGAAGGGGAAGGGAAGGAAAGGAAGGGGAAAAGAGAGAAAAGAAAAGGAGAGGATAAGAGAAGAGAAGGGGGGGTTTGGTTTAACCACATGAGGGACCACTCACCGGATGGACCCCCCCCGTCCCACCACAGTTACCAGTCATAACATTTCTTGTATATAATCCTAGATAACAATAAAAAAAAAAAAACCCCAACAAAAAAGTCTACGAATCGCAGGCTGAGGAGAAGGCCTGTGTTCATAGAGAGACCTGAAGTCAAACAACAAACAACCCCACAGAACTAATCCAGGGGCGTTGAGGACAGCTGGACATCTAAATACATAAAGATACTGGTAACCAATAACTGCCATGCATATCATATGCTCAGAGTCGCACAGTATAACCCATGGTTGCCCCCAGGACAGCAACGGAAAACCCCAATGACCAAAAAGCGAATCACATCGAAATGTCAGGAGGTGAAACAGGGGCAGACGATCACATGGAGTGTCTCAAAATACCTCCTATAGCAATTTGGTATATCTTTATATGTTTTGTGACTGAAAGTACATAGAATCATGAGAACATTCAGTTGTCTAGAGAAAGGGCTTAAAACTGATATTTTCATTGAGGCCAGGTGCTTTGGTAGCCTCTAGTTGGAAGATCCATTTTGTTTCCAATTGCAGTAGGCGTTTATCAATGTTTCCTCGGCGGGTAGGAGCCTCGACATGTTCCAAGGCGAAAAATGTAATGTGGCCCAGATCATAGTTATGATACAAGCCCACATGGCGACTAATCGCGGATTCTAATTTACCATTAGAGATTTCGTATACATAGTCTCGAATTCTATTAAAAAAGGGGCGTTTCGTCTTACCTACATAGAAGGCCCGGCATGAGCATTCCATATAGTAGACCACACCGATAGTCTTACAGTCCACAAGGTATTTTGGAGTCCAACGAGTACCATCCGGTAGAAGTACATTTTTAGCCTGCCATATCCAGCTACAGAAGTTGCAATTGCCACATTTTTTGGTACCTCTCCGAGGTTTAGCCCAAGGTATAGATTCCTTTAAGCTAGCTAGGTGGCTATGGGTAAGGTGGTCTCGAAGATTTTTAGCTCGCCTATAGGTGACCGTAGGCTTTTGGGTCACATATTTGCTCACCACTGGATCGTCAAGGAGAAGGTGCCAGTGTTGTTCCAAAATGTTTTCAATTTGGTCTGACTCAACTGAGAACTGGGTAATGATTCGCGTAGGTCCTTGTTCCCTGCTTTTGGGGCGAGAGAAGAGGAGAGATTCGCGAGATCTATTTTTAGTTTTGTTAAATGCTTTCTTCAGACATTTGTGACTATATCCCCTTTTTAATAGTCGTTGTCGTAGAGACTCAGCCTGTCTGAG
This sequence comes from Glandirana rugosa, assembly GCA_018402905.1. NCBI lineage: Eukaryota > Metazoa > Chordata > Amphibia > Anura > Ranidae > Glandirana > Glandirana rugosa. Next base: position 103,653 of record BLSH010466611.1, on the reverse strand, counting down.
GAAGACCTGATGGTCACTACAATTGCGCTTTAAACGTACATATTGTCCGTACGGGATGCTGTTTTTGAGAAATTTTGTGTGTGAACTCTTGGCGTGTAAGATGGTATTCGCCGCTGTGGGTTTCCGATATAAGTCTGTGCTGATCCTGCCCCCAGGATCCTTATGGATCTGAACATCCAAAAAGGTCACTGTGGCAAGATCACATTGCATCGTGAATTTCAGATTAAATGTGTTGGTATCTAGCCAAATCATAAATTCATTGAGTGAAGCCCTGGATCCCGTCCATATCATGAGTATGTCGTCGATATACCTGTGCCATGTAAGTACATGGCAGAGGTATATCGAGGGACATTCAGTGAAAAAAATGGATCGTTCCCACCCCCCCAGGTACAGGTTAGCGTACGATGGGGCACAGCGTGTGCCCATCGCCACTCCCTGCACCTGGAGGTAGTGGGAACCGTTAAACGCAAATATATTACGTGATAGAATATATTGCAGAAGGTCCAGAATAAAGGAGTTTAGATTGGCAAGGTTCCTATCTTTGGTCCTAAGGAATTCGGCCATCTGTTTGATTCCTTTAGCATGTGGAATTGACGAATATAGTGCTTCCACGTCAATAGTGACGAGCCAAGCGCCCTCTGGGATAATAATATCCTCAAGAACCCTGAGGAGGTCTGCTGTATCCTTTATATAAGAGGGCAGTGCTGTAACCAGTGGTCTAAGATGTTCGTCTACCATAAGACTTGCCTTTTCCGATATACAGCCGATACCGGAAACGATAGGTCTGCCAGGTGGATCCTCATGATTTTTGTGTATTTTAGGGAGCGAGTAGAATGTAGGTATACACGGATCAACTACATTCAGAAACTCGTAGGTATTTTTGTTAATAATTCCTCTATAGTAGGCTCTACATATTAGCTCCCTAAATTCCTGATAAAACTTGTCAACACTATCTTCCGGTATCTTCATATACCAGTCAGTATTTCTTAAGATGTTTAGACACATCCTAACATAGTCTTGTCTGTTTTGTATTACAATATTCCCCCCCCTTGTCAGAGGGCTTAATTACAATCTGGTCGTTATTTTTGAGGTTCTGAAGGGCTTGCCATTGCTCACCATCCAAGTTGGTATTCACATGAGGCACACTAGTAGCCCTTTTAATGTCATATAGTACTTTTTGTACAAACGACCAGATATGTAAATTCCGCTGCAAGGGGGGAAAATACTGTGACTTGGCTCTATATTGAAGAGCTTGGGGAGGACCCACACCAGGGGACGCATCAAGTGCCTCCGAAGTTGAGGGGGTGTCTCCCAACTCCTTATCATCCTCTGAGTTACTTTCCTCCCAGAGCTGCATAAGGTCTTTAAGTGCTCTGAAATAACTAATGGTAAAGTCCTGCCATAACGCCCTGCCACGTGCTTTTATCTCATTTGGAGTAAGAGTTTTGTCAAATATGGCATGTAAAGTTAATTTTCGTGCAAAGAGAATAACGTCTTTAGCTAATGTAAATTTGTCCAGCTCCTGCATAGGGCAGAAACTCAACCCAAGGGAGAGTAAAGACTCTTCCCTTTGGGTTAGTTTGTAGGACGATAGGTTAATGATTTGTAAATCATCTATGCCTTTTTGGTCAAATGTGGTTGTATGCTGCCTTGTTTTTTGACTTCTCCTAAAGGGAGTGATGCTCCAGTTGTAGGTGGATCTTCAGATCTAATTTTGGAGCGGACTGCTTGCTTACCTTGGCCTTGAGTATCACCTCCCGTGGTTGTGCCCATAGTTTCGCTCGTGTGTGCTCGCGAAGAGGTCCCTTCACCAGAGGGAGGAAACAGAGAAAGTGGTTTAAATTGTGCAAAAGAAAAGTTGGAGAGACCCGAGGCAGATTTATCCGACGATGAAAAGTCACCCTTGGTGGTATTTTGTCGTTTGGATTGTGATCCCGATTTCCCCCTGTTCCCAAGTTTGGTCTTTTTTGGTTTCCCCTGACCGGAGGAGTCCGAGACAATGGATCCTACCTGTGTGGAGGAAATGAGCATAGTGATTGAGCTTCAGTATCTGTATCCCCCTTGTACTGTCCAGTGGATGTTGGATTTGTGTGAATTCTCTCAGTGCGTGCAAATCTCTGTCTGGGGCCCTGTGACCATCTATATGCTTTTTTAGTATCATATGCCGCTATGTCCCTCATCAGCTTCTTGTCCTTATTAAGCACTAGCTTCTTGTTGAACCTATTCATAAATTCTGCAAGATCCTTTTGCTTTTCTTCAAAAGCTGGATTGGAGACTATATGTGGGTTATCCTGCTGTAATGAGTGCAGGATTTCATCCAGTCCTGAAATTTCTTTTTCATAATGGTTGTTAAGAATATCCATCATGCGAAATGAGCATGTCTGGAGGTTCTCTTCCCATATGGTTCTCATTTCAGTACTTACTATTGGTAAGGTAGGAAAAATTTGAATTCGAAGTCCAAAAGGGACACATTTATGTTCCTTGTATAGGTCAAAGTATTGTTTGTGCCAATACAGGGATGATTTTTTAATGAGCAATTGTTTGACCCGTTGGAACCAAGTCTGAATGTCTTGTTGACCTGCATTAGCTCCCAAGGCCTCATTTCTAATCTTTGTAATAAAGCCTTCCCATTTGTCTCCGCAAAATTCCGCCATTATTGGCAGAGTAATCACAGATATAACTAAGTGAACAATGGAATTTATTCAATAGTAGGAGAATATCTACTCTCTAGGTCCTCCTCTCGGTAAGGGAACCGTGAGTGTGCCCAAGGTAATATTGGTCAATGCAACTAAGACACCCTCAATTGTGTATACAGAGAGTACCTTACAACAGGAGGATTATTTGCAATAAGCTTACCCACACTATTATATCCTACAAGGCTTAGCACCCATCTAAGGGATATCCCAGGCCAGCCTATGCACTCTATTCACCCTAAGGAGCAGTTCTGAATTATCAGGAATGACCCGGGCCCTTGTTGGAGTGGCGATGGCAATGTCCAGGAGGCAGGCCTTCTTAATCTTCACCGGCAATGGAAGCCCTTTCAAATTTGTATCCTAAGTATGGCTCTGTGCAAGCAAGCAGCCAGACTGGTAAAAGGGTATTCCTCCAGTGTATTAGGGCAAGGATGTCTGTGTACAATGTCTTTGTGAAGTATCAAATTGTTCCCAGGAGCAAGGTGTCTATACACAGTGTTCAACAGGTGCTATGGCATTAACGGGGATGGAGTAATGGGCGTCAGCCCTCTCACCAACTGAAGAACCCGATGGGACCCTCTGGAATGGTGACTGCAGGTGTGGTACTCCCGATGACGGCCTGTTGTCTGGCGGATGTGACAGTGGCAACTGCTGAGTAGATTGGTGCTGCGACGTCCTCTGGCCAACGATCTTCTGTGGCGGATCCTCCAGGTTCACCCGGAGGCCATAAATCCCTTTGCAATAGGCTGCAACCACTTTCTCCGCCGTGCGGGCAGATGCGTGTTCAGCACGGCCCAGGAAGAAGAGGGCACCAACTGGGCCAGCCTAGCCTTTTAAAGCCTCCCCCAGCGACCCCCCCCCTCTGTTGTCACGGGCCTTCTGGAATGTGTAGTCCCGTAGTAAATACCTGGTTACAAGCCGCTGGCTATACAGACTACTGGTACCACAATCATCCCTGCTTGATGCATAGCTATGAAGTCATTTGCTCAGACCTGGCACTAGAAGAACAGAACAGTACACAGAAAACGGTGAGGATGGTCCACAAATAGAATAGCCATAGTCCACTGTTGGCTACATGTGAATGGATTATAAGCTCAATGGTCAGATTTCATCTTGCTTTCTGTCCTGATGCCAACTGATGAGACAGGAAGTGAGGGGTAAATCTTCCCACTGGTGACACAACAATGGGAACCTGAAAGAAGTTCTTCTAAGTGTTTGTTCACACCATACAGGGTGTATTCATTCTTAAACACTCACAACTCCTGTTTGTTTTTTTTTAAAGTGGAAGTAAACTCTCATCTCTGACTTTTACCTATAGGTAGTGCAAATATCTCCTAAACATGCACCGTTTAGGAGATATTTACTGTACATGCAGCCAGTGACATCAGCGGTGCATGCGCTCTGAAGGAACGGCTCCCCATCTCTTCTGGTCCAAGCCATGAATGTAAGCGAGTACACCCCCTCTGTAAGCAAATATACCCTCCGCGTGTGGTGGCTTTACCGGTCTCTAGCCACGTGTTCTCTTCTGCGATGGAATTGGATGGACGGGGAGAAAAATATAATGAAGGGATGAAGAGAGCAGCCTTTTCACTTTATGTGGATGAGGATTACAGTGGATGCATGGCTGCAATCCATTTAACTCCTTTAAATTGTTCCTAACTGTGTTACGCATATACTGCATGCAAAAGCAAGAAGCCTTTAAAGGGTTTGTAAAGTCTCCAGGTTTTTCACTTTAATACATGCTATGCATTAAGGTGAAAAAAACATCTGTGCTGCAGCCAGTGGTGTATTTAGGTTTTGTGCTGCCCTAGGCCTGACTAAACTCGTGGGGCCCCCCCCCCCCACAGTTGGGGAATGCCGGCTGCCCACACAATAACTCATTGGTTGGGGTCTGCCCCCTGGGCCCTTCGGGTTGCCCAAATATCTATGGGCTTCCCTCCTCTGATGGCGGCCCTGCCTGTATTATCGTATTGACAGCACTAAAAGTGCAAGCCGGCGGGGACTCTTTTCGTGCTGCCCCCCTGCAAAGTGCCGCCCTAGGCCTGGGCCTTGTTGGCCTAGGCCAAGATACAGCATTGGCTGCAGCTGTCCCCCAGAGCCCCCCTTTCTCTTACCTGAGCCCATCTGTACCAGCGATGTGCGCGAGCCCAGCAGCTCCAGCCAGTGTCTCAGTCCTCATTGGATAGATTGATAGCAGCAGGAGCCATTGGCTCCTGCTGCTGTCAATCAACTCCGGTGACATGGGGGCAGGGAGCGGGGCTGAGTCCTGCAGTCTGTCAATGGACGCAGCAGCTGGACTTGTGAGCGCACCTGAATGGGTGCCCCCATGGAAAGCGGCTCTCCGTAGGGGCACCCAATGAAGAGGAGGAGCCAGGAGCGCCACCGGGGGAGCCCAGAAGAAGAGGATCAGGGCAGCTCTGTGCAAAACTCTTGCATAGAGCAGATAAGTATAACATGTTTATTTTTTTTAAAAAACAAACCTTTACAATCACTTTAAGGCCCCTTTCACACTTGTGTGACCCGATTTTACCCTGATTTTTTGACGCGATTTGGGATCAGTAAGACTTTGGTGCAACTTTGTTGCAACTTTGGCTCAATAAAAACATATTACAAAGTTATACAGAAATAGTACAGAAATCACATCTATATTATTCAGGTGCGATTTGCATGAGACTTTGAGGGTTTAACATTGAAGTCTATGGACCTCAAGTTGCATCAAAGTTGGACCAAAGTAATGTAGTGACTACTTTGAAGTCGGCAGGACTTGAAAGTTATACAGATATGAATGGTACTCAATGGAAATAATGGGGAACGACTTGTCATGGGACTCACAAGTGTGAAAGGGGCCTAAGAGAACCTTCCCATATTGCTTTGTAAAGTAAACAAAAGTATATAATATAAATGTATTGCAATAAAAGTTTGAATATTTATATTGTATATTTATGAAGGGTGTCCAATGTGATACTAATGGGTAGTGTATTCTTGGGTTACAGTTGTATTGTATCTCTTTAATTTCAAATATTGAACATTTATAAAATTGTGTATACCATATATATTTTCCATCAGTGCAGCTAATTTTTGTGAGAAGGCATTTTGGTTGTATTGGTGTTCTCAATACAGGCGGTCCCCTAGTTACAAACATCTGACTTATGAACGACTCCTACTTACAAACGGAGGGAGGCAACAGGAAGTGATAGGAAATCTCCCCCTAGGAAGGGAAATTCACTCCTGTAAGAGCTATTATGGGATAAAGGGGTCTCCACTGATGCTTTATCACCAAGGTTTGTTTCCACAACAACCCAAAATTTTCAAAATCCAATTATCATTGGGACAAGAAGTGAGGTGAAGTCTTCTGAACAGAAGCATAGACAGCAAAACAAACATTACAGGGGTGTTACCCCTTCCCTATGCTATCCAAAAAGCTTAAAAATAGTTTTTTAGGCTGAAGCTACACTTAAAAAAATGTCCCTGTTCCGACTTACAAACAAATTCAACTTAAGAACGAACCTACAGTCCCTATCTTGTTTGTAACCCGGGGACCACCTGTATCAGATTTATTTATTTTTGGCACAACCATATTCGTTTCACCTTCCTCACTGACTCTGATGCAGTTCACGTGATTGCTTCCATTTTGGCAAAATGTGTTGGAGTGCCCTGTTCTTATTTGCCATGTTATAGAACATTTCCTATAATATGATGGCAATCTATAGTATGTCGGAAGCTTTCAGTACTTTCCAGTAATCAATACAATCATTCTAATAAAATAATTTATTGTTTTTAGTTTAATGGGAAAAAAAAACTTTCCAGGTATAAAAGTATTATTTACAGATCATACACAATATCTATTCACATATAAAATTATCATCTATTCTAAACAGTAAAAACTAAGCAAACTATATCTTCACACTGCGGGCGTGATTGCACATGGGTGGTATTTGTTGGCGATCACATGGAAACCTGGTTGTTGTACTTAATTCCGGATCCATTTTGATTTGTCGCAGCTGTAAAAAGACAAACAAGGTGATTGAATGTGATAGTTCAGTTCTTTCTTTGCAGAGATCTCATCTTACTTTTTACTCAAGGGCAGGATGTGAAGGGAAACCCCTGGATAGGGCACACGGTTAAAGCGCTTGTCTACCCTTTTAGAGGGATTTTTACCTACAGGAAAGCCTATAGTAAGGCTTACCTGTAGGTAAAATGAATATCTCCAAAACCTGTAAGGTTTAGGAGATATTCAACCTCCAAGCAGCTGCGGCGTCACGGCGCATGCGCCGTGTATGTCCCGGCGCAAGCGCCGTGTATGTCCCGGGGCATGCGCCGTGTATGTCCCATGGCATGCGCTGTGTATGTCCTGGCGCATGCGCAGTGATGTACTGGCAAAGGCCCGGCGCATAGCACAGAAAGATGGGCTCACACGTGCATGCGCGGGACTGACGTCTCGCGGCTCCAGCCGGTCACATCGCCGGAGTCGCGTACCCGGAAGCAAGATCCGAGGGAAGATGTCCGCTCCCTCCGAGGGGACCAAGCAGCCTGGTCGATTCTTCGTTTCAAGGTGAGTATTTCATAATGAGCTAGTATGCGCTGCATACTAGCTCATTATGCTATTGTCTTGCAGGTTTTTTTTTTTCACTGGGTAGACAACCGCTTTAAAATAAAAATACAGACTGGAGTCTCAGTCCTATTTAGACCATCAAATGAATGGTCTTGTAAAGTACCAAAAAAATAGACATGTTTTTTTTTAATCCACAAAGCATCATAGCACATTAGTTTGTGTTTTGATGCGCTGCAACGCAGGTGTGTCAGAGGTGCATTGCCTTAGTGCAGGGGTCTCCAAACTTTCTAAACAAAGGGCCAATTTACTGTCCTTCAGACTTTAGGGAGGGCGGACTGTGGCCATCGGGATTAAACAATCCCCTTTCGTTGGTGTTGGTAGGTGGTGGTGTTGTGTCCCATCACTGGTGTCATTGGGAGGAATTGAGCCTCAGCATTGGTGTCATTGGGAGGAATTGTGTCCCATCACTGGTGTCATTGGGAAGAATTGAGCCTCAGCATTGGTGTCATTGGGAGGAATTGTGCCCCAGCATTGGTGCCTTGGGAGAAATTGTGTCCCATCATTGGCATAACTACCAACTGTCCCTGATTTCAAGGGACTGTCCCTGATTTGGAACAAAGTCACCCTGTCCCTCTTTCCTCCTCATTGGTCCATCATTTTGGTCTGATCTATATACTTGTATACAAGATCCATTATTTAGCTACCAAAAAGTGTTTTAAAGTGCTAAACCTTTTATCCAATTTCTAAATTGCTGCATTTATAAATTCCAAAAGCCAATATAAAGGAATAGTAGAGGTAAAAAAGTACTTGTGGGTTTAACCAATCATTTTTTTGTACAATTCTCCTTTTAAAAGGGGGCATGGCAGAGGGTGTGTCTTATGCCTACATATTTTTGCTAATAGGTGTCCACCATTTCCATCTCAGAAAGTTGGGAGGTATGCATTAATATCATTGGTAGGAACTGTCCCCCTGTTGTTGGTGTCCTTGGGAGGAATTGGGCCCTTCATTTGTGTCAGTGAATGAAATATTGCCCCAAGGACAAAGTAAGCAAAGGGCCGTATCTGGCCTGCATTGGGATGCCACTGATAATGAATGGCATTGCAGCGTGTATATGGTGCATTGCACATATGTTAATACACCAGTCTCTACTCTATCCAAAACTAAAATGAAAAGCCTTACATACACTTTAAGGGGTGGTAGCTGGCACATGGCCCTGACCTCTAAAGCACCCATAACTGGTAATGTGTACTGTGCTAAACATACACACATGAAAATTGCAGCATATCCATCTTCATCCAGCACTCCTCTGAACAAGGCTGGGGAAATTACAGAACACATCCTTGGACTGCACAGGCACCAGGATTTATATAATTGTGTCATCCCTGAGCCAACACCTCAGTCCAGGAAGTGGATGATGATCCTGAACAAAGATGGCGCCATCATTCTGCAGAGAAATGCAGATGAAGTCATTATCGGGCGCAGTACTGTGATCTCAGATAGAGGTAATACCTGGAAGAGTTACACTGACACATTACTTAGCATGCTGCCCAGATTATGGACACTAAAGTATTTACTTATTCTCAACAAGCAGCAAAAGCACTTTGAAATGAGACCTCATTCACCTCCTGTAGCTATAGGCATTATGGAGAAATTTCCCTTGCCTCACAACAGAAGTACTGAAATCTTAGATTTTTTTTATTCCCTTCAATGGCAGCCTACTAGACTTCTAATGTGAGCACACAGCAGGTGTTTCCAAGCTTTTAGTTATGGATTTTAGGGTCTGTGATCATGGGCGTCCACAGAACTTGTTTCAGGGGGGAGGGCATAATTTTGAGGTCACCCATGCTCCGCCCCTTTTTGACGTCCTGAAGGAGAGGGGCTTAGTCCTTATCATATACCATATCGTTCCCCATTAGAGCAGGCCAGGCCAGAGCAAGTCCCCCATAGAATAGATCTCCCTTTACTTAGTCTTCTCACTCTTACCTTTTTTTCACCTGTATATAGAATAGAATCCCCAGGTTTTCCTGCAGCACCACACTCCCGGCTCTCCGGCCTCTCCCCCTGCAAAGAATATATTATATATATATATTTTCCACTCCACGAGTCCTCCTCCTCCTTGGCTCAGGCTGCATGCCTGTTCTCCGGTTCCCTCTCCCATGCTGGGCGGCCGCTGCACAGCACAGTCCCTCCCCAGACAGTCCCACAGATCACTCCACGTGCAGGCAGGACTCCACCACCACTCCAGTGGGCGGCGCCGTGCTGGCCGGATCTACATCTCTCTCTACACAGTACACAGGAGGGACTGAGTGTCCGAGCCGAGGCCCAAGCCATCGCATCGGGGGTGAAGGAGGAACAGTCTCAGTGAGTCAGAGCAGCAGACTCAGAAAAAAGTCAGTGGTGGACCGTTCACGGACAACAGTGTCTGTGTGCGGACACCCTGCCGATCCCTGATTCCGGGGGGGGGGGCACTTGCCTCCCCCTTGCGGACGCCCATGTCTGTAATTTGAACTTTGAGGACATATCTAAATGAATTATTCACAGTACAAGCAGCTAGAGAGGTCAGGGATGGCTTTTTTTTTTTAATTATTTTCTAATTGTGAAGAATATGTAAATTATTTAGAGCTGAACATCAGGATAGTTGTTAATTTTTTACCACTACCTCTTTTCCTTTACCACATTAAAAATGAACATATTATGTTTCTTTTACATGTACATAGTTTTGTGAAAATTATCTTTTTAATGTCCATCGGCACTGGGAGGAGGGGTGGATGAAACTCCAATGTCATTTCCTTTTACTGTTCAGGGCTGCTACACCAAGCTACTATTCTCATAATATAATGTGAATTAATGCATTCAATGGTCATGAATATGGGTGATCAGAACTGTGCATGTCAATTATACTAGGCAATGAGTCTGGATGGGACAAACTGGGAGTCTGAGATGTCCAGGTCCTTCCACTACAGCAAGTGGCGACATAACGATGCTGCCACTATTAGAGATTTACTACTATGGTGTCCTTACACAACTGGCACCCAGGGAAAAGAGCGGGCATACCTCTTACATACAGTAAAGTGGGGACATTGAGCCCTTTAAAATCAGTGGCTGCTGCTTTGAAAAAAAAAAAAAAAAGACATTTATAGTACTGATTTGGAATTTCTGCCTGGAGTTCAGCTTTAAAGTCCCCTATTACACAGGGGGTAAAGACATGCGGTTGATTTTTATCACCCCCATCCCCCACCCCCCCAACCATGTTTGCCCATCTAAACCCAAGACATCCAAAGGGGGTGGTACATATGCTAGAGCAAATTTTAAAGTGGATGTAAGCCCAAAAAAAAAATAATAATAATTAATAATTCTGCCTCGTAGAGTATAGCATAGCATGTCATGTCATCTGTGCCCAGTCTTGCCACAAAGAGTTAATCCAACTGTGAGTAATGACCTTATCTTTTTTCAGGAGGAGAAAGAGGTATCAGTGCCAAGCAGTCTCCCAGTATAGAGGTGGGTGGGGAGGCTTGTGACATCACAACTCCACCCACCGAGCTCCAGGAAAGAGAGAAACCCACTGATTTCAGATTTTTACAGAGCTGCAATTGCTTACAGGAAGGGCATTTTCAAGGTAGGGATAGATGCAGGAGGCTTGCATGTATATATACATTAGAGCTGCACAATTCTGGCCAAAATGAGAATCACAATTTTTTTGCTTAGAATAAAGATCACTATTCTCTCACGATTCTCGCAGCGTAATATATTAAATATACGAAAAAATTGGGCTAACAGCACTGTTTAGTTTTTTGAAAGGGTAATTTTTCCAAAAAAATTGCGTTTAAAAGTCCGCTGCGCAAACAGCGTGTGACATAAAATATTGCAACAACCGCCATCTTATTCTCTAGGGTCTCTGCTAAAAAAAATATATAATGTTTGGGGGTTCTAAGTCATTTTCTAGCACAAAATAATGGATTTTTATTTGTAAACAGCAAGTGTCAGGAAAGATTAATCTTTAAAGTTTAAATGGTTAAACCAAACAACTATACAAGGGGAGTTCACTCAGAGTTTATGCCTTTGAAGTAAATTACTTTGTATCTATTTTATCAATGGTAACTCAGAAGTTGGCTCTCTGCCCAGACTCGGCTGTCTCCCCTGAGACTCAAGTCGCAGAAGAGACTTCAGGCACTTGTATTGACTTTTATTACTGTCAAGTTGCGCTGATTCGCCCCGCAAGTCGGACCCCATTAACTGCACTGAAAATCGCGGTAATGCCCAATGGAGATCGCGCGGGGGGGTGTAGATCGAGATCGTGATTTTAATACGATTAATCGTGCAGCTCTAATATACATTAATACTGTGTCATTAGTTTATATTGGGTACTCGCTTTTGTTGCCAGTGGTTTAGACATTAATGGCTGTGTGTTGAGTTATTTTGAGGGGACAGCAAATTTACACTGTTATACAAGCTGTACACTCACTACTTTACATTGTAGCAAAGTGTCATTTCTTCAGTGTTGTCACATGAAAAGATAGAATAAAATATTTACAAAAATGTGAGGGGTGTACTGACTTTTGTGAGATACTGTACATGTATGTATGCAGATGTTACAAAACACTTTTTTTTTCCTCCTTTCTCACCTTGACCGTTCCTTGCTGGACCAGGAGCGTCTTCATTATTCGACTTGGATTTGTTGCTCTCCAGAGTCTGATCCGAATTTTCATTCTCTAAAAAAACAAACAAAAAAAAAAAAAAAAACAGCAAAGACCCGTGAGACAGTGCAGCCATAAAAAGTTCTAGGGTGCTCCTCATCTGCAGAAGAGGGATTGTGCGTCATCCCAGACGAAGAGGCCAAAGAGCAGGACAAGAGTGGCTAACAAAGCCCGCTGACAATTCCTGCGAGCTGGGAACACCTCAGAACATCCCTTTGTTGTGCGCTCTAAAGAATCCAAGCAGCAGGTGTGCAGACGGCCGGTGACAAAACCCTTAGCCGGCACCAGCTGCATCCGAGAAGAAGCCCCCCACGTGCATTGTCACATCAGACCCAGATAATTTGTCGATTGTGTAAATTTGTGGATTAAGTCGGAGTTTTGTCCTTCTCAAAAGGTGGAAACATAAACAAGCCCCCTCCATTAATTAATTAGAATCCCATTAGGCCAAGCGAGCGCTAAGTTGAAGTTGTGCATTACTCAGGACGCGGCTCGCCCCCTCAATAGTCGCTGTCCTTCCGTTAATGGGTTATGCGTAAAAAGCGGATGGCTGTAAAATGAATGATGCTTGAAGGGCAGTTAAAAAAAAGGAGACTTAATTTAAGTTGTTTCTAACGGGCAACAAGTGCGTTAATATAAATAGTGTAAGACAATTAGCGGGGTTGATTAATGGAGTGGGCGCACTCGTAAAAGGTGACTGCTATTAATTTGTATAGAAAATGCTGTGTTGGTAAACAATGTATATTTATTTATTGATAGACAACATGAGAGACAAAGGCATTCTAAACCCCCACAATCGCCATTTGTCTGATACATAGGCGGCACTTCAATTAAATTGAAAGCACTGATTAACCACTTCAGCCCCGGAAGGTTTTACCCCTTTCAAGACCAGGCCATTTTTTTGCAAAAAGGCACTGCGTTACTTTAACAATTGCGCGGTCGTGCGACGTTGTACCCAAATAATATTGATGTCCTGTTTTTCCGCACAAATCAAGCTTTCTTTTGGTGGTATTTGATCACCTCTGCGGTTTTTAAAAAATGTTTGCGCTATAAACAAAAAAGAGCGACAATTTTGAATAAAAAAAATATTTTTTACTTTCTGCTATAACCCACATCCAATAAAAAAAATATAAAAAATCTAATTTCTTCATCATAGGCCAATATGTATTCTGCTACATGTTTTTGGGGAAAAAATCCAATAAGCGTATATTGATTGGTTTGCGCAAACGTTATAGCGTCTACAAACTATGGGATAGATTTAAGGACTTTTATTTTTTACTACTAATGGCGACAATCAGTGATTTTTAGCGAGACTGCGACATTGTGATGGACAAGTCTGACCCTAAGTGTCACTCTTTCGGGGCCAGTGACACCAATGCCGTGATCCATGCTAAAAAAAAATGCACTGTCACTGTACTAATGACACTGGCAGGGAAGGGTTTAACATCAGGTGCAATCAAAGGGTTAAATGTATCTTTAGGGGGGTGCTTTCTAAATGTAGGGGATGTGTTATGACTAAAGGAAAACAGAGATCCTTGTTTCTGCAGAAACATGAGATCTGCATTTTCCCCCCTGGCAGAACTATGTAAACAAGGCAGACTGCCGTTCTGCCTGTCTCTGAAAAATTAATGGGTTCCTGGTCCTTAGGACCCACTGGTTGGCTCCCACTGTATCCAATCACAGCGGAAGTGGGTCACCGGCGGCGTGCACCTGCCCCAGACCAGGAAGAAGAAACCCCATATAGGTACATGATTTTGCACCTAAGCCTGCCTGCACTTAGACCCTGCCCCAGTATACTGTACATGGGATGGTCTTTAAGCGGTTAAAGAGGAACTCTGATGCAACACACAAAAACACTTCCATTGAACAGCATTATATTGTGGTGCCAATGGACCCTTATTTCAACCAATTAACACCTTTATTCCTTTTCTGGCTTCTGCAAACTTCTGGATTTGGTACCCTAACAGACTATGAGGCACGTTTAAAACCGAGTATTGGCTATTGATATCCACCGCAGTTTTAACTTTGCTCGCTTAACAATTCACTCATAAAATTCTGACAGCAATGTGGAGTCCTAATAAAAGTTCTCTGTATAATGCCACAGGTGATAGGTGAGGAGGGTCGCATGACTTCTCCTCCAGTCACTTTCTTTTTCCCCATTTATGGAAATGAATGGAGCTTCACTGGCTTTGGGGTCCCATAGCAAGCAAAGCGCTAAGCACATTAGTAAAGAACTTCATTGCGCTTTATAAATGTGCCACCACCTTACTCTTTTGCTGTATGTGTTTGACACTCTTCAACCTCTGTTCATGAAAGGGTTAAAGCACCATATTTGCATTGGCCTATTTAGCTGTGTATTCCCATTTGAAACCAATATGGATGAAGGAGCCTATAACTTCCCTGGAATCTACAGGGTGGCAATCCAAGGTAGCAGCAGCAGGAGGCGCTGTTGATAGCGTGACTTGTATTAGTTGTTTGTTCTCGTCCCATAATGCCATGTGTGCACAGAGGTCTGCAGTGCCCAGTCAGGGGTGCCTATAGAAGATGGGCCAGTGTCTCTACAAAGAGGATAGACACCTCTTCCCAACCTGGAGCCTCTGCTGGTGCACCGCTGAATTCATGCCTCTCTCCCATTTTCACATCTGTACAAATGTATGCAAAGTTTTACTGAGCATTTATAACCACCTACCTTTCCTCCAGGCTTCATGGGCTTTTTTAAGCTTCATGAGAAAAAGATGTACAGTGACCAGCAACACGCAGATCATCAGCGACACCAGAATCAGGATTACAGTTCGGTTCGACTTTCCTATAGAGGCTTCAAATCCTGCAGAACAAAAAGGCGCTTATTACAAAACATTGCAGCCTTATCCTTGAATATATTGGTGTGCTAAGCAGCCGTTTTGGCGTGCCTAACCCTTTCTATATGCAGTTTTAATAAGGATGGGGCTACCCTCTCCTTGTCAACTACATTTTAGTCTATGAAAAAACAAACAGGGGTAGTGTAACATGGATATGGTTTATGCAAAGCAAATATGACTTACTGGACACACCTAAACTAGTGTTATGGCCAGGGCTGGTGCAAGGATTTTTGACACCCTAGGCAAATCCTAATTTTGCCGCCCCATTTGGCTCCACCCCCTTTGTCCTGTTCATGTATGTGATGGAGGTGGCGGAGCTGGAGATTTCTACAGCGCCTCTCTACCTATTTGTATAGCCGTGGTCCACAGGCCTGCACCTGTGCCTCTGGACCTGGCTTAAAGTCGGCTGGGGCAGTCTATAGACAGGCTGGGGTAGTATATGGACAGGCGCTTGGCGCCCTGGGCGTCAGTGCACCCTAGGCGGCCGCCTACTCCGCCTAGTGGTAGAGCCGGCCCTGGTTATGGCTAGAATGACCAAGTTGAAACAGAGCCAGGTCTAACCTAAACATTATGATGACCAAATAATTTTTTCCTTCTGTTTTAAAATGGCCTAAATCGTCCTCAAGTCTCCTCTTGCAAATTTTATTCTATGTTTTGTCCATATCTTTAGGTGATTGATTGTTTTTGGTTTTCAGTTGTTAATTCAAATAAGCAACAATCGATAACCTGAGGGTTGTTGGATAAGAAGACATACATTTATTCATACTACATATTTACATATAATATCTGCCTATACTTCCTCTTAAAACCATATTGTTACTATAGGTTGTTGCAGTGCATAATACAGATTAAACAACATCTTGATTATTGAAGCAGACTATAGTGCTTCAGTGTTGATCAGGTCAAACTAGAAATAGTGGCTTCAATGTTGGTCAGGTCAAGCCAACTATAATTTCTCAATGGCAGGTCAAGCTGGCTAGAGTGCCTCAATGGTGGTCAAAGCAAGCATGCTATATTGCTTCAATGTTGGTGATGTCATTCCAGCTATGGTCCCTAATGTTGGTCAGGTTGAGCCAGCTATAATGCTTCAATGTTGGTGAGGTCAAGTTGGCTATAGTGTCTCAATGGTGGTCAGGTAAAGTTGGCTATAGTGTCTCAATGGTGGTCAGGTCAAGCTGGCTATAGTGCTTCAATGTTGGTCAAGTCAAGCTGGCTAATAGTGCTTCGATGTTGGTCAGGTAAAACCGGTTATAGCAGTGGTTCTCAACTCCTGTCTGCAGGACCCACTAACAGGCCAGGTTTGCAAGATAACTGAAATACATCACAGGTGATATCATTCGCTGCTCAGTGATTGCAGTATTCTAGTCTGCATCTCCCAGAGGTAATACTTAAAATCTGGCCTGTTAGTGGGTCCTGAGCACAGTAGTTGAGAACCATTGGGTTTTAGTGTCTTAATGATGGTCAGATCAAGACAGCTATAGTGCCTCAATGGTGGTCAGGTCAAGCTGGCTATAATGCTTCAATGCTGATCAAGTTAAGCCAGCTAATGTTTGTCAATGGTGGTCAGGATCAAGACCGCAATAATGCCTCAATGGTGGTCAGGTCAAGCTGGCTAGAGTGCCTTAATGGTGGCTAGGTCAAGATGAAGGTTTCCCCTCAGTAATGATCAGGTCAAGCAGGCTATATTTCCTTAATGTTGGTCAGGTCAAGCTGGCTATAATGCCTCAATGGTGGTCAGGTCAAGCCAGCTATAGTGCCATAGTGATGGTCAGGTCAAGCCAAGGACCACAAATGTTAGTCAGTTTAGGTGTGCTCTTCTGTGTCTCCAATGACCCCTTTGCTCTCCTGTGTCTCCAGTGACTTCTGTGCTACCCTGTGTCTCCAATCTTCAGTGACTCCTGTGCTCTCCTATGTCTCCAGTGACTCCTGTGCTCTCCTATGTCTCCAGACTCCCATGACCGCCTGTCTGCTCCTGTGACCTAAATGCACCCTTGTGTCTCTATGTAGCCTCTGGTATGCCCTCAGTTGTCTAGCATGCTTTGTTCCATTAGCAGTACCCTCTATTGCCTCTCCACATTGATATGCCCCTGCAATCATCCTATGATGATGACTAGCCATTGCTCTGCGAATTCAGACCCTTGCATAGCATCCATTGGTCCCCTTGTGGGTGTGTACAAGTCTCTGGCTTGTACTATATTACAGGTGCAGCAACAGAGGAGTCTGACAGTACCAGGTTAACTCGTTTCTTGTGTATTTCTATACATAAAGTTTGACTGGTGAACTCAAACAGGTCAAAACACAAAAGCTGAAGCTGTAGATTTTGGTTGGATCAGCGCGTGCCCTTGCCACTTACCTTCAGTTCTGCTCTGGCTAATTTCAGTCACGTTATCCAACTGAATGTACCAGGTAGTGTTGACATCTGTGAAGGCACTGTAGGTCACGGTCTCTAGAAAAACAAATTAGGTAATGTAAATTCATTTGAACAAAGAAAAAGTAGCACACAGTTGGTTGATTTATATTTAGGCATCAAAGATTTACACTGGAGAGGCAGCTCTTCGCAAGCGCATAAATCAAGCAAAGTCGCAGGAATGCAACTTTTCTGGATGGCTAAAAGGACCTTATTTATGCCGGCCACATATTGATAAAAATTTGGCCAGTTCAGCAGGGACCCACTGATTGAAGAAATAAAACTGTATAATGTATGGACTGCCTTAAAAACTGCTGCTAAAAAATAACAAGAAAGCCTCCCTTGCAGTAACAGCCCTCTATTATAGCTCCTTAGTAGTGCCAACAGTGGGGCATTCCAAGCTTATCAGGGTGTTAGTCCAACCCACATGGCCCTTTTAGGTCTACAGATTGCAATAGTGCACATCAAAGTACATTACGGGCACTGCAGTTCCCCAATGCACTAAGGCAGCCCAAATGGTTTGTAGTGCACAACACTTAACTATAGACGCCATGAGTCGCAGTGCATTGTAGTACACATTTTGTGGCACATTTTTGGGATGTTTTGGTGCATTTATTGAAATGCTTGTTAATGTGTGATATGACGTACTGCATAACGAATCCTAAGGTACAGTACAGCATCACCAGGTAGCTGAAGACCTAATATATTTGTGCACTGAACAATGTAATTGGATACAAACAGCAGCAGCTCATCAATTTATAACGAATATCAAAGAATCGTGTGGGATGGGAAATAAAAGAAAAGTGCAAAAACCGATTTCTTCGCACTCCAATTTTCCAGCTAGAAAAATTAACCCAAATTAAAATTTGCCTTTAAAGACGAACAATGGAAGCAGAGGTCTTTTGTTGCAAAAGTGCAAAAAACATGGTTATTTGGCTGGAATACATACAGTATCTCACAAAAGTGAGTACACCCCTCACATTTTTGTAAATATTTTATTCTATCTTTTCATGTGACAACACTGAAGAAATGACACTTTGCTACAATGTAAAGTAGTGCGTGTACAGCTTGTATAACAGTGTAAATTTGCTGTCCCCTTAAAATAACTCAACACACTTTTAATGTCTAAACCGCTGGCAACAAAAGTGAGTACACCCCTAAGTGAAAATGTCCAAATTGGGCCCAGTTAACCATTTTCCCTCCCAGTGTCATGTGACTTGTTTGTGTTACAAGGTCTCAAGTGTGAATGGGGAGCAGGTGTGTTAAATTTGGTGTTATCACTCTCACTCTTTCATACTGGTCCTTGGAAGTTTAACATGGCACCTCATGGCAAAGAACTCTCTGATGATCTGAAAAAGAATTGTTGCTCTACATAAAGATGGCCTAGGGGCTATATGAAGATTGTCAAGACCCTGAAACTGAGCTGCAGCACGGTGATCAAGACCATACAGCGGTCTAACAGGACAGCTTCTACTCACAACCATAGTTTGAGTGCACATGCTCAGCGTCATATCCAGAGATTGTGTTTGGGAAATAGATGTATGAGTGCTGCCAGCATTGCTGCAGAGGTTGAAGGGGTGGGGGGGGGCTTTCAGCCTGTCAGTGCTCAGACCACACGCCGCACACTGCATCAAATTGGTCTGCATGGCTGTCGCCCCAGAAGGAAGCCTCTTCTAAAGATGTTGCACAAGAAAGCCCGCAAACTGTTTGCTGAAGACAAGCAAACTAAGGATTACTGGAACCATGTCCTGTGGTCTGATGAGACCAAGAAAAACTTATTTGGTTCAGATGGTGTCAAATGTGTGTGGTGGCAACCAGGTGAGGAGTACAAAGACAAGTGTGTCTTGCCTACAGTCATGCATTGTGGTGGGAGTGCCATGGTCTGTGGCTGCATGAGTGCTTCCGGCACTGGGGAGCTACAGTTCATTGAGGGAACCATGAATGCCAACATGTACTGTGACATACTGAAGCAGAGCATGATCTTTGGAGACTGGGCCACAGGGCAGTATTACAACATAAGGACCCCAAACATACTTCCAAGACAACCACTGCCTTTCTAAAGAAGCTGAGGGTAAAGGTGATGGATTGGCCAAGCATGTTTCCAGACCTAAACACTTTCGAGCATCCGTGGGGCATCCGCAAATGGAAGGTGGAGGAGCGCAAGGTCTCTAACATCCACCAGCTCCGTGATGTTGTCATGAAGGAGTGGAAGAAAACTCCAGTGGCAATCTGTGAAGCTCTGGTGAGCTCCATGCCCAAGAGGGTTAAGGCAGTGCTGGAAAATAATGGTGGCCACACAAAATATTGACACTTTGGGCCCAATTTGGACATTTTCCCTTAGGGGTGTACTCCCTTTTGGTGCCAGTAGTTTAGACATTAATGGCTGTGTGTTGAGTTATTTTGAGAGGGCAGCAAATTTACACTGTTATACAAGCTGTACACTCACTACTTTACATTGTAGCAAAGTGTCATTTCTTCAGTGTTGTCTCATGAAAAGATAGAATAAAATATTTACAAAAATGTGGGGGGTGTACTTACTTCTGTGAGATACTGTAACTTTTCAGGTACCTCCGCAACTGTGGTCTACAAAACATAACAAAACAGACAGTATATGGCTATGTCACTACGGGCAATGCAGATATTTGAGTTTTTGTTTCCTATGGTGGGGGGAGTGAGGTCTTGAGCTATAAATTATGTAAAACCGATTACTTGTGCATGATGGAAAATTTGGTTTTGTTTTCATTCGTAAAATACATAATTTCCTGCTGTTATATGATATCTGTTATTTTACGTTAATTTGTTTTTGGATAATTTGTTATTTCAGTAGAGTATAGATAGTCGTAATAACGAATTTATTTGTTTTATTGTTTCATTTTCGGATAATTCGTTATTTATGTAGGTGTTTTTACATATACGTGATCATAATAATTCAAAAAGTTGTTTGATTTACTCTGTGCCAGAAATCCAGCCCCCAACGCAAAAGGAATCAACTGATTGCACTAGAAAACTGGATCAATTCCTTTCCACTTGCTCACTAATAGAATAAAAACAAATTGATACAAATTAATTCAGATGATTCGATATGCCATTACGAGTCGACCTGCTGTTTCATTAGACCATTAACGAATTAACAAATTAATTCTTTATTTTCCTTATAACTTCTTTCGTATTAGTCGAAATTCGTTATTTTTTTGTTCGGACGTTCAGATGCATCTGATTGTCCGAAAGACGCAAAGTTTCCGATGAATTTCGATTTGTTACGAAACAAATTGCACATTTCTAACCTGTGGTCTCATTCTGCTGTGTGGTGGGGTCACCAGCTGGTAATGTTTCTCTTCCGAAGAATCCGGTAGCTGTGAAGAGAAAAAGAAATTCCCACAATTTTATTGAAGGCACAATTTCAATCGTAAGGAGTATGGCTTCTCTGAATATCTGATTACCGTTGGTTATATCGTCTTTGTCTTCGTCTGTCGTGGCGTTTTCCAATGTTGTGTTCCATTCTGGGTATGGCATAGACGTGATGTCTAAAGTACAGAGAACAAAGCCTGGTTGGTGGTTATCTTGGCACCAAACAACTCCCCCAACCAAACCATCTATCAAGGGTTGGTTTAAAAAAATGGACCCCTCAAGATTTCTTGAAAAATTCACACATATCTTAACCCACCTCCTCCAAATTTGAAAGAACCTGGGTGTGTGGAACAACTTTAAAACTTCCTCTGCATACATTGACATCCTGTCAGAAACCCGAACCTTCACCCAACCAACAGACCATCCACTAACCCATTCCCACCATACTTATGGTAGACCGCAATCCACCTGAACTTCCCGATAATGCTCCAACTTAGATTGTTGAGTGGCTTGTCTAGTAACTGCTTCCGGACCACCCCAAGTACATGTACTGCAGCAGGGCGGCCCTTCAGCGCGAAATCACATACCTGTATGTCATTTACATTTCCGAGTCTGGGGTGCGCATGCGCGCTGCCGGCGATCCGCTGCTGCTGTGATTGGACACAGCGGGAGCCAATCAGTGGGTCAGACAGACCCGATGTTTGCCAGCACCTGCCGATCGTTCCGGAGAGTGGCAGAGTGGTGGTCTGCCTATGTAAACAAGGAGAGTGGAAGATGGAGATCCTGTGTTTCTGCTAAGCAGGAACATGGATCTCTGTCTTCCCCCAGTCAAAGCACCTGCCCCCCACAGTTACCAAGCACTCCCAGTGAACACATTTAACCCTTTGATTGCCCCTGATGTTAACCCCTTCCCAGCCAGTGTCATTATTACAGTGACGGTGCATATTTTGTAGCACTGATCACTGTATTAGTGTCACTGGTCCCCAAAAAAGTGTCACTTGGTGTCCAATTTGGCCACCGCAATCTCGCAGTCCCGCTATTAATCACTGATCGCTGCCATTACTAGTAAAAAATAAATAAAAATTCCATAAAAACATACCATAGTTTGTAGACACTATAACTTTTGTGCAAACCAATTAATATACGCTTATTGGGAATTTTTTTTAACAAAAACCATGTAGCAGAATTCATATTGGCCTAAAATGATGAAGACATTTGATTTTTAATTTATTTTTTTTTATTGGGTATGTTTTATAGCAGAAAGTAAAACATATAGGTTTTTATTCAAAATTTTGGTCGCTTTTTGTTTATAGCGCAAAAAATAAAAACTGCAGAGGTGATCAAATACCACCTAAAGTCATGAAGGGGGGAGGGTAAACCTGGAGCTGAAGTGGTTAATATGAACCAATGCCATGCTTCGTGGTAACACATTCTCATTGTGACCAAACTCTGCCTCTTCCCTTTTTTTTTTTTTCCCCTTCCCTGTCCACTTTTCTCACCCCCTCTACTACCCCCCCCCCCCCTTTTTCCCTAATAATATTAAAGTGGATGTAAACCCTCCATATACCCAGTGATGTGAACAGCCTCAGATGATACACAGAGATGAAACAAATCTCCCTATATAAGTATTATATGTATATCTGCTGTCTTCATCTGTAAATATCCTTTAGAAAGTGGAGATCATGTTAACATTTTTCTCTTCCTGGTTACCTCTGGGAGTGGATCATTGGCATACAGCCAAGACAGCTGATTGGAGGAAAGGCACACACCCCCTCTCTTCATAGGCAAAGGAAGAAAGCAATGTACAGAGCTCTGCTCTTAGACGACAAGCAGTGTGCTCATCTGTTTATAGCAGCCTCCCCGACACACACTTCTATCTCCCCTCTCGGAGAACGTGTGACAACTTATCAGGCTGATAACAGAGCTACAGAGGAAGAGACAGCTACAGGACATAGTTCTTTGGACAGAGATAAGAAAACACTGCAGATCTATGTGCCCAGCTCAAATTTCATGAATCTGGTTTACATCCACTTTAAAGCGGTAGTAAACTCTCAAAGCTTTTTTTTACCTACAGGTAAGCCTATAATAAGGCTTACCTGTAGGTAAAATGAATATCTCCTAAATCTGCATGCAGCCTCCGATGTCAGCGGTGCATGCGCTCTGATGATCCGACGGAGGTTGCCGGAAAATCAGAGCTGACTTCCATAACGAAGCGCGCGCACGCGGGAGTGACGTCATGTGGCTCCGGCCACTCACCTCACCGGAGCCACGTACCCGGAAGAAAGAAGAGGACCATCATGTCAGCGTCCTCAGTGCTGACCGACTTGGGCATCGGGGGCCTCGTTCTAAGGCAAGTACTTCATAATGTGTTAGTATGCGATGCATACTAGCACATTATGCTATTGTCTTGCAGGCTATTTTTCCCCCCTCTTCTCGCTTTAACCTATATTAAAAAAGACATATTAACACATATAAAACCATTTACCTGTCATCTCATCCTGCCAGGTGGTGGTGTCACCAGCTGGTAATGTTTCTCCTCCGAGGAATCCAGTAGCTGTGATGGGGAAAATACGGTAAAATGTAAATCATTTCTAAAATGTGCAATTCCTATTATAAGGAATATCTAATTACCGGTGGTTATATTTCCTGTATCTTGGTCTGTCATGGCGTTTTCCTGCGTTGTGTTCCATTCTGATAAAGTTGTTGATGTGATCTCTAAAAAAACGGTGAACATTTTAAACAAAGTATTGTTAGTGGGTCCTGTCTGGGCACCAAATACTATATAGTCTCTAATGTGTAGGCCAAGGACACCCCCCCGTCATGGCCCTGGAAACAGAGACCACAAAAATCGAAATCTTCTTTGCAGAAGATGATTGGCTAAACAACTCGAGTGCATTTCAGCTTTATATGCAGTAATATAGAACCGATTAAATAAAAAGTTGACTCCAGCATAACACTTTTGGTATTAAATAGTAAATTTTGTGGTTTACCAGGGTGGATTTGATTTAAATCATAATTTTTAAAGAGCAGCTGTCATCTCTGTCCTGCAGCAGCTCTTCCTCTGACCCGCTGGTGACTCACCGACACTCCCATTCACTTTAACCAGTTCCACACTGCATACCGTCTATTTACGGCGGCAGTGTGGACGCTGGCCGCGAATCGCCGCAAAAAGACAGCGATCTGCGAATGGCCGATAGGGGGCGCGCGCCCGCCGCACTCCTGAGGAGTGTGCCCGCGGCTCGGGCGGACCCGATGTCTGCCGGCGAGCCGCGATGAGCAGCCACAGGCAAAGAACGGGGAACCGCCGATGTAAACACGGCGGTTCCCCATTCTAACAGTGCGGGCATGGGAGATCTTACTGATCCCTGTCACTGGGATCAGTTAGATCTCTCATGCCCATGGTAGCCCAACCCCCCCACAGTTAGAACACACCCAGGGAACATAGTTAACCCCTTCACTACACCCTGCAGGTTAACCCCTTCAATGACATTTATACAGTAATCAGTGGACATTTAAATTTCTGATCGCTGTATAAATGTCAATGGTCCCAAAAAAGTGTCAAAAATGTCCGACATGTTGACCCCAATATTGCAGTACCGCTAAAAATCGCAGATCGCCGCCATTACTAGTAAAAAATAAAATAAAAACCCCAGAAATTAATTCTCACCATCCGTAAACGCGGCCACTTTTGTGCAAACCAATCAATAAACGCCGATTGTGATTTTTTTTAATCACAAATATGAGGAAGAATATAAATCGGCCAAAACCGGTGAAAAAAATGTTTTTTTATATTTTTTTTTTTTTTGGATTTGTATTTTAGCAAAAAGAAGTAAGAAATTTGGGTTTTTTTACAAAATTGTCGCGCTTCTTTTGTTTATAGTGATGATCAGAAATGACGCAGAGGTGATCAAATACCACCAAAAGAAAGCTCTATTTGTGGGAAAAAATGGACGCAAATTTTGTTTGGGTACAACGCCGCACGACTGCACAATTGTCAGTTAAAGCGACGCAGTGCCGAATCGCAAAAAGTGCTCTGGTCCTAAACTGGGAAATTCTTCCAGGGGTGAAGTGGTTAATTAGGCCTTTCCAATCCAAGCACCTGCATTATCCTGCTTTTAGCCCTGGAAAAGGGGGAGCATTGAGCCCTTGAAATGCGTTGGTTTTCCAATATAAAAAATCTTTTAAAAGTCTGTACAAGCTGGTGTGGCGTTCCCATCTTTTAAAACACTTCAACAAACCCCTCTGGGGGTCCTGGAAGACCCCACAGTTGCTGGTGAGCAAACCACAAACCACCTATCCCGTCAAAACACATCCATATAAGGTTCAGCGCTCCTACTTCACAAAGGTGATGGGGCAGTGACACAACAAGGTGAGGGACGTGGCGGCAGCAGGTGAGTGGATGCCCGCTAACAGGCTCTGCCAGGATGGATCTGAAATGACAGGTGCTCTTTAAATGTAAGGCCTTATTCTTGCTGGTAGTTAGAATCTTTAATATTTGCATACAAAATGACGGTTTCCTATTTAGAATAATAAGCTGTCAGGTTAGTAAAACAGCGATATCAGAACCGATTCAGTCATACAGTTTGTAGTGTACATAGATTTGCAAAACAATGGGATGAAGGAATATTCCTGAACTTTGTTTCATCTCATGATTACTGTGAAATTGTGTGAATGCATCAATGCACTGCATGTTATCTCAGCTTGCAGGGCTTGGATTCATTGAATGGGTTTACCAAAAATGTAAATATTGCAGAATATACAGCCTCATGCTACATAACTAAGCTCAATTTCATGCTGAATAAACTAAATTTTTAATGTATCTTAAATAGAAAGCTATCTTTAGGTTTTTTTTTACCCCAAAAGCATTTTAATTAAAATAAATTTGATAAAAAAAACGGATTTAAATAATAAAAAAAAATCAGTTTTTTTTTTTTAAATCATCGATTTTTATCCACCCTGAGATGTACACATCAGACCAAAAAGAGACAACTGAGGCTGCACTAGGGACAGTGGGATTTGCTCTTGAGAAGGACAGTACTCCAAATCAGGGACAGTTGGGAGCAATGATGTTCCGTGTTTATATGGACGTGCTACATTATTAAATTTATATTTACATAGTTTGAAGAGGGCTTGAATCATTTTAATGTAGCGGCTGTGGATTGGTTCATTTGTTCATTATCACTTTTGTTTTTAGTATCAAGTGAATAGAGCTGTGCCACAAGCACTCTACAACTCCTATACAGCCATTTATGTGCTTATAACCACCTCTAAAAAGTAACTTTGTTTACCGTTTAACCGTTTTTACCGCTGCTGGGCCGGTAGTGTGCAGCGGCTCTGTGTCCTCCATGGTGGCTTCCATAATGCCTCCTAGGCATCCAATAGGATCGCCTGTGCTTTCAGCCAATCAGGTGACGGGTGCCGAATCCGTTACCTGATTGGCCAGGAGGAGGTCCTGAGTGTGCTGTGAGTGTTCTTTCAGTGCTCACAGCCCACTCTATTCTGAAGCCTATCAGAGCCTCAGGCTCTAATAGAGTTCTTCAAAAACACTCCCGCCCTCCGCCGCAATTGTAATTTATGCATCAGTGACCTGAAAAGGGGCCGGGTACATGAATAGGAGAGGCGGTGGAAGGGATAGGGGCGCTCCAGCGCCTACAATTGAAGGGCTGCCCCTGCTTCCGGTGGATAGTGCCCAGTGATGGATGTTGGCGATGGGCCCTATTGGGGATTGGGCTGCTGCCTTTTCTGTGCGACCTTCAGGTCATTTCAGCATGTAGACTGAGACAAAAAGAAGGGGCGCCCGATGTCCAGATAAATGTGACTTCTAACATCTGGTTTATGGACCTTTATTTAAAAATTAGCAACATGTCTTGCTAGCCTGCAGGACCTTCTTCTCTTCTTTCTACTTTTCTCGCTCTTCTCTTCCTTTCCCACTGCTCTTACTCTCCTACTCTCCCCCCCCCCTTTTTTTTATTTTTGCCCCCAACCCCATCCTGGATGGAAGCCCTCTGTGATTAAGCCATCCACACCCCTCTCCCCTTCCCTTTACCTTGTTCTCTTCTTTGTTCTTGAGTTGGGTCCTCCGGGTCCGCCATTTGGGACCACCTCTAGCCCTGTTGGCCTGGACAGGTGGTTTAAATTGTAGTAAACACAAATTTCTATACTGTTATTGCCATGCTACTACTTTCCCCTGCATGGGAAACAACTATTCTTTTTCTTATTGTGTCATGATTGTTTCCTTTTGACTCAATAAAAATTATTGTACCAGAAAAATTTCCAACTTGTACATCAATCCAACGCGTTTCAGGGGGAGACCATTCCCCTGAAACGCGTTGGCTTGATGTACAAGTTGCTACTTTTTCTGGTACAATCATTTGTACCAGACGTTTCAGGGGCATAGTCTCCCCCTTCTTCAGGGCTGTTTCTGTGTACTATCAACGGTTCCCATGAGTGGTTATGCTGGATCAAGGTTTCTGAACGGCAGGATGTCTGCTTTTGTTGTATAGGCCCTGATTCAAGCTGGCTCTTGGGAAGAGTTATGCAAATATCAAAATGTCTTGATGGGTGGTATCAGTCTGGAGGAGTTTACATTCCTAGACAGACCACCCTAGGTAACGCCCACATGTGATGCTGAGCCTCCATGAAAGAACTGGAATCCAATGAATGAAAGGGGCGGGCCAGAGACACTCAAGCTGGGGAGAAAAAAGCTAGATGATGGTGGGTGTCCTCCAGCCAGGAAATGACGCAGGCTCTATCTGGCTTGCTGCAGCTTTTAATGCACATTGTGAAAAGCTCACAGTGTTCATTGAAATCAGAGTAAGAAATTTCAGTACAGGAGAGGAGCCGATACAACTGGGCAAGACTGAAGGGAAAGCCGGAGTTCAGATTTAATTTGTGACCAGAGAATCAGTTTATACAGCGAGTACACTGGAGGCAGATTCATCCCCACTACTCAGAGTACTCCCTGTTCATCACCATTCCTGATTCGGCCTCCATACCGCCACAGGTTCCCTGGAAGATAAAACCCATACACCCTGTAAACGTTACGGTTGAGCTCTTTATCGCTGTGTTCCAGCCTGTGATCTGACACAATTACTCTCAATTAATTTACTAATTATTTGTCCCAGTCCCGCAATTACCGAATGCAATCATCGTTTTATCTCCCTCGTTGCGGGGAAGGCGATCGGCTTTCATCCTGCCCGGAATAGACGCATTGAAGAGCGACATCCAAGCAGTATGAAAGACAAGCGCCGTTTCATCACTAATTCATTTAATTGAACTTGAAGTTCTATTACTTATGGCAGATAGAATATTATATCGGTTGTGGCTCGATTTGCACTGGCGCAAAGGTTTAATCACTCACAAGGAGCCAAAAAAAACCCCCAAAGGCCTTAAATCTGAAATCGGGGCACAAAAACTGCCATTTATTATATCCCTCAGATGCCACAAGGGATAGAAATCCAAGAGTTGTGGGAAGGGTTCAGCAGGCTCCACCCACTACATGCTGTCTGCAGAAAATGACAGGAGGAGGCGGAGACAAGACCAGTCACTCTGCACAAGGAGAGCGAGCAGCAGTGAGTGGTCTTTATTACAGGAAGCTCCTACACAGAGGGAAAGTTCAGCTTTTAGGGAAATATTTTTTCATGTGGACATGAAGCCCAGAAGGGAACTGTGGGTGGGGGAAGGGTAGTTGCGGCCGCTTCAATAATTGGCGCAGGGGTGCTGTCCCCCTAATCTATGTGCTCAACCCCTAATCTCCATGCAGGGTGCTGGACGCATTGATTTCAATGTTTTTTTTTTTTTAAGCACATGATTAGAGCCTAAAGCCTCGTACACATGGGACGACGATCGTACTTAAGATCGTCTCAAATCGTATGTTGGATAATGTAACTTGCATACTGACTGCACTACACGATCGTACGACCGCAGAAAGAACGTTCAGGTGCATGTAATTAGCATCCGGCCGTTCCTGACTTCTGAGCATACGTGTTTTGCACAATACAACTTGTTGTACCAACTGCTCTGTACACACGATACAACGGTCGTATGACCGCTTGTTGGTACGACAAGGTTTTCTAGTCTGCTCATACAACTCCCCCTGTACGACCGCCGTATGTCGGCTGTTCTAATCGCGCATACGAATGATCGATTTTGCATACAACGGTCGTTAGTACAACCTGTTGTATACGATCGTCGTCCCGTGTGTACGAGGCTTTAGGCTCTAGTTGGCTTCAAAAAAAGGGAGAATTTTTTTTCCTAAGTGTATTTTGTCTAAATCTACAGTATGTATAAAAATTGAAAAATAAAAAAAATGGTGGGCTTGGGGTGCAGAGCACTGTGCCTTGAGCCCACCCAGTTGTGTGACATTAGCAAATTAATGTTCGCTAATGTCTCCCTGCTTCTCCTCCTGGCCAATCAGGAAGCGGGTCCTGAGACCCGATTGGCCGGGAGTCTTAGGACTCCCGGCCAATCGGGTCTCAGGACTCACTTCCTGTTCGGCCGGGAGGAGAAGCAACGGCCGCGTCTCTTCACTTGGCAAGCTAGATAAAGTAGCAGCATCGGCCTCCTAAGCTAAGGCCACTGACCGCCGCCATCCGTCTCCCACGCACGCGGGGGGTGTCGTTAGTGCGAGTGAGGGGGACAGGTTTGTTTGCCGCCCCCCCTCAAACTATTGAGCAACAGCCGCTACTGAAGGAGGATGGGAGAGAGTGTGGGGAAGGGGGACGGGTAATATTGCATACAGATTGTCCTAGGTAACACCCACATGTGATGTTGAGCCTCCATGAATAAAAGAACTGAAATTCAATTAATGGAAGGGAGGGCCATGGACAGTCAGGATGGTGAGGAAAGCACTAGATGATGGTGGATGTCCTCCAGCCAGGAAATGAGATAGTCATGGCCGAAATTGTTGGCACCCCAGACATTTTTCCAGAAAAAAGTATTGCTCACAGAAAAGTATTGCAGTAACACATGTTTTGCTATACGTGTGTTTATTCCCTTTGTGTGTATTGGAACAAAACTAAAAAAGGGAGGAAAAAAAGCAAATTGGACAGAATGTCACACAAAACTCCAAAAATGGGCTGGACAAATTTATTGGCACCCTTTCAAAATTGTGGATAAATAAATAAGATTGTTTCAAGCATGTGACCCTCCTTTAACCACTTGCCGACCGTCAATCGGCAATTGACGGCGGCAAAGTGGCTCTGTAACGCGGATCGCCGTCATATGACGGCGGCCGCGTGATCGCGCCTAGTGAGCGCGCGCACGCCGCCGGAGGCGCGCCCGCGCGCTCACTGTGTCCGGGGAGGGCCAGGGAGCGGGTGCGGCTGCTTCGATTGCCGCCGGCTACCCGCGATGGCCCCCCCGGAGCGAAGGAGCGGAGGTCCGTGTAAGTAAACACGGACCTCCGCTCTGTGTGAGGGGGAAGGGCTGTGATCACAGCCTTCCTTTACGTGAAGGCTGTGACCACTTCCCTTCCCCAGCTAGGGCAGTCCCCATACAGTTAGAACACGCCCAGGGAACATAGTTAACCCTTAGAGCGCCCCCTGCAGGTTAACCCCTTCACTGCCAATGCCATTTACACAGTAATCAGTGCATTTTTATAGCACTGATCGCTGTATAAATGCCAATGGTCCCAAAAAAGTGTCAAAATGTTCTGACATGTCCGCTGAAATATCGCAGTACCGCAAAAAATCGCAGATCGCCGCCATTAATAGTAAAAAATAAAAAAAAAATAAAAACCCCAAAAATGAATTCTCATCATCCGTAAACGCGACCACTTTTGCGCAAACCAATCAATAAACGCCGATTGCGATTTTTTTATCGCAAATATGAGGAAGAATATAAATCGGCCAAAAACGGTGAAAAAAAATGTTTTTTTATATTTTTTTTTTTGGATTTGTATTTTAGCAAAAAGTAAGAAATTTGTTTTTTTTTGCAAAATTGTCGCTTTTCTTTTGTTTATAGCGGCGTTAAGAAATGACGCAGAGGGGATCAAATACCACCAAAAGAAAGCTCTGTTTGTGGGAAAAAAAGGACGCAAATTTCGTTTGGGTACAACGTCGCACGACCGCGCAATTGTCAGTTAAAGCGACGCAGCGCCGAATCGCAAAAAGGGCTCCGGTCCTAAAGCTGGAAATCCTTCCGGTCCTTAAGTGGTTAAACTCACCTGGGGCAAGTAAAAGGTGTGGGCAATATAAAAATCTGAAAGCAGATAAAAAGGAGGGAAGTTCACTTAAGCCTTGTCCATACGGGTCGACGATCGTACGACCGAACGGCTCAAAAGGTATGTTGGCTGTTGTATCTTGCATACTGACATGCACTAAGCAATTGTACGACCAAGCCGAACGTAGCAATGTGTTATGAACATATAAAGAGAAAGTCCATGTAATTAGCTTCCGGCCGTCCCTGACTTCTGAGCATGCATGTTTTGCACAATACAACTTGTTGGACCAACTTCTCTGTACACACGATGCAACGGTCGTACGACCGCTTGTTGGTACTACCAAGTTTTCTAGTCTGCTCATCCAAATCCTGTTGTACGACCGCCGTACGTCGGCTGTTCTAATCGCGGTCGATTTAGCATACAACGGTCGTTCGTACGACCTGTTGTATACAATTGTCGACCCATGTGTACAAGGCTTTAGTCTTTGCATTGTGTGTCTGTGTGCCACACTAAGCATGGACAACAGAAAGTCTGAGGACTTGAGAACCAAAATTGTGGAAAAATATCAACAATCTCAAGGTTACAAGTCCATCTCCAGAGATCTAGATTTGCCTTTGTCCACAGTGCGCAACATTATCAAGAAGTTTGCCACCCATGGCACTGTAGCCAATCTCTCTGGGCGTGGACGGAAGAGAAAAATTGATGAAAGGTTGCAACGCAGGATCGTCCGGATGGTGGATAAGCAGCCCCAAACAAGTTCCAAAGAAATTCAAGCTGTCCTGCAGGCTCAGGGAGCATCAGTGTCAGCGCCAACTATCCGTCGCCATTTAAATAAAATGAAACGCTATGGCAGGAGACCCAGGAGGACCCCACTGCTGACACAGGGACATAAAAAAGCAAGACTACAGTTTGCCAAAATGTACTTAAGTAAACCAAAATCCTTTGGGGGAAACGTCTTGTGGACAGATGAGACCAAGATAGAGCTTTTTGGTAAAGCACATCATTCTACTGTTTACCGAAAATGGAATGAGGCCTACAAAGAAAAGAACACAGTACCTACAGTCAGGGCTGTCTTAATGCATGGGCACCCCTGGGCACTGCCCAGGGGCCCCAGGTGCATGGGGGGCCCCATGATAGTCTTGCATTACATCATACTTGCCAACTGTCCTGGCTTTGCTGGGATAGTCACGCTTTTTACTAAGCTGTCCCAGGCTGACATTGTCCCGAACCTGCATTGTGCCCTCCAGACCTTCCCTGTACTGTTCCCTGTTCTGCCTCCCCCTTGTACTGTGCCCTTTGTGTTGATTAGCCTTTGGATTATGGCATGTTTTCTTATTGTTTAACAGGTTCCCGACCGCGCGCCGTTTTTTCACGGCGGCAGTCGGGGAGCCCTGCGCGAATCGCCGTAAATAAGCGGCAATTCGCATTTGGCCACCAGGGGGCGCACTCCTGGGGAGTGTGCCCGCGGCTCGGGCGGACCCGATGTCCGCCGGCGAGCCGCGATGAGCAGCTACTGGGAAAAGAACGATGTAAACACGGCGGTTCCCCGCCCTGTCAGTGGGGCATGAGAGATCTACTGATCCCTGTCACTGGGATCAGTTAGATCTCTCATGCCCATGTTAGCCCAACCCCCCCACAGTAAGAACACACCCAGGGAACACACTTAACCCCTAGATCTCCCCCTGCAGGTTAACCCCTTCACTGCCAATGACATTTATACAGTAATCAGTGGACATTTAAATTTCTGATCGCTGAATAAATGTCATTGGTCCCAAAAAAGTGTCAAAATGTTCCGACATGTCCCCCCCCAATATCGCAGTACCGCTAAAAATTGCAGATCGCCGCCATTACTAGTAAAAAAAAAAAAAAAACCCCAGAAATTAATTCTCATCATCCGTAAACGCGGCCACTTTTGCGCAAACCAATCTATAAACACCAATTGCGATTTTTTTATTATTGCAAATATGAGGAATTATATAAATCGGCCAAAAACGGTGAAAAAAAATGTTTTTTTATATTTTTTTTGGATTTGAATTTTAGCAAAAAGTAAGAAATTTGGGTTTTTTTGCAAAATGGTCACTCTTCTTTTGTTTATAGCGGCGATAAGAAATGACGCAGAGGCAATCAAATACCACCAAAAGAAAGCTCTATTTGTGGGAAAAAAAGGACGCAAATTTTGTTTGGGTACAACGCCGCACGACCGCGCAATTGTCAAAGCGACGCAGCGCCGAATCGCAAAAAGTGCTCTGGTCCTAAAGTGCAAAATTCTTCCGGGGGTGAAGTGGTTAAAATTGATTTTATTGAAAGTATTTACCTTTTAATTCTTGAGAGTAGGTGCATAAATTGGGGCAAAATTGTAGGGGCTCCATTGTATTACTTTGCTTAGGGGCCCATGATGTTATTAGGATGGCCCTGCCTACAGTGAAATATGGTGGAGGTTCAATGATGTTTTGGGGTTGTTTTGCTGCCTCTGGCACTGGGTGCCTTGAATGTGTGCAAGGTATCATGAAATCTGAGGATCACCAAAGGATTTTGGGTTGCACTGTAGAGCCCAGTGTCAGAAAGCTGGGTTTGCGTCTGAGATCTTGGGTCTTCCAGCAGGACAATGACCCCAAACATACGTCATAAAGCACCCAGAAATGCATGGCAACAAAGCGCTGAGAGTTCTGAAGTGGCCACCAAAGAGTCCAGATCTAAATCCCATTGAACACCTGTGGAGAGATCTTAAAATTGCTGTTGGGAAAAGTCGCCCTTCCAATAAGGGCCGGTTCACACTGAGGCGATCCGACTTCGGGGCGACTTTGCTAGGCGATTTGAAAAGGCGAAGCGGCGCGATTGCAAAGCGATATCAGGCGATTTTAGGCGATTTCAAGCAATTTCAACACGAGTACCTGGGACATGAGAGATGTGTTTCTGGCAAAATTATGTTTTTCTTCCTGGAAAGTCGCTTCTTCATAGACGGGGATCCGACTTGGAAGCGAATTTCCATTGACTTCTATGGGCTCAATTCGCCAAAAGCCGCTTGAAAATAGTACAGGAACCTTTTTTGGAATCGCTTTGGACTTGAGTAGCGCATATTAAGATGGCTCCATTCATTCCAATGGGATTTCTGATGTCAGGCGATTTGAGGTGAATTGGGGCGACACAAGTCGGATCGCAAATCGCCTAGGATCGCCTCAGTGTGAACCGGCCCTAAGAGAGACCTGGAGCAGTTTGCAAAGAAAGAGTGGTCCAAAATTCTGGATGAGAAGCGTAAGAAGCTTATTGATGGTTATAGGAAGCGACTGATTTCAGTTATTTTTTCCCAAGGGTGTGCAACCAAATATTAAGTTAAGGGTGCCAATAAATTTGTCTAGCCCATTTTTGGAGTTTTGTGTGACATTATGTCCAGTTTGCTTTTTTCCTCCCTTTTTTTTTTTTTTTTGTTTTGTTCCAATACACACAAAGGGAATAAACGTGTGTATATCAAAACGTGTTACTGCAATACAGAAAAGTAAAATTTTCTGTGAGAAATGCTTGATTTTCTGGAAAAATTTCTGGGGTGCCAACAATTTCGGCCATGACTGTATACTCTATATCACTTGCTGCAGCTTCTAATGCATATTGCGAGAAGCTTACAGTGTGCAGTGAAATCAGAGCAAGCCATTTCATTACAGGAGAGGAGCCGGTACAACTGTGCAAGACTAAAGGAAGGATGGAGTTCCTTCTTAAATCTTTATTTTTGCAGCGTGGTTGTTCTGAAATGCCAAATGCATTCGGTCCCGTCAATCTTTAAACGCTCTTTTGCCATCGATCGAAGCGCGGTGCGGTCGGGCGGTTTGGCCGCGGCTGCGAGGTGTTCCGGCTCCTGTTCTGGCATTGATTGCGTCCAGGTGGCTCAGACCCCACCAGCTGAGATGAAGCACAATTTACAGAGCATGAAAGCCGTTTCTCTCTGGAAATGTAAGACGTGGCTGCGAAGCCAATACCATTAGCGCTAATTCCATGGCCGGCGTCCTGCTCGTTCCCGCCCCGGCGTGCCTGAGGAGGAAGGGGACAGATCCCAGCCAGGGCATGGAAGTGCCTGCAGAAAACTGTTAACCCTTTCTAACTGAGCTGTACTGCATTAAGACAATTCAGATGTGTGCTATAGAAGATTGCAGTGTTGTAGATCAGAATGTTTGCTTTCCTCACTGAATGTTCAGCAGTGGAAAATAAAGTGGTCATAGGTGTGCATAGCCTATTACATTAAGGTGTGCACCTCAAAGATCAAACACATATGTTATATGATAGTGGCAGTAGGGCAGTGAATGGTGGCAGTAGTTTTTTGATAGCAGCTCCTGCTGCTATCAAAGGAGGGCCTGAGACAGCGGCTAGAGCTGCTGGGCTTGTCCTTGGAATGATCGGGTTCAGGTAAGAAAAAGGGGGGCTGCTCCAGCACAGAAGGTTTTTCACCTTAATGCATAGAATGCATTAAGGTGAAAAGCCTCAAGCCTTTACAACTCCTTTAAAGTGTCACTAACAGTAAGATCTGGCTGTATATGCAGCAAAGCATGCTTGTTGTACTCACTGTGGAACCTAAGGGGTTAATCCTCTGCACTGTGTAAAAAGGCTGTTTGATCCTGTGTGCACAACCCCCCCCCCCCCCCCTGGACAAGTCTGGATAACATAGAGCCTTTGGAGTCAGGCTGCACATGCTCAGTTTAATGTGTATTGCTAGAGAGGTTTTTTTTTTTTTTCCTCGGGAAATGTGATCAGCACAGGGACAATCAGCACTGTCCAGGCAGAGGTCCTGCAGCCTCATAGGACAGTCAGAGGAGAATGAAAACTCCTCCTACAAGCTTCACTAGGAACTGATAGAAATCACAAGACTGCTATATACTGCTGATGACAAAAGGTATTTAGAAGTTTTATATTTACTAAAATGATTACATTTCCATGTTTTGTGTACTGTGGGAGACCAGATATAGCGATTGCAGGCTCCTGGGTAACACTTTAAGCGTGGACAAAAAAAAATCTCCCCCACTTGGTCCGGCTTTGATACGACTTCAGTGCCACCGAATGTAAAAAGTCACATCAAAGTCGTACACCAAAGTTGTACTG
>BLSH010466611.1:36904-55222 GCA_018402905.1 Glandirana rugosa | reverse complement strand
AACACCCTAAAAATATTATATATAACTACTATAATAGTTAGCAGCTGCAGTATTTGTTCAGGATTTGTAGCTGCTGACTTTTATTTTTCTCTGCAGGAGCCTGGAGCTCCTCTTTAAGAAGAGTAATCTGAATACTGTATATTGTGGAGGGTATCATTTGCAAAGGGCTCTGGGGGGCTGAGGAGTGGATTTCCTATAGGAGATGAGGCTGTTCAGCTATCACAGTGAATAAGGTGAAGCAAAGTCCAGACAGCCGGCTGTCCATTAACTACTATGTACACTGAACAGACTAACCACAGACCTCCATGTGCCAGAGACCGTCTCATAAATCCCACAATAATAATAATAATCATAATAAGAGATTTCCTATTTAGTTATGGTACCTGCAGGGTGAAGAACCTGTGCCGTAGTTTGGTCGATCGCTGCGTTCCCGGCTTCTGTGGCCGTCACTGCAAAGAGAATTATTATTGTGTTATAAATGTGTCTGTGGTTTATAATTGATCCTCAGATAAAGGAGTTCTGTAAGAGAGCCTGGGCCTGCATTTTCTCCAAGAAAGTGTTTAGCGTTTCTATTACCCTTTATTTATTCATGGCAGCAATACTGCTAATAGGGCTTCATTCTAATATTTGAGTAGAGGTCTGCTATATGAAATGAGACCATCAACAAGGGGTGAGTGATAATGGTGGGGGAAAAAAAAAATCTGTGGAGAAATGTGAGGTGAGGTAGTGACAATGAGCACACAACTAGCTGTAGCTCAGTGTTGCCAACCTACCAGATTGAAATTTACTGGCACAACAATTTTAAAAATTCTTATCGGCATAACGCCTCCGGGTTATTGAATATAAATATTGGAACAGCAGAGCCATGGTGCTGGCATTTTACAGAAAGAAAAGTCAGTAGTGGAAACCTCTGTAAACATAAAAACTGATTAGATATTGCTAATCAGACAGTGGCAGCTTTACCCTTCTACTAAGCTTCTGCATCAGGTTTTTCAAACCTTTGCATGCCTGCATTTTATGTGATAATGACTAAGCCCCTCCCCTTCATGACGTTGTTGAAAAAGGGCGGAGCATGGGTGACCTTTAAAATTATGCCCCCCCCCCCCACTCCCCTAGAAAATAGTTCTGCAGACGCTTATGTTAGCTGGGATAACTCAGTGGCACCTACTAGTGGCAGCTTTGTAGAATACATGACTAGAGCTGTGCTTTTATCTGGTCTCTTGGACTTAAGCCTACATTTCCAGATTTTGGTTCACATGGTCACTTCCCACCCAGGTGTGCAGGAGATGCATGGTTTTTGCATTGCCTGCTGGGTAATGATGGTGAACCATGTTGTCATGTAGCCAGGGAACACTCACATAGGTTGCTGAAATTGAACGTGGCTGTAGAGTTTCCCATGGAGAAGCTTCTGTGCCTCACAACACAAGTGACCGTTGATCTGTGAGTAAAAGCGTTGATCCGCAAGGTGCTGCTCGCTGTGCATTTCTTGTCATCCCCCTGGAATGACTCTTTCCTGTTACCTGCAAAATAGAAGAGGGGTTTCATGAAAATCATGCACAGCGCACCCACCTACAGTGCATGCGAGGGATACTTTGTCAGTCCATTCAGAAAACATTTCACTTTGTGGGGCTTATTGGTCTTATCCAGGGCTTTTTTTCAGAGGGAATGTGGGGGGAATGCAGTTCCGGCACCTCCAGCACTAACTGCATGTAATGGCAAGGGGTGCTGGGGTGTGCTGCAGGGTCTATTGATGCTGGCTGCTGGGGGATCTATTCTACCTGGAGGGGTTCTATTTTTGCAAGGGGGTCTGTTGTTGCTGGTGGGGGGCCTATTATTGCTGGGGGTGGTCAATTATTGCTGGGAGAGACCAACTGTTGAGGGAGGGGTCTATTGGTGCTGGCTGCTGGAGAGTCTATTGGTGCTGGCTGTGGGGAGATCTGTTGTTCTATTATTGCTGGGGGATCTATTGTCACTGTGGGGGGGATTTGTTTTTGGTGGCCCATTGTTGTTGGGGGGGGGGATCTATTGTTGCTAGATGGGGGCTCTATTGTTACTGGCTGCAGGGGATCAATTTTACTGCTTTTCAGTTCACATTAACATATTCCATACAAATGACTTCTCACTGCAAAATGATACTTGGTTCTGCATTTTCTAAAAGGGCAGTAATGGGAGGTGGGTAGGGGGTAGAACCAAGGAACAGTGCTCGGAGGTGGGTAGGGGCGGAAAAAAGGGGGAGTTCCTGCACCTATTCTCTGAGAAAAAAAAATCCCTGGTCTTATCTCATAAACTGGAAGGAACACAGTCTGATATAATGGTAACCACTAGAGGGCGCATTTACAAACCGGTGTTCTGCCCAAGTGCCAAACTCAGTAGAATGCCAAACCCGCGTCACTTCCTGTTTTTAAAGCATTATAACTTCCTAATTATCACAAATTTCTGTTTGTACAAATCACCGGCAATGGACTGCAGTCCGTTACCGGGAGATGTTGCTGTGTTAGGAACACAGCGGCAAACTAGGACAAAGTTGTCCCTGCCTAGGAGGCGGCCATTTTGTTGGTTAGTATATGAGCGGAGTATAAACCTCCGCTCATATAGTGTGCACCGGACTATTGTCTGTTGCCGGTGTTTTTTAAAATCCCCTATTGCTGAAGATCAGAAGACAGAAGACATGAAGACAGAAATTTGTGACGATTAGGACACCATTATGGTTTAAAGCAGTGGT
The DNA here is from genome assembly GCA_018402905.1 of Glandirana rugosa. Taxonomy (NCBI): domain Eukaryota; kingdom Metazoa; phylum Chordata; class Amphibia; order Anura; family Ranidae; genus Glandirana; species Glandirana rugosa. The sequence continues at coordinate 52,500 of BLSH010466611.1, read as the reverse complement.
TCTCAACTCCGGTCCTCAGGACCCACCAACAGGCCAGATTTTCAGTATTACCTTGGGGAGATGCAGACTAGAACACTGCAATCACTGAGCAGCAAATTATATCACCTGTGATGTATTTCAGTTATCCTGCAAACCTGGCCTGTTGGGGGTGTCCCGAGGACCGGAGTTAAGAACCACTGGTTTAAAGCAACCGGAAGTGACGCGGGTTTGGTATTCTGCCGAGTTTGGTATTTGGGCAGAACACCTGAATCTGAAAATGCTGTTGAGATAATATGGAGCAGCAAATACGTAAAAATATTCAAATAAGAAAAAATACTTCTGGCAAATTTTGCAACCAAAATTCTCAGCCTGATTTTTTTGTTGTTTGCCATTTTTCGGTCTGTTAAATATACTAATTAAAATGTTTTGTGCTATCTTTTCAATAAGTGCAAAAAAGGGCTTTTGATGCTGCCAACAGTTGTGCCCTGTGCTTTCTGCAGTGTTCTCTCAAACCTATTGTTATAAGGCAAAAAATGAGGGACAGATGGTCCCGCTAGGTTGCACTCCAGACAATATGCTGCTATATGCTTGTATACTGACGCCTGCACACTGATGGGACACAGTAATGATGTATTTGTCCGTTCATCTGATTGGTGATGAGGAGTGATTGCACTCCATCGGAATGTGAATTTCCTATATGGAATTATTGGTGTAACAGACTCCAGGAATTACTATTTATTGGACACTGGTATCTTCCTCTGTGTGTACCCTAGTTGAATGGTGCCCCCTAGGGAATGCCACAGACATTACCTCAGCTAATAAGTACCATATGATCTCATACACTTTTGAGGTGTATTCCTAATACTTTTGCTGTTTTTTCCTAAAGTCTGGATAGGAAACGGCTTTTTTCCTCGTCGTGTGCATGTGGCCCGCTGTTTGTGAGACCTCTGTTCCATTTCCATCACCCCTGAATGTGTCCTGAGGAAGCGAGTTTGCGAAACGTGTGTTGGCGCACAGGGGCTTATGATTCTCACACAAATGCAAAAACTATTATGAAATGATGCTGATATCACATGCATGCTTTTAATTATTGTGCTGTCTATCTTTCTGATATTTTTGCATAAATAAAATTTGTAGTGCCTTAAAAGTCCGACCTAGTGGGACCATCTGTCTCTCATTTTTTGCCTTATAACTATAAGATTACGGATGTGGCTATGCAAGTGAACCTTCCTTTTTTTATTCAAACCTATTATTAGAAACACAATCCACGTATAGATATAAGGATAGAGTAGGGTTGCCACATCATCCCTTTAATCCAGGACACATATGAATTACACAGGTTATTCTGAGGCTAATTTAATGCAGATGAGGCACCAAGTGAGTTTAATTACCACCTTAATCAGCCACAGAACCTGTGTAACTCATATGTGTCCTGGATTAAAGGGATGATGTGGCAACCCTAGGATAGAGGGAGGTGTTCTGTAGTCCTGTCCTAGGGTGACAACGCTGCTTTTATACTGTATAGCTATAGTACAGTGAGTGGCCGTTGTCACCCGAGGACAGGAAGTGTGCTGAGGACAGGATTGCTGTGTGAAAATAAAAGGGAAGCCTAAAAAGAAAAAGTCTGAAAAAAAGAAATCTAATGCTTGCACCACATCTAAGGTTGGGTTCACACTGTTGTGTTGCATTAGCAGCACACCTATTAATGTGCGTTGAGTATAGCAGCCTGTTGTTTTTTGTTGTGCTGCAATACATACGGTGTGCTGCAATGAATTACATTTTTGTTCTGCGGTCTCTCCAGATGAGAAAGTCACACGATAGTAATATCCTGCCAGAACTTTAGTACATAGAACACAATAACAAAAAAAAAGAAGCGCTGGACTTGATGCTTAGCTTTCTTGGTAATGGTCCTTGTAGAATAGATCTAGGCTGCTTTGAAAACACAAAGTGGGAGAATTGTCCCGCAGGAGTGGGACCCCCGACCTGAGAAGATGGTGCAAACGGAAGAGACAGAATGCCAAATAATCAGTTCAAAAGTCCATTTATTCTTTATTCTTGACAGTGATGCCAACATCGGGGACCCGTGCGTTTTCAGGAGCTGAAAATCCCCATCATCAGAGCTGAAATTTGATTACTCGTGTTCTAATATGGACTGTATTAAAGTGGAACTTCACTCTGATATTCAACATTGATTATTTTAATCCTTGTGCTGCTAGCATTAGTAAATAGATAGGAAAGTGCAGTGGTACCTCGGATTGCGAGTAACGAGCGTTTCGCAATGCGAGCCGTTTTTTTTTTTTTTAAAAATCCCGACTCGATTTGCAAGCCCTGTCTCGAGCAGGATTAAGCCTCTGTGCATGCAATACCGCGTGTGGCCAGAGGTGCTGGGGAGGCTCGGAAGCATTTGTAAATACCAAAAGCGTAAACAGTTCCTGAGCGTTTCCGAATGTTTCCTAGAGTCGCCACCACACCTCTGACCACATACGGTATTGAACACTAGTGCCCCCGGACCTCTGGCCACATACAGTACTGCATAGACAAGCAGACACTGTGGAATGAATTATCTGAGTTGCCATTGTTTCCTATGGGGAAACTTGCTTTTATACATAACCCAGGAGTCTTCAGGAGGGGAGGAGAGGTTTTTTTCAGGCACACTCTCCTGCATGCCTGAGCTATGGGCAGATGGATTCCAGGAAGTAAATGCTAGATGAATCATTTGCCCTTATTCAAGATGGCCACAGCCAGAAATGCTAGAGGGTTGTTTTTCAAAGTGATTTCTCAACAAAATAAAGCATGGTGACATTGATGGATGGGGGGAGATTTCTTTGAATATTAAAAATGAATTGGTGTTTTTGGTTTGTGGGGCTCAGGTGCAGTGAAGATCCGCTTTAAAGGGGTTGTAAACCCTCACGGTTTTTCACAGTGGTGAAAAACCTCCTGTAAACCGTGGTTAAGGTGAAAAACCTCCTGTGATGCAGCAGCCCCCCAGAGCCCCCCTTTTACTTACCTGAACCCAGTTGTTCCTGCGCCGGGGACGAGCCTAGCAGCTCCAGCCATGGGCTACGGCCCTCATTGGATAGATTGATAGCAGGGGAGCCATTGGCTCCCGCTGCTGTCAATCAAGTCCAGTGATGCGGGAGGGCACTCAGGGCAGGGCCGAGTCCTGCTGTCTGTGTCAATGAACGCAGCAGCAGGATGTGGGAGTGCGCCCACACGGGTGCCCCCAGGGAAAGTGCTTCCCTGATGGGGCACTCGGAAAGAGGAGGAGCACCGCTGGGGGACCCCAGAAGAGGAGGATCGGGGCCACTCTGCAAAATCGCTGCACAGAGGAGGTAAGTATAACATGTTTGTTATGTTTGTTTTTTTTTAAAAACGAACCTTTAGTATCACTTTAAGGTCTCCCAGATGTTGCCATTGCTAGCAAACAACCATTGAGCTCTGCAAGCCTCCAGTTCAAGGAATCAGATAATCTTTGTGGAGCTCTTGATATATTAGGAAGCCCAGTGCTCAAATTTCAGCCCTGATGGAGGATTTGGGCCCCCAAAACACGTTTGCTACTGTTGTGACGTCACTGTCATGAATAAGGCCTCCTGCACACTGGACATTTTTACAGCTTCCTCTAGGGGGCGTCTGGTGTTTTTTATTTCCTGCCTCTAAACTCCCCTGTATGTTAGCCTATGTGTCCATGCACCCATAGGCTTTTAGTTTTATTCAATTACTTTTAAACACAAGTAAAATTAACATACGCATAGACGTTTAGCAGCTTTTAGAGGCAGAAAAAAACCCCACTGCCAGTGCGTCCAGGAGCAGCAGAGTTTTGCCAGAAAAAACGCTTGATGTGCATTAAGGCATGTAAACGCTCATTAACGCTGTTTAGCGCTTCAATGGCCAGAATTTAAATTATTTTTTTCTGGACAATTAAATGAATTCAGGCCCAAATACTTGATGCGGGTAAATGCATTACACACTTTTATAAGTGTCTGGCTTTATTCTTTTGGTCAAACGTTGCTTCCAGGAGGAAGGCTTCTAGAAAAGTTTAAAAAAATGTCCCATGTGCATGAGGCCTTAAGGTTATTTGGGCTTTGGAACTGATCATTTGGTGCTCTTTCTTCTGTTTGCAAGTCCTTCATAGTATATATGGTGTTCATAGTAAAGGAACATTTGGATTCTTTGACCTACCTGACCGCTCGGTGAGACCCACTAGCCATGTGATCCTGGGGCAGGGCCGGCCGCCGGAGGTCGAGCAGTTTAGGACAATTTCATCTTTAGCGGATTTTCCGGGGATCTGAGCGACTTCTATGATCGGCTGGGAAGGGGTAGCTGCAATAGAGATGGATATAAATTGGGGCTCATTCATGTATTGGGGTTGAGGGGGTCTATTTACTGAGCAAAGTGAATGTAATCTCCATTATGTCAGTTATGTGAAGCTGTGTTCAAGACAATCAGCCAAACATTTTCCATTTTTTTTTTTAATTTCCTCGCACATTTATATTTCACTATTTTTATTCAGAGGATCTGGCGACAATAGAAATAACATTGGAACAAAGCCAATTCTCAGGTTGCCTTCATATCAAGACACAGGTCAATAAGGTATGAGCAGTAAGGATAAGTAATATCCAACATCAGAAGAAAAAGGCATACAACAGGCAAAAAATAGTCTCAGGTTAATATCCAAAGGTTAAATGTACTATCCATCATCCACTTCCACCATAATGATTAGGACTCATTCATGTTTATGCATGCACTCTGCATTAAAGTGGATGTAAACCCACCACTCACCCAGTATAAGCTAATGGCACAGTATTAATGTATATATACCCGCAAGCCTCCTGCATGCATCCCTACCTTGCAAATGTCACCCCCCCTCAGCAGTAGAAGCCCCACAAAATTCTGGAATCAGTGGGTGGGTTTCTTGGCTGGAGCTCGGTGGGTGGAGTCGTGATGTCACAAGACTCCCCGCCCACCTCTACACTTTCCTACTCTCCTATTCCTGAGTTTTGAGAAACATCCAGTCAAAACTCGGGAAAGACACCACATGACTTCAGCATGCCCAATCATGCTGAGGTGTGGAGCAGCCAATCCTGGGAGAACTGCAGGGGGTGTTGTGAAGCTCTGAATGCTTGTGTAGGAGATAAAGAAATGAGCTGTCAGTCACAACATGGGGAAGAAACAGTCACATGTTGCTCTGTGTTTGTTTTTTTTCCTACTGAAAAAAGATAAGAGGATTGCTCAGAGTCGGATTAACTCTTCATCATGGCAAGACTGGGCACAGATGACATGACATCCTGTACTCTACCAGGCAGAATTGTTAATTCAAAGTTTTTTTTCGGGTTTACATCCACTTTAGGGCAGTTTACTTATTTGTGGTTTGTAGCAGCACACCTTAACATAAAATTTTTTACCTGACCGTTATTTCTTCACACTTGGCAACTTTGTGAGTTGCTGGCTAATGTAATGTGCGTTGGGATGCCATGTGAAAAGAATGGTGTTTAAGAGGTTTGGTAAGATTGGAAGGGTAATGGTCAAGATTTGTCTCTTGTGAGTTGTTTGCCTTGTTTGAGCCAACTATGGAGATGTTGCTCATAGTGTGGTGAGGAGCGCCTGATACATTAAAATGATTTGGTGATTGCATTTAAAGTCTTTATTGGACAGGAAAGTAATGTACAGCCAATGTGTTTCAGCGCTGAACAAACTCAGCTGGTTGCCAATACGGCCAGCACTGGGTGCTGTGTACCCACCCTCCTATATCTTCACGCCAGTCCTTACAGTATGTGCATTCTGAGCCTAACCAGCAGAATTTGCCTATGCCAGTGATGGCGAACCTTGGCACCCCCAATGTTTTGGAACTACATTTCCCATGAAGCTCATGCATTCTGCAGTGTAGTTGAGCATCATGGGAAATGTAGTTCCAAAACATCTGGGGTGCCAAAGTTCTCCATTACTGGCCTGAACCCTGATGAAGAGAGACCATACCCCTCAAAACGCATTGGTGCACATTGCTTTCTTATCCAATAAAGGTTTTAAGCCAAATCACTAACTTGTAAGACTGTACTAGGTGCTTCTCACCACACAACCATAAATTCTAAGAGAATGACACTGCAACATACCGCCCCATATTTTGCATTTTACCGTGCATTGCAGTAATGTGCAGTAACATACACATTCTGCTGCAATGCGCACATGCGTATGGGCCCTTAAAGTGGTTGTCAAGTCATGACAACCACTTTACACTACAGGTAAGCCTATAATAAGGCTTACCTCTAGGTTCCCGGGAATATCTCTTAACCTGCACCATTTAGGAGATATTCCCTGTATTTGCATGTCCCAACATCATCGGCACATGCGCAGTGAAGAAACGGCCCAACAGGCGAAGTGTGCCGTAAATGATGGCTCCGAGGCGCAGGAGTGACGTCAGCACGGCTCCTGCCAATCACAGCACTGGAGTCCGCACTGTGATTGGTCAGCGCCCGAGATCCCGGAAGACAACGGACTCGGCATGTCGCCAGTCACAGCGGTGCTCGGGACTGCTGCTACAGCGTCGATCTATGGTAAGCATTTCATAATGAGCTAGTATGCGATGCATACTAGCTCATTATGCCTTTGATTTGCAGTTTTTTTTTTGGGTGGGGGGGGGGGGGGACAACGACTTTACAACCACTTTAAACTCAGTATTTTCTGTGATAATAAGTTGGTGAATTTATTTTACTTTAGTGAACCGTCCAGAACTCTGAAGGTTTATCCTATACATATGCACATCTGTTCCAGAGCGTGTTCCTTGACGCATCAGTTAGCATTGCAGGACATGCGTTTATGCATTTCCTGTGGGCCTTTAATGTGCGCCCAAAAAAAATGTACATGATCTTTTTTTTTCTACACAGTGCAGAAGTTTACTAGTGTGCATTGCAATGTGATCAGGATCATGTGCTGCATGGATGCGCAATGAATGGACGCACCCCAAAAAGAACATGCACAGTGCATGTGTGCAACACCCTACAATATGCATGCATAGGTGTACAATGGGGCTTGAGTGAGATGAGAACTAGAAGGGTTAAGCTCCCCTCTGTGTGCGGCTTCTGCAATGTTTCCTGTATTTTCGTCTTTGTGGTTCTTTGTAAATGTCGGGGCTTCTTCTCTATGTTGTTGGTTTCACTTTTAGTCTTTATCGGCCTATTGAACAGGAATAAGCCACGCTTGTGTCACGCCGTGTCTGTTACGTGCGGAGAGGAACTGAAGGATTGAGAAGTGCTTTATCGTAACCTGTGGATTTTCAGCCACTGGGGAACTACAGGTCCCAGAATTTCCTGCCAAAATTCCCCAACAGCTGGGCAGCCAATGGCTGTTGGCCATACAGTATGGTGTCCATACACACTTGGATCAATTCTAAAAAGAAATGTGTTTTGGGATTCTTTACAAAAGTTTTCCAGCTCTAAATAAAAAAAATTTCAGGGAGACCAAATATTTTTGACTTCTTTTGATGGAGTTTTTGAAATGTGTGTTCTATGATAAACATTTTTCAGTTCAATCCCTAGAACTGGCTTGTTTTTTGCATTTTTTTTTTTTTTTTTACAAATAAATCTAATTTATACAAACCATTCAAATTTTTACCAATACATGTAAGGGACATCCACGTAAACTGAACATACACCACCATGTGTCCAGGGTCGCTCAACAAAGACGCAATGGGGAGATTTACTAAAACTGGTGAACTCAGAATCTGGTGCAGTTGTACATAGTAACCAATCCGCTTCTAGGTTTAAGTCCCAGTTCTTGCCGGTGCGACTTATCATGCAATTTGACCATTTCAAATCGCATGACAAGTTGCAGCCTGTTTTCGGCAATGGAACTGTTCATATCGTAGATTATGAAAAAAGTTCCTGCTCTACTTTTTGATGATTTGATTGCGACTTGCATAGACTTCTGTTAAAAGAAGTTGCAAGTTGCAATGAAATCTTTGGTGCAAATCGCACCGATGTGCAGCTTTGAAATTGCGCTCATATAGCTTGATTTTAAAGCCACATCGGTGTGAACCGGAAGTTATTGTCATAGCTTAATTGAACAAGCTGAGGTTAGAAGCTGATTGGTTACTATGCACAGCTGCACCAGATTCTGGGTGTTCCAGGTTTATTAAATCTCCCCATAGCAACTGTAACCAATTTTAAATCTGAACTCTGGAAACAAAATTTAAATATATTCCTCAATAGCCACAAAGGACATAACTCTGCTTATGCTGCTATAAATTATCTACATGAAATTTGCATAATATACCTCAAAATGTTATTCTTGACCAATCGCCTTCCTCCACATTTTAATTTTTTTTATATTTTATTTCTGACCAATCATCCGCCTCCACTTTTTATTTCTGACCAATCACCTACCTCCATGTTTTATGTTTTACCAATCACATGCCTGCATGTTTTATTTCTGACCAACCACATGCCTGTATGTTTTATTTCTGACCAATCATCTGCCTCCACTTTTTATTTCTGACCAATCACCTGCCTCCACGTTTTGTTTATGACCAATCACCTGCCTCCACATTTTATTTCTGACCATTCACCTGCCTCCACATTTTATTTATGACCAATCGCCCGCCTCCACATTTTATTTATGACCAATTACCTGCCTCCATGTTTTATGTTTTACCAATCACATGCCTGCATGTTTTATTTGTCACCAATCATCTGCCTCCACTTTTCATTTTTGAACAAATCACATGGTGGCATGTTTTTTTTTCTGACCAATCACCTGCCTCCACTTTTTAATTCTGGCCAATCACCTGTCTCCACGTGTTATTTCTCACCAATCACCTGCCTCCACTTTTTATTTCTCACCAATCACCTGCCTCAATGTTTTCTGTTTTACCAATCACATGCCTGCATGTTTTATTTCTCACCAATCATATGCCTCCACTTTTTATTTCTGACCAATAACCCGGCCAATGTGTGTGTGACTTACCCCGCACTGTAACGTTGACCTCTTTGGCTCTCACTGGCATGCTGTAGTGTAAACACGTATAGACGCCTTCATCGTCCCTGGTAACATTGGATATACCGATCACAAGCCTGTTCCTTGATGACCTGATCAATTGGAATCTTCTGTCTTTCAAAACTAAAAACCAGCAAAAAAAAAGTGAACGCAAAGCTCAAACTTGTTTTCAGTTTTGTAAAGAATAGAGAACGTTAACAGCCACCTTCAGTGTGTATTTTGTGTTTTTGTCACCGTGTGTGTCCCATTGGAGAGATTTCCATTCACATTCTTTCCTGGAGATGCAGCAGGAAGTGAAAAGAAATCTCTCTAAAGTGAGAAAGTTAGACAGCTGGTACTGTAGACTGTGCCCCCATTGAAAGTTTTCACCTGATTACCGTGTTATGGGGGATTGGTGCCCCTCTTCTTCAGAGCTTCAGTCTAATCTGTTGGTTGATGGATGCAGTCTGTCTTCTAATATGATAACAATGTTCCCGAGTGTCCATTGTGCCACTGGAGGCTCAGTAAGGTGCTGGTTCACACCACAAAAATGCACTCCAGATCTGTTCCGGAAACTTAGTAAATCTGTATGCGCGTTTGTAAAGCGTTTTTGATGCGTTTCCGGATGCATTCCAGATGCCTTTTTTCTTCTTTTTTTCTTTCACTGTACTGGGGTCCGGTGCATCTTTGCTGCGTTTTCCGGTGCGCTTTTGATGCAGGAAAAATGCAGCATGTTCTACTTTTCTTCTTGAACTGATTGCACTGATGTGAACAATGCCATTGGAAAGCCTATAACTTTCCATGCATTTTTGATGCAAAAAAAACACACACTGGACTGCATGTGGTGTGAACTGACCCTTACACTCATCACCAACAAATCCAACTCAACCAAAGCCCTGAAAAATCCCCCCAAATGCGTCAGCCTTGTTTTAAATCATACACCAAAATATTGATCATTGTTCCCCCACCGGCTGAAGTTTCTAAAACATTTTTATCACTCTCAGCACTCCTCACCCTCCTCCGCAGCACTAAGAACTGGGCAGGGGTTCCAACCATTCTATACCACATCCAAAATGATGACAAAGTGTGAGCTGTAGGTGCAATTTTAATGACAATGCTGTGGTAATAATTTAAAGACCATTTCTTCGGGTTTTGTTTGGACCAATGACAAATCTGACAAATTAACAAATTTGACAAATTGACCAATTCATACAGTTATCTGCCTTCTTGAGCAGTGGTCTCCAAACTGTGGCCCAGGGGCCATTTGCTTGCCTTTATCTGATACTTGAGGCAGTATTTCTCCCAATAATAAAAGGCACTATTCTGCCAACTGACATCAACAATGGGGCACTTTTCCTCCCAATGATGCAAACAATGGGGGACTATTCCTTACACTGATGCAAACTATGGGGGACTATTCATCCCAATGATACAAACAATGTGGGACTATTCCTCGCAATGATGCAAACTATGGGGGACTATTCCTCCCAATAATACAAACTATGGGGGACTATTCCTCCCAATAATACAAACTATGGGGGCTATTCCTCCCAATAATACAAACGACGGGGGACTATTCCTCCCAATGATTCAAACGATGGGGGACTATTCCTCCCAATGATACAATCGATGGGGGACTATTCCTCCCAATAATGCAAACGATGGGGGACTATTCTTCCCAATAATACAAATGACGGGGGACTATTGCTCCCAATGATACAATCAATGGGGGACTATTCCTCCCAATGATACAATCGATGGGGGACTATTCCTCCCAATAATACAAACGATGGGGGACTATTCCTCCCAATAATACAAACGATGGGGGACTATTCCTCCCAATAATACAAACGATGGGGGACTATTCCTCCCAATAATACAAACGATGGGGGACTATTCCTCCCAATAATACAAACTATGGGGGACTATTCCTCCCAATGATACAAAGGATGGGGGACTATTCCTCCCAATATTAGGAATGATGGGAGACTATTCCTCCCAATGATACAAACTATGGGGGACTATTCCTCCCAATAATACAAATGATGGGGGACTATTCCTCCCAATGATGCAAACAATGGGAGACTATTCCTCCCAATATTACAAATGATGGGAGACTATTCCTCCCAATGATACAAATGATGGGAGACTATTCCTCCCAATGATACAAATGATGGGAGACTATTCCTCCCAATGATACAATCGATGGGGAGACTATTCCTCCCAATATTACAAACAATGGGGGACTATTCCTCCCAATAATACAAACTATGGGGGACTATTCCTCCCAATATGACAAAAGATGGGGGACTATTCCTCCCAATATTACAAACGATGGGGGACTATTCCTCCCAATATTACAAACGATGGGGGACTATTCCTCCCAATATTACAAACGATGGGGCACTATTCCTCCCAATATTACAAACGATGGGGGACTATTCCTCCCAATATTACAAACGATGGGAGACTATTCCTCCCAATGATACAAACGATGGGAGACTATTCCTCCCAATGATACAAATGATGGGAGACTATTCCTCCCAATGATACAATCGATGGGGGGACTATTCCTCCCAATATTACAAATGATGGGGGACTATTCCTCCCAATGATACAAACGATGGAGGACTATTCCTCCCTATGATACAAACATAAAAAAGCATTAAAAAAACGCTAAAAAATGCAAAAAGAACTGCAGAAACACTCACAAGCAAACTATGTAGGTGTGAATGGAGCCTATGGGTTCACACTAATGTAGTGCGCGAACCACAGGGATTCCTGTGTGAGATCCCGCACTGCATCAGATTCTCAGGCAGTTCACACTGCCCTCTGCGAACCGCTGCGGGTGTCAATACAACGTTTATGACACCCCGAGACTGGTTTGTGGAACACTTGCAAACTGTGGAATCGGATGGAATCGGATCGCACGAGTCTGAACACCCATGAGATCCGGTTCCAGTGGGGACAAAAAAAAAAGTTCTGCTCATATTCGGTGTGGATCCGGTGCGAACTGAGCCATACATAATGTATGGCTCAGTTCTCACGGCACTGAATTTGCATGCCATTTGTACAGGGATCCAGTGCGATGTGGTAAACCGCATTAGCATGAACCCAGCCTAAGTGCATCTATAAGTGCTTACTAGATGTGAATCGAGGCTAAATTAATAGTAATTAATATTTAATAGCTGCTGTTTCCTTTCCTGGAACAGACCAGTTCTGACAAAATTTTCATTTTATTTTGTTAGTACACTGGGTGGTCGATATTTATTCCCCTTTAGGGAGTGCAGCAGCCGTGGCAGATATACTGTATATCTGGTTATTGGGCACACGTTTATTTTACATGCACTGTATTAGTTTTAGTTTTTTCTCGGTTCTATCCTGGGCACTGGGAGTATATTTGTTTTTTTTTTATTTTCATTAAAATTTAGAGGTTTGCTCAACTCTCCAATACTTTGTCATTGCTATGTAACCCTTTAAGGCTGGGTTCACACTATTGCAAATTGTTGGGTTCTCTGCATCCAATTCGCATGTCAGGAGATTGTGACCGTCTCTCTATGGAGCCGGTTCACAGATCTCTGGAGCGGCTCTGGTGCGATTTGCACAGGAGTCCTGTGCGTCTTTTAGTCCATTTCGGGTCCAAATTCAGCCAAAAATTCAGACTGAAATTGTACCTGAAACGGTGAATGGGGACGCACCGGACCCCTACTATGAGCCGCTCCGTGCTGCAGTGTGGACCCAGCCTGAATGTTATTTTATCTCTATATGAAAGCCAAACAATGACTGGATTGATGGACACCCGGGAGCACCACAATCCTACAAATACTACTTAAAAATAAAGCATAAACATAAGTAACCCAGAAAAAACAAAATGAGTTTGGACCGGTGGTATTTGTAAATCAACTTGTAGGACTACAAGTACAAAGTAACATTTCATTTTATTTTTGCATACACAATTACACTGAATAGATGTCCCCGATGCAAGGCACATAAACAAAGTAGTTGCTAGCCCTTCTATACCAATGGTGAACAATGACCTGTAATGTGAGTCTAAATTCCAACAATAGTCCCTGATCACCGTAATCTTGTATGATCAAATGTAAAGTGACACATTCTTTATAAATTTCTTATTTACTCATTTTAGGTGAATGAGAATCTATTACAGTGATATCCATGAGCTGACATTCCATGCACAGGATCTGACACACAAGGCTTATTGGTCGTTTTGTCGCACGCGACCATCTGGTGAGTGAGGATTTCATCTGAGCCCATAGGAGAGCTTTTTCTATGTATAAAGAAGAATGCGTCACTTTACATTGTGATTTTATAAGATCACGGTGATCAGGGACTTCTTCATCTTTTATTGTTGGAATTTACTGTATATATTGTATTTGAGTATTTTTTGACTCATCACATTGCGGATCATTGCTCACTATTTGTATAGAAGGGCTAGCACCTACTTTTGGTTTCTTTGCACATATTAGAATTGTTTTTTACACTTAAAGGGGCATCTGCCTTCATTTCTGTTTTTATTTATTTATCGATTATCATTTTTATAGGATGGCGCTCGCTTATTGTCATTACACTAAATTAATTAACTTAATTTTTTATTTTTGTAAATATTAGAATTCAGGTTGGCAGATGGGGGGCGATAAAACCATAGCTCAGCCGCCTATTTTTAACCGCCCAGCCTGGTAAACGGCACTGATGGGCACTGATAGGTGGCACTGGGCACAGGTAGGTAACACTGGTGGGCACTGATAGGTGGCACTGATAGTGGCACTGGTGAGCGGCAATGACAGATGCACTGTAAGGTTCTCATTCCCTGGTGTCCTGGGTGGCATCTGAAATTGGCACTGTGTGCCATCCATGTTGGGAATTGTGCCCCTTACCTGGTGGTCAGGGTGGGCTTCCCTGGTAGTAGAAAAGCCGATAAACGGCTCTTCCTGTTTACACTGTGACCAGCCGTGATTGGTCATGGCTGATCATGTGGTAAAGAGCTTCCGATGGAAACTCTTTACTGAGATTGGTAATGCGGTGGGTCAGACTGACACACCACACCGCGATGCGCACTCCCCGCGGGCGCATTATCGTGGGTTATCCTGAAAGACATAAATGGATGTCCAGTCAGGATAACGGAACCGGCCCGGCCGTCATTTGTCTATAGGCCAGGTGGGAAGTGGTTAAACATTTCTAACCAATCAAAGTCATCCTGTGTGCTATTGCATAAGCCTAGACATCACCAACTCTCTGGGACTCAATCCTGGTGTGTCAAGCCAAGGTGCCCAGAGCCTTTCAAACCTACCCGGGTACCCTCAGTGTTGATAGATATGGCTTTCCATAATGAGGGTGTTCCCCATATGTGATACCCAAGCTGCGGCTGTGGGTGGGAAAGTTGACTTCCATCCGAGCAGGATGGGTTTTCAAGCCTGAAATAATGCCCTGGAGAAGGCTATCCTGGCCATCTCCTCAGGTATCACCTCCTCTAGAACCCCCAATATACAATGTATGGGATCTAAGGGTACATCCATCTGGAACACCTGAATGAGTGTTTCCACCACCGTCCCCCAGTAACCATGGACTTTCGGGCATCTCCAGAGGAGATGAACAAGGTCCCCAGTGTGTTGCCTGCATTTACCACACAAGAGATCTGCCAATCTGCCCATCTTATGGAGTTTCTTCGGGGGGTAGTGTACTCTTAGCACTATGTACAGTTGGGATACGTTTTGCGCTACATTTAATGAACATGTGAAGCCTCTGTGATTGGCTCCTGTTTACACTTGGATGCTTCAGCTGGCAGACAGGTAGATGGTCGCAGAGGGTTGTACACACAGCAGCTCCCTGATTCGACATTTAAATGATTATTCATTCTCCCAACCTGTCCATCCATTATTCATCCCTGGGCAATAATGATAATTAAAGAAGGGCTCCGCACTCACCTTTCTCACTGTTGAAGAAGGTGACAAATCCCCTTGGTGTGAGCCATTGCATGGCGGAGCCATCACTTCCCGGAAACGCACATCTAAGGGTGAGGGTCCTTCCTTCCTCCACAGATGCACGTGAGTAGAGAACTTTTGCTGCAAGAAAGGTTTGTGGTGAGTTGGCTCCTCTGTACAGGAAATGCTGCACACCAAAAGCTTACAGGATAAACTCTAACAGTGAACTTCTTATATATGGACCCTTTATGTCTGCAAAATAGACAGTTGAATGCATTGTTATGTCTGTTTTAGAAGTGTAAAATATACCTGTTGATCCTGCCAGAAATCCAGTGAGATGTCTTCCAGTGCTCTCAGTCTGTGCTGAACTCCTATCAGTTACCCACTATCTCTGAGGGCTACAGAGCCCCTTCCCCTGTATTATAGAGAAGTGGAGAGGGGGAGGTGTCCTGTAGTCCTGTTCTAGGTTAACTATGCTGCTCTTCTATTGCTATTGTACAGTGAACATTGGCCCCACCAGGACAGGAAGTGCGCTACTAACAGGATGACCAGATAAAAATAAAGGAAAAGCTGTAATATATAATGTCTCCGGGGGGTTAGATATATACTCACTGGCAGTGGCAGCTGGTGCTCCATTATTTTTGGGGAGGTGGGTGGCAAACAACTACCCCCCCAGTGTTGCCAACCTCCCGCATTTTTTACTGGCAAAACATGGAA
>BLSH010466611.1:0-12029 GCA_018402905.1 Glandirana rugosa | reverse complement strand
ATTGGTCATAACTCCTGTACGGATAATGTTACCTTTGGAAGGTAATAAACCATTGGTGTACGATGGCTGTTCCATTAAAGGGTAAATTATGCACAAAGGAATATAGCTGTAGATTTCTGTCACATTGATCAGATGCGACAGAAAGCTTACAGACCATTATCCTTACATAAAAGGCAAAACTGATTGCATACCGCAAGTACATCGCCGCCAAGCAGATCAATCTGTACATAATACAGGGGCCCCCCGATTGATGGTAATACACCCGCGCCACAGAACGTGCATCGCACCTCAAAGATCCGGACCGGCGTTCGCTCCGGCGTTAACCGCTCAGGGCGCCTGCCGGTCGGGATACTCGGGCGGGTAGCATGTGGTTACCAAATAATGGAAGGTTTCCATTGTAATAGGCATGTCCTCAATACTGGTTAAAGCCATATTCGCTGTACACAGCAAATACCGGTAAACCGACACTGGGAGACACTGTGACAATACATAATAAACATATCCTAAATTTCTACAACAGTAGTAGAGAGCAGTGGGGTTGTAGTAGAGAGCAGTGATGTTGTAGTAGAGAGCAGTGGTGTTGTAGTAGAGAGCCGTTGTGTTGCAGTAGAGAGTAGTGATGTAGTAGAGAGCAGTAGGGTTGTAGTAGAGAGCAATGATGTAGTAGAGAGCAGTGGGGTTGTGGTTTGTAGTAGAAAGCAGTGGTGTTGTAGTAGAGAGCAGTGGTGTGTAGTAGAGAGCAGTGGGGTTGTAGTAGAGAGCAGTGGGGTTGTAGTAGAGAGCAGTGGGGTTGTAGTAGAGAGCAGTGGGGTTGTAGTAGAGAGCAGTGAAGTAGTAGAGAGCAGTGGTATTGTAGTAGAGAGCAGTGGTGTTGCAGTAGAAAGCAGTGGGGTTGTAGTAGAGAGCAGTGATGCAGTAGAGAGCAGTGAGGTTGTAGTAGAGAGCAGTGGGGTTGTAGTAGAGAGCAGTGATGCAGTAGAGAGCAGTGAGGTTGTAGTAGAGAGCAGTGGGGTTGTAGTAGAGAGCAGTGATGCAGTAGAGAGCAGTAGGGTTGTAGTAGAGAGCAGTGCCTGGTATTGAAGTGGTTAAAGTCGCTGTGATTTGAAATTGCACAGATATGAATGGTGCTCATTGGGTATCATGTGGTACGACTTGTCATGCGACTTTGCAGTCTTTAGCCTCAGGACAAGTCGCAAAGGTGTGAAAGGGGCCTTAATGTTTGATTCTCACATGATTGCAGCACCCGCCTGGTCCCGGGCATTGATGAGCGCGTGCACTGCAAAATGGTCCCCCCATGTGCAGGACGAGTGGCCTCACCCACACACTTCTACTCTGACCTCCGATATAAGGAGTCACTTCACCACTGACCACTAATATAAAGCCCGGTACACACGATGAGTTTCTTTTTGCTTGCTAGTCTCCATATTGAAAATAAGAGGTTACTAAAGTTACAAAAATTCTCATACGACCGAATGAATATTCAAAAGTGATGTAATGTTTTGTATTTTCGGATGAGTCAATGAAAATTGTACAATCTGGTAGCGTACGAGAAAAACGTTTGTGCTTGTCCTATCAGATCATTTTGTACAAACTGTCAGTCATAATTGGCTCTCAAAAGCTGTGAGCTTACGATCGCCTTGAAAGAGGTATTTTTGGTCCAGTTTTCTGATCACATGTACTAGCCGTAAGGGGGTCACTTCTACTCTGACCACCAATGTAAAGGGGTCTCTTCTACTCTGACCTCCAATAGAACGAGTCACTTCTACTCTGACCACCAATGTAAGGTGTCATGTCACTACTGACCACCAATGTAAGGGATCACATCTACTCTGATCACCAATGTAAGGGATCACATCTACTCTGATCACCAATGTAAGGGATCACATCTACTCTGACCACCAATGTAAGGTGTCATGTCACTACTGACCACCAATGTAAGGGATCACATCTACTCTGACCACCAATGTAAGGTGTCATGTCACTACTGACCACCAATGTAAGGGATCACATCTACTCTGACCACCAATGTAAGGTGTCATGTCACTACTGACCACCAATGTAAGGGATCACATCTACTCTGACCTCCATAATAACGGGTCACTTCACCACTGATCACTGATGTAAGGCTTCATGTACACTGCTGCTGGCAAACTGATGTTTAGGAGCAGTTGGTAGTTTTTTTTACAGCTGCCCTTGAGCTGTCCTCTGTTATCTTATCAGTACACAGGGTCGTTTCTAGGCAGTTGAGTTTAGCAGCATTTCTTTGAAAGCAAAAAAATGCGTTCGGGACGGATGTTCAGAGGCATTTGAAATGCCAAATGCCTGTAACAGCTTGTAAACGCGCCTAAACACGGTTACTCACGTCTAGGAGCGTTTTGTTTACAGACATTTTTTCATTTTAACAAAAAAATAATAATTTTTAACCACTTCAGCCCCGGAGGATTTACCCCCTGACCAGAGCACTTTTTGCGATTCATCAATGCGTTGCTTTAACTGACAATTGCGCGGTCGTGCCACATTGTACCCAAACAAAATTTATGTCCTTTTTTTCCTACTAATAGAGCTTTCTTTTGGTGGTATTTGATCAACTCTGTGTCATTTCTGATCGCAGCTATAAACAAAAAAAGAGCGACAATTTTGAAAAAAAAAAACTTTTTTTTTTTACTTTTTGCTATAATAAATATGCAAAAAATATATAGAAAAAACAAATTTATTTATCATTTTAGGCTGATATATATTCTTCTACATACTTGTGGCAAAGAAAAAATCGCAATCGGCGTATATTGATTGGTTTGTGCAAAAGTTGCGGCGTTTACAAACCATGAAAATGAATTGATGGCGTTTTTACTATTTATTTTTTTACTAGCAATGGCGGTGATTTGCGATTTTTTATCGGGACTGCGATATTGCGGCGGACATATCAAACATTTTTAACACTTTTTTGGGACCATTGACCTTTATACAGCAATCAGATCTAAAAATAGTCACTGATTATTGTATAAATGTTATTGGCAGTGAAGGGGTTAACCTGCAGGGGGCAATCAAGGGGTTAACTGTGTTTTCCTAACTGTGTGGGGGCTGGGCTGGCAGGGGCATAAGAGATCTAACTGATCCAGAGTACAGGGATCAGTAGATCTCTGTCATGCCCACTGACATCGGCGGTTTCCCCGTTCTTTCTGTGGTGTTGGCATTCGCGGGTCGCCGGCGGACACAGAGTCCGTCCGACCCGCAGACACACTGAGGAAGCGCACGGCGGGCACTGCGCCTGTGCGAAACGGCGATTCGCGTTATGCTGCCACATTGCAGCAGTAAATATACACAACGTGGTCGGGAAGGGGTTAAAAACGCTCCTAGACGCAAACGCGGCTAAACAGACTTTTTTAAACGTCGGTTTGTAGCTGTCAAGTTGAGTCGTTCTGGGGAGGTTGAAAAGCGTCTCATGTACACATAGCAAGGAAGCACTACAATTTTCCTCCATGGTAAAAAAAAAAAAAAAGTCTAGAAATGCTGGTATAGCAGGACAGGATGGGTGTATGAAGGGCAGACAGACGTAATAGATTGGCATATAAATAGAGGCAGGGGGCAAAGCCTGAGTGTGACTCCTAAGCAGGGATGACATGACGGAAGGTGGGGTTGGGTGACGTGGCAGAGGCGTCACATAGGAGGAGATTCTGCACAGAGAAGCCTAGCCTTGTACTGTGTACAGGAAAGGACAGATGCATAAAGACATTCAGCAAATCTCTTCAGAGTTGGATATTGTGAGCGTTGGAGTCTGCGAGGTCCCTTTGTATAGTGACCCATGGAATGTATAGAGGAGGAGGTGTGATAGAGGCTGTAGGAGGGTGGTATAGAGGGGAGGAGGGGGTGGACTGTACACCATGCAGAGCTTGTATGGAGGAAGAGATGTGCAGCTGGACGGATGAGGAAAAGCCACGTTTTCTGTTCTAGTGAGCCCTGGAGTCCCAGCAGTAGATAATACAGGTTCTCTTTATTCCGCAGCCTTGACCCTTGTACAGAAGAGGCGGCACCGGGGACGCGGTCAGCGCAGGACACGATGATCTGCATACTGCTGGTGGCAGGACACGGCACGTTGCTAGAGAGTCACATCAAGGTCCATCTCTTGCACTTCTTATCTCATGTTATTTCCATGTGTATTTACTATAAGATAAAAATTGTGGGTGAGCCCCGGTTCACACTTATGTAAATTTTACGCAGATATTATGCGATCCAAAAAGCATAGAGTCGCATATCATGTAAAAAAAGCATTTTGAAGGCTGTTCACATATATTGGGGTGCGAATTCGATCCGGTTCAAAAAAAAGGGTCCTGTGCACGTTTAGGCTGATGTCCGGCCGCGGTGCACAGCAGGGGGCCTGGTGCGTCTCCGTTCACCGTTTTTAGGTCTGAATTCTTGGCTGAGAAACAAAGCCAAAGACACACAGGACTCTTCTGCTGTGTGCCCCGGAGACGTGTGAACTGGCTCCATAGAGAGCCGGTCTCACTCTCCTATCATGTGAACTGGATGCGGGGAAACCCACACCCAATTTGCGATAGTGTGAACCCAGCCTTTAGTGTGGTGCAGCGCAAATTTCAGCTCCATAGGCTTCTATGGCACCGAATTGAAATCGCAGTCCAGTGTTCACATCACTGCAATTTTTTTTTCTTGACTAGATTCTATAGAAAATAAAATCGCAGATGTGACCACTTCCCTAAATTTGCATGGAAACCGCACATACTAAGCAGAATTCACATTGCGATGTAAGAAAATCGCAATGCAAATTTGCACCGTGTACCGCTTTAAATTTGCACCGCATCAGTGTGAACCAGGGCTGAGAGTCAGGCTTCCAGGAACCAGTAAGGAAGATATGATATGCCTGGACTTGTGGTCCTGCAGTGGCTACAAATTGGCCAAACCTATATAATAAGAGGGCTCCAGCGCTACTGTGTATTAGGCAGCATTCACACTTCAGCGTTTTTTTTAACAGTAAAGGTCACACTTCAGCATTTTGAATCGCAAGCAGATCAGGGGACTCGCATTTGAGATGCCATTCATTTGAATGACACCTCAAATCACAGTGTGGGTCCGCCACGCGATAAATCGAGCTGCAATTGTGGCAACCCACATTGTGGCAACCCAGTCGCCCAAAAAAACGTTCAGGAGCTACTTCAGGGCAACATGCTTTCTGCGATGGCCATGCGATTTATCACGCGGCAGACTCGCGCTGCGATTTGTGGTGTCATTCAAATGAATAGCATCTCAAATTCAAGTCCCGCGATTTGTCATTCACACATCGGCGCTTTCAAATTGCATGCAGAATCACGGCAAATCTGCCCGCGATTCAAAACGCTGAAGTGAGAATGCAGCCTTAGGCAGGGTTCACATTAGTCCAATTCTCCTTAGGAGCACAAGTCGCATTATGTCACAAAACAATGATTCCCTATGAGAGCCGTCTTAACTGGACCTGTGTTTTTCAAAGTCGGACTGACTTACTTTTGTCTGACTTTGATCCCACTTCAGCCCATTGAAAAGCATTAAAGTCGGATCATTGTCTTAACTGATCCGACTTTGGCATGCGACTTGTGCTCTGAGGATCTTGAAGGGGAACTCCACACCAAATTTAAAAAGAAAACGGCATGGGGTCCCCCTCCAGGAGCATACAATGCCCTTCGGTCTGGTATGGGTTTTAAGGGGAACCCCCAAAAAACAGCGTAGGGTCCCCCCAAAATCCATAGCAGACCTTTATCTGAACATGCAGCCTGGCAGGCCAGGAAAGGGGGTGGGTACGAGCGAACGCCCCCCCCCCCCCTCCTGGACCATACCAGGCCACATGCCCTCAATATGGGGAGTATGGATGCTTTGGGGCAGGGGGGCTCTGCGCCCCCCACCCCAAAACACCTTGTCCCCATGTTGATGAGGGCAAGGGCCTCTTCCCGATAACCCTTGACGGTGGTTGTTGGAGCCTGTGGGTGGGGGGCTTATCGGAATCTGGAAGCCCCCTTTAACAAGGGGGCCCCCAGATTCCGCCCCCCCCCCCCCACCCTAAGTGAATGCGTATGGGGTAAGAAGGGAGTTTTGTGGTGAGAGACTAGAACCATGCCCTCATCCCAGAGTATAGACTCCAAAAAGGGATTTTAAAGGCAATAATGGACCATGGTTACCATGCAAAACCAAAACATTTTATTGTAGGGAGATAAAACGGGGTTTTGCATGTTTTCTGTCAACATGGGGACAAGGCGCTATGGGGTGGGGGGTGCAGAGCCCCCCCTGCCCCAAAGCACCCATACTCCCCATGTTGAGGGGATGCGGCCTGGTATGGTCCAGGAGTGGCGGGGCGCTTGCTCGTCCCCACACCTTTTCCTGGCCTGCCAGGCTGCGTGCTCGGATAAGGGTCTGGTATGGATTTTGGGGGCATGTACGTTTTTTCGGCATGGGGTTCCCCTTAAAACCCATACCAGACTGAAGGGCCTGGTATGCTTTTGGAGGGGGGGGCCATGCCGTTTGTTTTTTTTTTTGTTTTTGTTTTTTAATTTGGCTTTCACTTTCACCCGATGTAAGACCCGATGTAAGACCGTAAATCGCACAGCAAAGTAGGATCAAAGTCGGACCGTTTAAATGTCGGATAGTGTGAACCCAGCCTTAGAGGGACCTAGCGCTTTGTAATCACTAAATACAACCAGCATTACACTAACCTATTTCCTTGTAATTGGGGAAGTGCTAATGTGCAGTGCAATACCTGATATCATCAAAAATTAGGGATTTGATTTAGTAAGACCCCTTTCGCACTGAAGCGCCGCTTAAGCGCCGGTTGTTTTTGCTTTTCGGGCACTAGCAGGGCTGTTTTTGTAAGGTCATGTGACAACGTGACCTTTTAAAAAAACCTAAAGGGTAAGAAAACCCGCTTTGCTGCGCTTCTAAGCTCTTTTGAGGCGCTTTGAAAGGGCTGCCCATTCATTTCAATGGACAGGGGTGTTTTTGGAGCGCTATTTATAGAATGCTACTTGCAGGACTCTTTCTAACGTCCTGCAAGCGCACCACCTGGGTGTGAAAGCACTCATGCAAATGAATGGGAGGCAGTTTTCAGGTGCTATTTCTATCGCTAAAACGCCTGAAAACTGCCTCAGTGTGAAAGGGGGCCTAAAACTAAAGAGTGCAAAATCTTGTGTAGCTGTGCATGGTAGCCAATCAGTTTCTAACTCCAGCTTGTTCAATTAAAGTGGTTGTAAACCCAGTAAGGCCCCTTTTACACAGCAGTTCTGTTCAGGTCCGCCTGTCCTTTTTTCAGGCGGACCCAAACAGACGTTCCATGCAGCTCTGTGGAGCGACGGATGTCAGCGGTGACAAGTCCACTGACACCCGGCACTCTCCAATCTGCTCCGGTCCCGTAAAGTCTGATGGATGGAAACCCTATTTTTCCATCCGTCTGGGGATCGGATCGGATAACAACAAACAGGCGGTCCGTTGTCATCCGATTTCCCATAGAGGAGAGCGGGGCGCTGACAGACCTGTCTCTGCACAGTGAGCGGAGACGGATCTACCATCCGCCGGCTCAGCGGGGAACAGCTGAGCAAAACGGACCCGCGCTCGGGCTGTTTCTTTAGTGCGCATGTGCAGATGACGTCGGCACATGCTATTACAGTGCATATCTTCTAAACTATGCATGGTACCTACAGGTAAGCCTTATTATAGGCTTACCTGTAGGTTAAAGTGGTTGTAAAGAGTTTACAACCACTTTAAGCTTTGACAAAAGAAGGCTTCTATGCAGAGCTGCACCAGATTTTGCACTCTCCAGTTTTAGTAAATCAACCCCTATGTGTCTATGCCCATATCTTCCATTACACTATGATGAGTCTGTTTATGTTGATAATGGGGAATGTTTGCATTGAATTCTGGACTGCATTTTTTTTTCTGGTTCATTCTTGGAGCTGTGACTTGGCAGGAAAGTGCATTGACCACACATGGGATTTAGGATTTAAAGGCAAAGTCCTCCCAAGTAAAGGAACACAGAATCAGGTTTTGCCATTTTCAGTTGTAATAAACTGCTGAAGGCTTTCCACGAACAGGAAGTGAGGGGAAATCTCCCCAATAGGGGACAACAACAGAAATTAGAACCCTGACAATGGCTCTATCCCTTTATCTCTACACTCAAAACTAAAACAAAATTTATCCAGCTCTCCTGCGAAGCTTTGGTATGACAGTTAACAATATATCAGATCCATTTTCATGGCTTAACATTCCCTGATCCGCCTTCTCTGCTCGAAGGTGAATATGTTACCTGATAACTTTCACAGTTGCATAACACATGGCGGCTCCAGACGATTTTGATCCAAAATCTTTTAATATCACAACAAGCTGCATTTTACATGTTCGAAAATGTAAGTCTTTTATTTTGGATGGAGTGAAAAACTATTTATCTTTATTGCTGTCCATGACCTCAGTGAGGACCCCAACCCAGTCCTATGGTGACAGCCAAGCCTACAAGCTGAAATTCTGAATTGCATGCATTGTATATTCCTATAAAGAATTCACTAAAAGCCCAGTGACACCAGCACCAGTAGTCCCAGAACGGGTGTCACAGAGCCCCTAGAGAAGTGTCCAGAGGAATATATAATGTACTTATAGAGAGGAGAGGTGGTAGGTTCAGAGATGGATGCGGGCTCAAATTGGGGGAAAAGCTCTGCTCCATTTATGTAAAAACTGTGCCTTGAACTTTATTTACCAGTTTATATCTTCTGTGAAATGCAAAAAGACTCTGCCTACAGTTAGTCACTGTTACCCGTACATTGGTTTTAATTCTGAGGGCCAGGAGGGCCATTCTGAGTACACTAGGTAATTATGAGGGCCCAGGGGTAGATCTGATTTCCAGGGAGTCATTCCGAGGCCCAAGTGGGTCCATCTGTGAGCCTAGAGGGTAATTCTTAGATCCTGCTTGGGACTTCTGAAGGCCTAGAGGTAATTCTGAGGGCCCAGAGGTATTTCTGAGAGTTCAGGGAGTAATTCTGAGGGCTCAGGGGTACATTCTAAGGGCCTCAGGTTAGAGCAGAAGCCCAGGGAGTTATTTTGAGGGTCCAGTGGGTCATTCTAAAGCCCCGAGGGTCATACGAAGGTCCCACAGGGTGATTCTTAGATCTAGTTTTGGAATTCAGAGAACCTGTAGGTAATTCTGAGAGTTCAGGGTATAATTCAGGGCCCAGGGGGTCTTTCTGAAAGTGTGGTCATTTTGAGAACACGGTGTAATTCTGAAGGCTGAGAATGTGAATGTGAGGTCCCAGGAGGTAATTCTGAGGGATTGTTTTGGAATTCTGAGAACTTGTTTGGAAATTTTGAGGGCTCAGAGGTAGTTTTGGGACCCAAGGGATACATTTAAGGGCTTATTTGAACATCCTGAGGGCTCTTGGTTCATTTTGGGGACCATTCAGTAATTCTGTGGGCCAAGGGGTGTTTCTGAGGGTTCAGGTGGCCCAGGGGTAAATCGGTTTCATACAGTAACATCATAAGAGTTTAGATTTTAAGCAAATAATAAATCCATATAGCACATATATCAGAAAGAAGTTTAGATATTTAATTACAGAACTGATTATTTGGGACACAATGGGGAATGAGGGCTTGTTCACACCAACGCTCTGCCTAACACAGTCCTAATGCAAGAGCAAGCCAATCTGCCTTATGCCTGGGCGTAGCGTTTTTCAGGCAGAAATGCGCATGTTTTTTTACCGCGATTTTTGCCGCGATTTTGTACAGGTCAAAAGGTCACCAATGTAAAAAGTAGAAAAACACCCAAATCAAGCTACAAAAATACCTCCAGGACTTTTTTGAGCTTCATGAGTTTTTGAGTGGAGATGTGAACGGCCTCCATAGAGAATCATTGATTTTTTTTCCCCCTTAAGCGTTTTGTAGCTTCAGGCTTCAAGCTACAAAACACTCAGGTGTGAATGGGCAAAGGCTTATTTTCACACCAACGCCGTGCATTGATGTACACTGAACACAAATAGGAAATGTTGCATTTTCTAACATATCACAACAAGCTGCAGTGCCTAGATAAAGGAAAAAGCAAGTATTTCAATGTGTTTAACAACGCCTTAGAGCGCGCGGAAAAATTGTTCCAAACAAACTTGTCTGTCCAGTCATAGCAGACCGGTCTAGGTAAGTGAACTGACTGCTCAGGGTAGGGAGTTTATTATTCACATTCCTCTAATGCAAAAAAAAATAGGTTAATTAAAACAATTTTTATTTAAATGAAGGCCAAATATTTTGATTTGATCTCCTATACAGAATGACCAGAGCGGATTATACAGCTTCCTAGAAGATGTTCCCAAAGCTCTGCTACCTGGAGTGGGGGGGAAGAAAATTCTGGACTTCTGGTGGAAGGTGGTCAACACGTAAGTCACCCACTTTCTTCAATTTTCCACTTTCTTCTGGAGTCTTAAAATGTCTGACTACCCAAAATTTGTATGATATTTTAGCCTGGTATAGATGGTTAACTCCCCTTTTTTACGCCAGAAGACAAATACCCAGAACTTCTAGCTATGGGCGAGGATGTATCGGAATCCCCCTCCTGCCATGAGGTAGCACTACACACCAATCACCAACTTTATCATGTAGGGGTGGGGAAGGCACTTTTGCCAAAATTTCAGTCCCGGTTCCTAAGTTTACTCCCCCAACGCCCTCTTAAGACTCTCCCAGTCTCTGCCCAGACTCTGCCAATTTACCTGAGTGGCACAGACAAATCCCACCTCTAGTTATGCGGGGGACCATCTATTTGCGCCCTTGATGCCCATAATACATGACAAGCATAGTAGCTCACATAAGGGTGGCTCTGTGATCCCGGGACATGCCTGCATTATCGGGATGGAGGTCCAAGATATGGGACTGTTCTGGCAAATCCAGGACAGTTTGAATCTGAGCAGCAGTTAAAAGACAACTTTACCTTCAGTACAGTTCTCAGATTTCAGTTGATTTGACATGAATTTGGTGATCGTAAAAACAATGCTGTGAAATTTACAGGGTTTACAAGAGGGAAATGGGAAATCCATCCCTGTCTGCTTCCATCAAAGGGACGGGTGTATTTTTTTTATATCTTTTTATTAATATATCAAGTAAAACAAACATACAGCAGAACAAACAAACAAAAAATCTCAATAAAAGGCACAGTCGCCCACGCAGGGGTCATTGATAACATATAGGATACCACCAGGATCTGGGCAACCATGGTGGAGTTAGGTATGGTTCAAGTCACACAGAGTTACTTTGCATGCATATTATGTTTATGATTTTATGCAAAGCTGAGTTCCACTCGTTTTTTTGTTTATTAACAGTCAGCAGCTACAAAAAGTGTAGCTGCTGACTTTTAATAAACAGTACCTTGCCTGTCTCCCGGTCCAGCGATAGCTGCGCCTGAAGCCTCGCTTGTCTCCCCCCTCCTCCCAACGGCCCCGCCATTCCTAGTGTGGGCACCCGGCCCGGCTTCACGGCCAGGCACCTACTGTGCATGCGCGAGTCGCGCTGCGCATTCCTAGTGGCCAGGCAATCTTCTGGGACCTGTGACGTGTCCCAGAAGATTGCCAGGAGGGAGGGGCCGCCTAGGAGGAGAGGAGGAGTCGTCTAGGCGGCCCAGAGGCGGAAGGTGGAAGAGGGACAGGAAGTCCCTCCTGAAACCTGGGGACACACCCTCCCCCCCCCCCCCTTCCCCCAAAAAAAATTACATGCCAAATGTGGCATATAAGGGGGCGAGGAGCGCTTAAAGCAGAAGTTCAATTTTTGGGTGGAACTCCGCTTTAAATAACAAAAAATATTAAACAGTTCCCCCCAAAAAAGAGTATAAATTTAAACAAAAAATTAAAAATCAAACTCTGATAAATGGCGGCTGGTGTATTGACGGCAATGCTGATCAGTTTCAGTAAACCAGCTCTTTTTCTTCACCGCTCTGCTCGCCAAGTAGAATCTCAGCCTTCTCTATACGTATCCGGACAGTGCCAGATGTCAGGGCACCTGTGGAAGTGATGGTAACGAGGTCTAATGTGGACGCTCATTAT
>BLSH010466601.1:14483-32531 GCA_018402905.1 Glandirana rugosa | reverse complement strand
GTCTCGTGCAGGTCTTCAGGACAGGAGCAAGGCAAGCCTAAAATGGGACTGTCAGTGCTGTTTGGAATGGAGGGACCACCTGGTGTGGAGAGAGACTGTCACTGTGACTCAGGAAGGGACGTGTTGTGTCGGTGATCTGTGCTGCTGCACACTGCTGTCAGTGTTGATTTCATGTGTGGGTGCTGTTCATCCTAATTTCTTGCCCTCCTGATTCCTGTCCCCTCAAAATAACTCAACACACAGCCATTAATGTCTAAACCGCTGGCAACAAAAGTGAGTACACCTCTAAGTGACAATGACCAAATTGTTTCCAAAGTGTCAACATTTTGTGTGGCCACCATTATTTTCCAGCACTGCCCTAACCCTCTTGGGCATGGAGTTCACCAGAGCATCACAGGTTGCCCCTGAAGTCTTCTTCCACTCCTCCATGACGACATCACGGAGCTGGTGGATGTTAGAGACCTTGCGATCCTCCACCTTCCATTTGAGGATGCCCCACAGATGCTCAATAGGGTTTATGTCTGGAAACATGCTTGGCCAGTCCATCACCTTTACCCTCTGTGTCTTTAGCAAGGCAGCGGTTGTCTTGGAGGTGTGTTTGGGGTCATTATTATATTTGAATACTGCCATGCGGCCCAGTCTCTGAAGACATGCTGTGCTTCAGCATGTCACAGTACATGTTGAAATTCATGGTTCCCTCAATAAACTGTAGCTCCCCAGTGCCGGCAGCACTCATGCAGCCCCAGACCATAACACTACCACCACCATGCTTGACTGTAGGCAAGACACACTTGTCTTTCTACTCCTCACCTGGTTGCCGCCACACACGCTTGACACCATCTGAAATAAATAAGTTTATCTTGGTCTCATCAGACCACAGGACATGGTTCCAGTAATCCATGTCCTTAGTCTGCTTGTCTTCAGCGAACTGCAGGCTTTCTTGTTCATCATCTTTGGAAGAGGTTTCCTTCTGGGATGACAGCCATGCAGACCAATTTGATGCAGTGTGCGGTGTATGGTCTGAGCACTGACAGGCTGACCCCCCACCACTTCAACCTCTGCAGCAATGCTGGCAGCACTCATACGTCTATTTCCCAAAGACAACCTCTGCATATAATGTGGAGCACGTGCCCTCAACTTCTTTGGTCGACCATGGCGAGGCCTGTTCTGAGTGAAAACTGTCCTGTTAAACCGCTGTATGGTCTTGGCAACCGTGCTGCACCTCAGTTTCACAGTTTCAGGGTCTTGGCAATCTTCTTATAGCCTAGGCCATCTGTATATGGAGCAACAATTCTTTTTTTCAGATCCTCAGAGAGTTCTTTGCCATAAGGTGCCAAGTTGAACTTCCAGTGACCAGTATGAGAGAGTGAGAGCGATAACACCAAATTTAACACACCTGCTCCCCATTTACACCTGAGACCTTGTAACACTAACGAGTCACATGACACCGGGGAGGTAAAATGGCTAATTGGGCCCAATTTGGACATTTTCACTTAGGGGTGTACTCACTTTTGTTGCCAGCAGTTTAGACATTAATGGCTGTGTGTTGAGTTATTTTCAGGGGACAGCAAATTTACACTGTTATACAAGCTGTACACTCAGTACTTTACATTGTAGCAAAGTGTCATTTCTTCAGTGTTGTCACATGAAAAGATATAATAAAATATGTACAAAAATGTGAGGGGCGTACTCACTTTTGTGACATACTGTATTATATAACCAGTCAAGGAGCTGCTTGAATAAGCACCCCACCCATGAGCGGAACAGGACACAGTGTGGAGCAGCTTGAGAGCATTTAGGCTGCTGGGAAGAGTCATGTGGCTGCACTGTTACTAATTGCTGCTGAGAGTCCTGTTCTATGTGCTGCTGTGATGGGTCATACTGCCTACAGGACAGACTGATCTATTGCTGAACGCAGAGAGACAATCTTCTGTGAGATTCGGTGCTGACAGAGCTGATGGGATGCAGTGCCATGAGAAGGCCGTGTGCTTTAGGACTGAGCTGTGTGCCAAGGCTAGACTGAGCTGTTTCAGGGAGCCCCGGTACCAGTGTTCTGGTCTGCTGTTCCAGTAATGCTGCATCAGAGATAATGGAAGGAGGCCACAGACATTGTCCATCACTGAACCATCAGGATTGGTGAGAGGCCTCAGGTCATTTGTTTCTGCTTGCTTTACTGGGTCCTTTGGATTACAAGTGCCTTCCAGAGTTCCACTTTGCTTTATGTTTCTCTTCTTACATAAGTATTGCCTTGGATTTGTATCTGCAGTACAAAAAGAGTCCTACGACAAGACAACTGAAGATGATGAAGGCAACAATCCTCCAGAAATAATGGCAACCACCTAAAGACAAGGGACATGACACAGTGAAGGTTATTGTCATTGTTTATAATAATATTTACAATCTTGTTGTGTCAATCATCTAATAATATAATCTAAAGGAACACATACAGTTTACATTGTATGATGCAGCGACCCCTGCAAGAAGCCCCTTTCCTTTGCAGTAGAGTTCGGATTAGGATTAGGATATGATTTTTTTCGAGGGCATGGTTATAAGTGGGCAAGGTCAGTAGGATGTCCCCAGATTTACCATAGGATCCCATTCATTTTAGGGACTGGGTGTCAATAGAGAAGATGGGCTTCTCTATTGACACCCAGTCCCTAAAATGAATGGGATCCTATGGTAAATCTGGGGACATCCTACTGACCTTGCCCACTTATAACCATGCCCTCGAAAAAAATCATATCCTAATTTGTAACCACACCTACATAATCACACCCCTCATTTGCAATGCCCCCTAAAACCCCAAATTTCTTAGGAACAGGCAGACATTCAAGGTATAAAGACAATATGAACAGACTTCAATAAGAGGCACCATGCTATGCATATACTGTAACACATACAGTAGTCCATTGCCTGCTATACATCTGGAGGCTTGGCTAATAAGGTGGGTGTTGCTTCACTGTTTATGGCCTGTAGTGTTGCAATTAAAAATGTCCTAGCACTCTGCAGACATACCCCAGAATTACTGAGGCACCTGACCAACAATGTCACTGTGCTTAGAGGTCACAGAGTAGAGCAGGAAAGACATGAGGGGGGTGCGAGAGGCCTAGGGGGAGCTGTCATCAGGGGACTCAGCCTCTAAGTGTAGAAGAGGGAGGGGTTAAGCATCAGCCAGAGAGCTCTCAGAATTCTGCTCAGGGGCCTTCTGATATCTAGAGGTAGGAAGAGGTTAGTAACAAGCCAGACTGAAGGTCTCCTGTGAGGGGCTTATGACTTTGCTGAAGGGGACTGTTGGAAGGTTCAGGGGGAAAAGGTTGATCTAGGCATGGATGTGGCTCTATGGACCTCAGAATAATGTAATTTTACTGTAGTTAATGTACTTATTGAACAGATATTAAAAAAAATGTTGAATGATATATTTCATAAACCAAAATAGAGCAAAGAAGGTCAATGTTAGGGTTTACATATACTGTATATTAAATTTGATGCCAGAGGAACAGAAAACAGGGTCCACTGCGCAAAATCAAAGAGGAGAATTTCCTGTTATTCATCGCTAGAAATTTCTATGAGATAAAATACATTTTTACACAGCCAATCTGTAAGGGAATATCCTACCAATGAAGTATGAGCTATAGCCTCCTATTTAAATAAATGTGCACTACGGCACTTATAAAATTTTAAGGACATCTATCCTTACAGTTTTCTCTTAGTCTCCCTGCGACGTCCCACAAGTGTCTATTGATCCCACCAGTGGAGTCCACCTCATACAGCTTCTTCACTACATGAAGAACTTTGATGTCCATAGATTGGGATCCTCCGAAATTTTGGCTTTTGAATGTAGAGTAAGAAGGCTGGATATCTATGTCTGTTAGGAAAATCTAACATATACAGTCAGGTCCATAAATATTGGGACATCGACACAACTCTAATGTTTTTGGCTCTATACACCACCACAATGGATTTGAAATGAAACGAACAAGATGTGCTTTAACTGCAGACTTTCAGCTTTAATTTGAGGGTATTTACATCCAAATCAAGTGAATGGTGTAGGAATTACAACAGTTTGTATATGTGCCTCCCACTTTTTAAGGGACCAAAAGTAATGGGACAATTGGCTGCTCAGCTGTTCCGTGGCCAGGTGTGTGTTATTCCCTCATTATCCCATTTACAAGGAGCAGATAAAAGGTCCAGAGTTCATTTCAAGTGTGCTATTTGCATTTGGAATCTGTTGCTGTGAACTCTCAATATGAGATCCAAAGAGCTGTCACTATCAGTGAAGCAAGCCATCATTAGGCTGTAAAAACAAAACAAACCCATCAGAGAGATAGCAAAAACATTAGGTGTGGCCAAATCAACTGTTTGGAACATCCTTAGAAAGAAAGAACGCACCGGTGAGCTCAGCAACACCAAAAGACCCGGAAGACCACGGAAAACAACTGTGGTGGATGACCGAAGAATTCTTTCCCTGGTGAAGAAAACACCCTTCACAACAGTTGGCCAGATCAAGAACACTCTCCAGGAGGTAGGTGTATGTGTGTCAAAGTCAACAATCAAGAGAAGACTTCACCAGAGTGAATACAGAGGGTTCACCACAAGATGTAAACCATTGGTGAGCCTCAACAGGAAAGCCAGATTAGAGTTTGCCAAACAACATCTAAAAAAGCCTTCACAGTTCTGGAACAACATCCTATGGACAGATGAGACCAAGATAAACTTGTACCAGAGTGATGGGAAGAGAAGAGTATAGAGAAGGAAAGGAACTGCTCATGATCCAAAGCATACCACCTCATCAGTGAAGCATGGTGGTGGTAGTGTCATGGCGTGGGGATTAGAGTTGTGTCGATGTCCCAATATATATGGACCTGACTGTACATATATATTTACATATACTCACTGGTTTTACTTGGTAATACAATTGACCAGACAAATGTGGGATGAGACACAATGCATGTCACATTGTCTCCATCAAACTTGTATGTGCAGATCACTGTCCAGGTATCATCCAAATCTTTAATTTTGGTTATGTTTATATCATCTGAATGTGGGATCCAGGAGATCTCTGCAGCTGTGAATCCACAAATGGCTCTACACTCCAGAGATCCATCACTGTTTATATCCAGAGACACAGAGGGCTGAGCTGGGGGAATGAAGAAGAATGCATTACTAAACCATATATGACTAATCCTATTGCTCCTAATGGTTTATCAAATGTACAGATGGATAAAATCTTCTGTGATATATGTGGATTAGGTGTAGAATATAATTTTTAAAATATTAAAGCTGAATTACAGGTATGCAAATGTTTTCATAGTTACATTGTCTGACCAATGTAACTACGTATGTACTATACCTGTGGGATCTCCCTGGAAGCTGGAAATCCCTGTAGTAGACACCGCTGCTCCAGTGATCTCCATTAGCTTTTGAGTCCTCTGCATAGCAGACGCCCTGCTTCTTAGGGAACACAGGAGATCATCCACTTGCCATGGGCACAAATCTGAGAATTCTTTGCATTTTTTTCAATGAATGCAAAGCTTTCCAGGACTGGACTTGGTGGAGAATGTGATGTCACCAGTGGCGGCTCGTCCATACAGGGCGCAGCGGCGCCGCCCTCCATATCCATGAGCCCAGCCCCTAATCTGCATGCAGGGTGCCGGACACATGTATTCCAATGGAGTTTTTTTTTTTTTTTTCTGAAGCACACGATTAGAGGCCATAATTGGCTTAAAAAAAAGGGTGGGCTCAGGGCACAGAGCACTGTGCCCCGAGCCCACCCACTTGTGTGACACTAGCAAAATAATATTCACTATTGTCTCCCTGATTCTCCTCCCGGCCAATCAGGAAGCGGCTCCTGAAGAGGAGAAGCAATCCTATTGGCCCGCCTAGGAGGTGGCAGGAGATGCATGACGGAAGCCGAGGAGAAGGAGATGCAGGGGAAGCCGCTGCCCAGAGGAAGCGCTGCCCACGACCTAGCAGGGGTAAATGTGGGGCTGGTGACTGACCAACCGGCCGGGGGGGGATCGCCACTGGATCTCAGCACTCCACCCCTTCACCTCGTCCATTCAGAGAAAATACTAAGCGTTTCCTGAATTGCACCCATGGCAGGAGGGTGATCTCCTGTGTTCACAATGCAGCAGGGCAGTCGCTCGTTACAGGACAAGCAGCGGTGCCTGGTACAGTGATTTCCAGCTTCTAGAGGGATCCTACAGGTATGATATATACATACTTATTATATTGTTCCAAGCGAGACTAATCTAACTATGTAAATATTTCCATACCTGGAATTCCTCTTTAAGGCTCTGGATCATGCAGAGCAACTGGGATTTTATTGAAAAAAATTTTGAAAATTCACCTTCCAGTAAATGATATACGTAACTCAGGGGAAGGCTGCCCCTGATGATGGACAGCATATGAAATCTGGCGCTTCTCTTGCATGTATGTGACCTAGCAAGACTAAAAAATTGCATCCAGTGTGATGATATCACATGTGAGACCCCCACGAAGTAATGATATCACGCACGAGACGCAAGCAAGGCTGACTCCATCTTGGAAGGGAATTCCATTTCGTCAGCACAAATGACTGCTAAGTTTTTTTTAAAAAACACTGTCAGTTCTTGGGGTAAACTCCTCACAGCCCCTCCCTTCCTATCCAGATCGACTTCAAAGAGCCATCTGGATCATGGTATTTGAACAGCCCTAAACCAAATAATGTTTGGACAGACGAGCACCCTAAATTACCCAGGCAATCCTAACCTTTCAGTAAGCCCGAACTCAACACGAAAAGGTAGAAAGATTACATACAATTCATAATTTCAGTTAGGAATATGTCATAGCGATAAAACTTACATATTTCGGTGCAGCATTTTGTACCATGTAGAATTAGTGTAAACGTCGCATCCTTTTAACATAAGGAGAGGCAGAGCGGGTATGTTACCTTCCCAGGGTCCTAGAAGGTGGCATACCTGTCATGCCTGGACTTAATTTAAAGCCCTCAATGTTCTGAGATTGAATTTCTTACTGTGAGATTCGCTGGGCGGCCCAATCATGAGATATGATTTTTCATACACAACTTGGGAAATTAGGGAAGATTGTATTTCATTTCAAATCTTTTTATTGGAAAAAAAAAGAAATTTTGTACAACAAGATAGGAAAATATAAAAGTTTAGAATCAGTTACATAAATACTCTCAAACAAATTACCCATAACAGTATAGACATGAGCTCACAATACGGGACAATGGAAATGAAAAAGTAAAAGTGAGAATACAAAATCTGAGGGACAACTGTAAGTAACCTCTCATGAGCATCCGGGGAGAATAGACGGTCATGGAAGGTGTATAACCAAAGCGAAAGAGAAGGTAGCTCCCAGTCACGGGAGGACCCTCCGCCTCCTCGGTCACCCCATCTGGGAGCAAACTGTAACCGGGAGGACAGGGCCTGAACCTCTCCCCCTCTGAGAACCCTATGGCTTAGGGAGCTTGAAATAATATAGCCTCTGATAGAACTTAGGAAACTAACATAAACTGAACAGTCATAACCCGTCTAAGAGCTTCTTAGAGAGAGTTTTATCGAACCTCTCTGACTACGTAGTTGGAGAAGGAGGATACAACCCAGAAACCATACTGACTCTAGCACAAAAATAGAGAACGGATATAAGTGAGACTGAAAAGGAAAAAGGATATAATAACATGGAGAAAAAGGAAGAGCAAGGTAGAGGTAAGAGGCAGGTCGACACCAGTGAAGCAAATTGGAAGGATCGAGGAAGAAGGATCACCCTGGTAAGTTTAAGTAATTCCTCCAGGGATCCCAGACAAGATCGAATTTAGGGGAAGTATCCAAGATGTAACTGGCCTGTTTTTCCTGTACCATGATCCAGGATATTTTCCGCAAAGACTCAGAGAACGATATTGATGGGCGCTTCCAGGACTTAGCAATTGTGATCTTGGCCCCCAATAAAATAAATTGGATTAGCTTATATAGAGGTTTGGATAGACCTTCGGGTTTAGAGTTGAGCAGGGCTATTTCTGGACATTGGGGGATCGGGAGACCCGAGATCCTACGGATCAGGTGGAAAAGTTTGTTCCAGTAGCTTCACAGGTGAGGACATTCCCACCAAGTGTGAAGGAAGGTGCCCACATGTTCACACCCCTGAAACAGAGGTTAGAGGCATTAGGGAACATAGCTGCTAATCTAGATGGTACCATATACCATCTGATAAAAAAACCTTTAAATTGGCTTCTATCAGTGAGATATTAAGGAACCCCTTAAATCAAGAGAACAACGAGGTCCATTCGTCTGCATCCCACTCCACATTTAGGTCCCTTTCGCATTTTTCCACGAATGGGGGTTTGGATGAGTCCTCCACCAGAGCAGCGTAGATCAAAGAGATACCCCCTTGAATATCCACAGGTCCCGAGCACCACTGTTCATACGGGGTAAAGCCTGGATGATCCTTCCTGGAATTCCACCAGGTGGTCAAGAAGTGTATTTGGAAAAAAACAAAATTTTTCCGACAGTGGCATATCAAGCTTATTAATGAAGTGAGAGAACAACCCGGATAGAGATAGAAAGTGACCTATACGATACAACCCCTTGTCCGTCCACCATTTAAATGCCTTAATGTCTAAACCAGGAGGGAACAGAGGATTATGAAAAAGATGTGTGAGAGGGCGGAGAGTTGATATTAAATTGGGGGACTTGAAATCCGAGTCGCAAAGGGCCATAGAGTGAGACAATGTAGGAGAGAGAATCGGGGGTCTCGATTTAAGAGGGGTGCCTAACAGAAAGTCAATAGTATTGTGGGGAACTGCCTGTCTCTCTATTTTGACCCAATCTGGTGTGTACCCTCTAGAGGAAACAATTGAAAACTGGGCCAGTTGAGCCACCTGGTAGTATTTAAAGAGGTGTGGGAGACCAAGGCCCCCTTGACTGCATCTCCTATAAAGTACCTTGGCTGAGCATCTGAAGCCCTTACGGGCCCAGATGAATTTCAAAATCAGGGATTGCAGTTTTTGCAGGTCAGATTTCCTAACTGGAATAGGGAAAGCCCTGAAGAAATATAGAATCCTAGGGAGGAGGGTCATCTTCATCACATGTAGCCTACCCAGCCAAGACAGGCCCTCCTGGTCCCAAGTAGAGAGGTCCTGTGCTAATTTCTTTAGGAGAGGGGGGTAGTTTGCTTCAAAAAGTTTGTTGATGTTGGCTGCCAGACTGACCCCCAGGTAGGGGATCTGAGAGGAGTTCCAGCTGAACTTATATTGGTTTTTAATTTTAAGTAGAATCTGGTCTGGCACAGATATATTTAAAGCCACTGATTTAGACCAATTTACACATAGCCCTGAAATGCTGCCAAAAAGTTGAAGAAGCTGAATGACCCTAGGGGTGGACGTGAGGGGGGAAGAGATGAATAGAAGCAAATCGTCAGCAAAAAGTGCACACTTGTGTGAGTACTGGCCACAGTTAATCCCGTGGATATCTGGGTTGTCTCTGATGGCAATAGCCAAAGACTCCATCGCAATTGCAAAAATCAAAGGGGACAAGGGGCATCCTTGTCTAGTGCCGCGAAAGATAGGGAAAGGACCAGAGAAAAAGTTATGCAATTTGACTTGGGCACTAGGATTTGAATATAGGGCTTTTAGGGTTTGGATAAATCTAGGTCCAAAGCCCCATCTCTTTAAAACTTCAAAGAGATACATCCAATCTACCGTGTCAAAGGCTTTTTGCAAATCGACAGATAAAATGTAACCCTCTCGGGTGAAACTCCCATCCCAGTTTGAATTAAGTAGCGATATAATATCCACTGTTCTACGGATCTGGTCGGGACCTTGCCTGCCCGGAAAAAAACCTACTTGGTCCCTGTGAATGTATTGGCCTATGAATTTAGACAGTCTATTAGCTAGAACTTTAGTCATAATTTTAAGATTGTTATTTATCAAAGAGATGGGTCTGCAGTTACTGACATCAGAATGATCCTTTCCAGGTTTGGGGATAACCGATACAAATGCTCTATTGGCATCACTTTGTAGGCTTGTTCCAGATCTTAGGGAATTAAAGAATTTCGTTAGGTATGGAGATAAAACTGGGCCAAATGTTTTATAATAGCCTGTGGAGAAGCCAACTGGGCAAGGGGCAGAGCCTTTCTTGAGATTTTTAATCACCTCCAACACCTCTGCGTCATTAAAGGGTAATTCTAGGGAGGCTACGTGGTCTTCCGACAGACTAGGAAGGGTGATGGAATTCAAAAAAGCTTCTAGAGAAGAAGGAGAAGCTGTTTGCCCTTTGTCATAAAGTGTGGCGTAAAAATTTTGGAAAGTGGCTATAATTCTTTTCGGGTTCTGAGTGAGAGAGCCCGAGTGGTCCCTAACCTTAGGAAAAGAGAAGGTGCGACATCTGGGAGACAGCCTGGCAGCCAATTTAGGACCTATGTGATCTCTTTGTAAATACCAATGAGCTCTGGACCATTGAATTTGCTTCTCAGCTTTGGTGGTGAAGGCAAGATTCAGGGCTACTCTTCCTGCTTCCAGTCGAGCCCAAGAATGATGGGTCGGATTCTTTTTATGAGAACTAGCCAGGTCAGATTCTCTATCTCTATCTTCCTCTCCCTTTTTAACCTGGCTGATAATTGGATGAGATTTCCCCTCATAACCCCTTTATGGGCTGCCCATAAAATTGAAGGAGAAACTTCCCCAGTGTCATTCCTGTGGAAATATTCTTTAAGTTCCTTTTCTAACATAGCACAATGCACTGGATTATTCAGGAGGGATTCATTTAGGTGCCACTGGGGGTTCCTCACCCCACCTGGCTCAACTTTGATTTGTATTGCTACTAGAGAATGGTCAGACAAGGGAGAGCATGGCCTCCTTTCCGGTCACTTTTTGGAGCCAAAACAAGATTTGAACTGGTGGCTTACCCGAAAGCAACAAAATTATCTTAAGCTAAGGGTGAGGACCGAACGCCCCCCCCCCCCGGGGGCTCCCTGCAGGATGAGTCGGAGACAACAGGGTGGACCCATCGGGACCTGTGGACAGGTCTCCTCCAGTTCCGTAACTAAAGGATCAAACAAATAAAACGGATATAACAAGGACCCGCAAAGTAAGTCTGCAGCATATTATATGGAGCTATCAATAAAAAACGGAACAAACAAGCAATGGGAGCATCCCGTAGCCGGCTCACATCCAGCCTCCCCAAAAAGGGCAAAGCCCAGAAGAAGGCAAGGATGTAAGCCAACCCCAGACCCCCCAGAGAAAAATATAAAGAGAAACATATATTGAAAATAATATTAAACAACCGAACTTCAGACCCCCATGGTGAAGAGGGTGAAGAATCAGAATTCCTTGGAAAAAAGTGGTCAAATACGACCAAAGTGGAGAACAAGGACAGGGAGCGCAGGACAAGAATCAGGGAGGGTGGGAATCCTTAGCCCTCTTCTTTTGCTGTTTCCGCCACATCGGAAGAACGGGGCTCTGAGTGGAAGGTCTCTTGGAGGGACCCATGTTCTTGTGAAGAGAAGCTGAAGAAGAGTCCAGTGATATGAGGTTGAGCTTGATCAGTAGCTGTTCTCCTTCTTGGAATGAGGAAAAAACAAGTTTCTTGCCTTTGAAGGGGAAAGACCACCAGTATTTGATGGAAGATTTATTGAGAATTTCCATAAGAGGCTTAAGAGATCTCCTTTTTTGTATAGTAGTCGGAGATAAATCCGCGAAGACTTGGACAGAGTGGCCTTGAATAGAGAGGTTGGAATTAGATCTTGAGACCTTCATGACCTCCTCTTTACCTCCATAAAAGTGAGGTTTTACCACTATGTCTCTAGGAAGGCCATCCGACCTTTGGGGCTGGAGAGCTCTGTGAGCCCTGTCTAGTTCCAGGCGGTGTTCCGGGATACCTGGGATGATTTCTTTAATAAAATCGATCACTACCGCACGCACATCTGTGATGGCCTCCGGAATCCCCTGGATTCGAAAGTTATAGCGTCTAGAGCGATTTTCCAAATCGTCTATTTTGGAGAGAGCCGCTTCCAGTTGATCCTGAAGATCCTGAATACGTGCTGTGTTTTGATTGATTCTAGAAACTGATTGGTCCATCTTCTGTTCTATTGCATCTATTCTGGTGCCCAAGCCTTGAAGATCAGCCTGGATCACAGAGGTAATCTGAGAGGCTGTTTGGGCAAGGCCTTTAGAGAGCATTTTGGAGAATACTTCCATCATCATCTGAAAGTCTGATTGAGGTGTTGGGGCTAGTGGGGTAGCCGGGTCCACATGAGGGTTGTCCGGACTCTGTTCCTTGAAGGGTGTTGTTCTGAGTTCATCTAGAGTCCGTTCCAAAAGCGAGATTGTAGAGGCAGATGAAAGGATCTGTGCCGAAGGCAGAGAACCCGGGGGAGGCCCCGGGGATGGTAGCAGGTGGGAACCTCCGTCTGACCCGGCTTCCATCTCCTCAATGGACCCAAGGGTTGGATGGGGACCTTTAGACCCTTGAGGGCCTTTAGGGGCTGGGTTATCAAAGCCAGGTTGACGGGAGTGGTCCCGTCTGACTGCTCCCAAATGCATGTTCAGGGAGTTGAGTGGAGTATCAACAGAGTAAGGAGAGGTGTTCCCTCCCTCCAGAGCGCCCAAACAGTAAGAGTTAGACTGTCCTTGTGCGAAAGATTAAGGAATAATGGAGAAACAAGCAATATGTCGGTTTGAGGTTAGGAAAGTTCACTACTGATAAAGGGATCTTGATTCCTGCAGCATATATATTTATAGTGGAATGCTTCTAAGGTTCCAATAAGCCAAGTCTGGTTGATGCTGGTATACTTGGCCTGAGCTTTATGTTTATGTAGAGAGTCCCACCCCTGTAAAAAAAATCCTCCAGGCCCGATGGATCTGATATTTTAAAGTCCCTGGTGGGGCTCCCTGAAGGATAAAGAACCGTAAATGATCCCCTGCAAGGCCCCCACAGCCTCCGGAGGATCTGCACCCCCGCCACCTAGGTGCCTCATGATCCACTCGATTGTTAGGCCCAAGCCACGGCCTCGATTTAGGGAGAGTGGCCGGGAACGGAGATCGCGGTGCGGACTCAGTCTCCTCTTCTACCCAGGATCGGTCCCGCTGTCTTCCCCTGCCTCTCTGCTATATGAGCGGGTCAGCTGAGTTCCGCTGCTGGCATTGTGGGCTCTGAAGGACCGCAAAGGAACGGAGCTCCTGTATCAGGCAGCCGCCATGGAACTCCACGCATGCACACTCCGGGAAGATTGTATTTCAAGGCCCAACCTGGACATTCAGTCTAAAAATCTGCCCACTCATGTGAGTGGTCAGGGGCATACGGCCCCACCCTTTGTCACCCAGAGAAAAAGGGACTGCTAAGATCATTTTCTAGTTCTCAATTTACATCAACGAATCAATATCAGAGAACCAGGAAATCATCTTCGAAACACTGATTGGTCACAGACATTTCAAAAGCAAGTACTTCCATTCTGTGTCTTTGCTGTATATTTTGTCCCATTATTTTGGAACCTTTATTTTTCTGTAAATATTTTATTGCACCTAAACTTGACCTTTTCATTGTCCCTAAAGCTTTTAATGCAACTATTATGAATCTGTTCCTTTGAAGAGTGCTACTGTTTTATAAATAACGCATCTGAATATGCCTGTCTGCGGTGAAAGCGTGTGTTACAGGTGGTTATTCTAAAATCATTGGTATTGCTAACATTCGGGTCTTCTGGCCAGCATCCAGAAGTGGTGGCAGAGAAAGGGTTAATTTTTTGAATTAGCCCGGTAACAATCGCTCTCAGGTGGCTGGCATTTAGACGGTGGTCCCACAAACTGGGAAATCTTTGTACCGAAAGCAGCTGAGAGTTGCATTGTTACATTTGTGACAAGTGCGGTGTTAGATTAAGGGGGTCCTCGGCCACCCGTCGGTGAGGAGGGCAGCGATCTGATACCCGCGTTCGTTACATCCAGTTATCCCAGCTGCTCCGTAAGACTCCTGGGAGAGTGAGAAACAATATGCAGCCAATGACCAAGCGCTAAGGATTACTGTATGGGTGATTTTTTTTCCAAAGGATACACATGGGTTCCATAACTGTAAAATAGAGTCATTTATTCTTAATTGTCAAGCAAAAAAGTTAAATTAAAAATAAATAAATAAAATCATCAACTTCATGTTTTATAAAACCATCCAGGCATAAAAATGGTGAAAGTTAAAATAGGTATGCTCATATAGAGCTCTCAGGTCTACGCTCTGTTATCTATG
Source organism: Glandirana rugosa (assembly GCA_018402905.1). Taxonomy (NCBI): domain Eukaryota; kingdom Metazoa; phylum Chordata; class Amphibia; order Anura; family Ranidae; genus Glandirana; species Glandirana rugosa. The sequence goes on along the minus strand of BLSH010466601.1, from coordinate 18,303 downwards.
ATAGCCCTGCCATGCCAGTTACCCTGCCAAGTCTGTCGGATATGTTTATAGGACCGGGAACACTCACTTGCCCTGCGGGTGTGCAGGGGTCAGGAGGGGGTGGGAAGAGCCATACCACCATGTTGCTCCAGCGTCCAAAGGGGAGAAAAGGATGGATTTGAGCCGCTGGTAGATGTGGATACAGTGGCTGCTTCTTCCCGTGTGAGAGGAGAGCTCCTCTCCGCTCTGCTCCTTGCCACAGCCAGAGTCGGCTGGTCCCGCTAAGACTTTCACCATTTTGTGCCTGGATGGTTTTATAAAGCATGAAGTTGATGATTTTATTTATATATTTTTATTTTTGATTAGATTTTTTGCTTGACAATTAAGAATAAATGAGTCTATTTTACAGTTATGGAACCCATGTGTGTCCTTTGGAAATCACCCATACAGAAACCCTTAGCGCTTGGTCATTGGCTGCATATTTCCCCTGATGATGGCCTATTGGCCGAAACCATAGGAGACATGGTGGTGCAATTTCATTTAAGAGCGGAGATGCAGGCACCCTGATGAAAGATACAGAAAAGGAATAATTCACGCCTGGGACTGTATGAACTCATATTGAGGATTGATTATATAATTATATTCATTATGCAAAATATTTACACATTATGTTTTAATTTACTCAAATTCTAATTTGGAATATCTATAAGCACTGGTTTTTGTGTTATTATGTTTAGGTGGATGTATATAGTGCTATAGCTGGCTGTTGATTTAAGAGAAGAGCACAGAAATCCATATTTTAATATTAAGAGCCTACCAATGCCTATAGCGTATGCACATGAGAAAGCAAATTCATTAAAAATAAGTTTCTAACCACTTGCCTTCCAGAAGATTTACCCCCCCCCCCTTCATGACCAGGCCATTTTTTGCGATATGGCACTGTTACTTTAACCGGTTCCCGACCGGCTCGCGTACATTTACTGCTGCAGAGTGGCGCTGTTTCGCAAATCACTGTCTATAAATGGCGGCTCGCGATTGCACAGCTAGCGGGCGGGAGCGAGCCGGGATTGCTGGCCACAGCTGAAAAACCTGTCACTGGGATCAGTTAGATCTCTCGTGGTCCTGACAGCCCAGCCCCCTCACAGTTAGAACACGCTCAGGGAACACAGTTAACCCTTAGAGTCCCCCCCGAGGTTAACCCCTTCACTGCCAATGACATTTATACATTAATCAGTGGACATTCAAATTTCCGATCGCTCTATAGATGCCAATGGTCCCAAAAAAGTGTCAAAAATGTCCGACATGTCCGCTCCAATAGCGTAGTCCCGATAAAAATCTCAGATCGCCCCCATTACCAGTAAAAAAAAAAAAATTGTAAAAACGCCAGAAATTAATTCTCATGGTTTGTAAACGCTGCAACTTTTGCGCAAACCAATCAAAAAACGCCAATTGTGATTTTTTTTACCAAAAATATGAGGAAGAATATAAGTCAGCCAAAACCAATGAATAAATTTGTTTTTGTATATTTTTTCTGGATTTGTATTTTAGCAAAAAGTAAGAAATGTTGTTTTTTTGCAAAATTGTCGCTCATTTTTTTCTTTAAAGCGGTGATCAGAAATGACGCAGAGGTGATCAAATACCACCAAAAGAAAGCTCTATTTGTGGGAACAAAAGGATGCAAATTTTGTTTGGGTAGAACGCCGCACGACCATGCAATTGCCAGTTAAAGCAACACAGTGCCGAATCGCAAAACGTGCTCTGGTACTAACGTGGGAAATCCTTCCGGGGGTGAAGTGGTTAACTGACAATTGCGCGGTCGTGGGATGGTGTACCCAAATAAAATTTATATAATTTTTTTGTTCCCACAAATAGAGTTTTCTTTTTCTGGTATTTGATCATCTCTGAGTTTTTTGCGCTATAAACAAAAAAAAAATCAAAAGATCAACAATTTTGAAAAAAACAATGTTTTTTACATTCTGATATAAAACACATCCAATAAAAAAAAAGAAAAAAAATCAACTTTCTTCATAAATTTAGGCCAAAATCCTTTGAAATGAAACGGAAAAGGGGGAGGGGCTACTAGTGCTAATGTCACACCGCTGCTTGATTCCAGGTCGGCAGCAGCTCCCCATGTAAGGACTTTTTATGCTACTTTCTTTTAACCACTTGCCGACCGTGTAACTTAGTTACACAGCCGCAAGTGGCACTCATTGTTCTGGGAGGACGTGTCGCGCTCCCGCGTGCCCCCTGGGGCGCGCACCTGGGAGCATCCGTGACCGCCGGGTCTCATCACGAATCACGGTAAATGGCCACTTAGAGCGGCCGTTTACCACGTGATCGCTCCTTCAAATGACGGAGCATCACATGTAAACAAGCCAGCGGAAGTGCCGGCTTGTCTCCCCCCTCTCTGCGCTGATCTGTGCAGTGTGACAAGAGAGAGAGGAGATGCAGCGGTGCTGTGGGCAGGATTTGAAGTGCCCACAGCACCGCTATGTGCCAGGCAGGGACCCCATCAAGCTTCACCCATGCCCACGCCCTCATCCATGCCCACCCATCTGTGTCCACCCATCAATCCATGCCCACCCATCACCCATGCTCATCCATCCATCACCCATGAATCCATGCCCACCCATCCGTGCCCACCCATGACCCATCCGCCACCCATGCATCCATGCTCACCCATCCGTCACCCATGCATCCATGCTCACCCATCCGTCACCCATACATCTGTGCTCACCCATCCGTGCTCACCCATCCATCACCTATGCATCCGTGCTCACCCATCCGTCACCCATGCATCCATGCTCACCCATCCGTCACCCATACATCTGTGCTCACCCATCCATGCTCACCCATCCATCACCTATGCATCCGTGCTCACTCATCAATCACCCATGCGTCCGTGCTCACCCATCCGTGCTCACTCATCCATCACCCATGCGTCCATGCTCACCCATCCGTGCTCACTCATCTGTCACCCATGCATCCGTGCTCACGCATCTGTCACCCATGCATCCGTGCTCACCCATCTGTGCTCACTCATCCATCACCCATGCATCCGTGCTCACCCATCCAGCCACGCTCACCCATACATCCGTGCTCACCAATCCAATCATGCTCACCCATGCAGCCTCATCCGTGCTCACGCATCCAGCCTCATCCGTGTTCACCCATGCATCCGTGTTGACCCATGCATCTGTGCTCCGCCATCCATCCGTGCTCACCCTTGCATTCATGTTCACCCATGCATCCATGCTCAGCCATGCATCTGTGCTCTGCCATCCATCTGTGCTCACCCATGCATGCATGCTCACAAATGCATCTATGCTCTGCCATCCATCTGTGCTCCCCCATCCATCCATGCTCCCCCATCCATCCGTGCTCAGCCATCCATCCATGCTCAGCCATCCATCCATCCGTACTCACCAATGCATCCGTGCTCACCCATCCATCCGTGCGCAGTCATCCCCATCTATGGCTTATTCACCCCCATTCGTGCTCATTTATGTCTCATTCATGTTCATCCATACCACATCAGTTCTCATCAATGACACATCCATGCCACTACACACAGTAACTACTCTTGACTACACCATACCTACTTGTACTTACTCTGTATTTACTCGTGCTTACCCCCACTTATTCGGTATCTACCCCTACTGACGCGTGCCTACCTACCCACTCGTGCCTACGTAACCACTCATGCCTACCTACCTACCGACTCGTACCTACCTACCGACTCGTGCCTACCTACCCCCTCGTACCTACCTACCCCCTCGTGTCTACCTACCGTCTCGTATCTACGTAAACACTCGTACGTACGTACCCACTCGTGTCTACC
>BLSH010466591.1:131018-146878 GCA_018402905.1 Glandirana rugosa | reverse complement strand
ACCAGTGTGGAAGAACATTAATCGTATATGTTCTATATTTTTTATGTCTTGCTCAGCGGGATATACTTCCGACGCCAGAGGACACGTAGATCTACGCTAAAACTTCAGTATAAGTCCCCACCGCCTCGAGGGACCGTCGTTCCGTTCCAATGGGTGGAGTAGGGCTTGATGTGTGACATTTATAGTGGTAGAGCGTCACTTTGTTTTTTACAGTTGATGTACATATTATACAACGTTAACGATTCCCACTTAGAAATATGGAGGAGTTACGATGAGTCCACGTCTTCTTTAACCTCCCGAGGTCCAAGCCCTCTCGTGTCCCGCGGGGAACTGGGTTGGGGCCAGGGGGCTGGGTGGGCATAATTTCCCTCCCCTCCCTCTTATACACACCTCTTACCCCCCCCCCCCCTTTTTTTCTTCTCTCTCCTCTTCCCTCTCTCCTTTCTCTGCCATGAGGGAGACTCTGTAGTCGGGGGACCGGGGTTGGGTCAAGGGGCGCCCTGTGCTCTCCCGAACCTGGAGCCCTCCAATTTCTTCTGCACCTGAGTAGCATTGAGGAGGTATAAAGATTCACCCTTAGCAATTGCAACATATTATACATGTAGTTGACATTTTTTGTTTCACTGCGAGATGGTGATATTTACAGTGTGTAGTTCGGGATGAGGTGGGTAACCTTGCCTTGCTGCCAGGGAGCTCCGCCACCCCTGAATATGACTTCAAAATCGCATCTAGATGCACAGGAGACCGCAGCCTTCATATAGGGCGACTCGTTCTGTATTTTTTATATCTTGTATATGCTAATTACAAGAAGGTGTGACCATTTACTATGTAACCGCAAATAAGATGCCTTGTATTTCAACATTTACTAACTGAAAATATGTTCAATAAAATTTATGAAACAAAAAAAAAAATCTGACATGCCACCTGAAGCAGAGCTCGGCTTCTGGTGCCCCCTTGACGAGCCAAAAAAGTCACTGCTGTCCTGTTGTCTGAAAGCACCTTGATGGTCTGACCTTGCACAATAGGCCGGAAGGCTAAGAGAGCGTGTCTGACGGCTTCTAATTCCAAAAGATTTGAAGGTTGACCCCTCCGAGATCTCCAATGGCCTTGTGCCCGTTGATCTAGGCAGTGGACTCCCCATCCGATTGAGCTGGCATTGGTTGTTACTATTATTGGATCCAAGGGTTTTAAGGGGACTCCGTGAGACAGATTGCGTGCTTCCGTCCACCAAGCTAGTGACCAAAGGATCGGCTTCGGAAGGTAAATCTTCTGGATCAAAGAGCAGCGATCCCACTGCAGACGAAAATGGAACTGAACTCTCCTTCTGCTAGAGTTGAGCGAACCCGAACTGTAAAGTTCGGGTCCATACCGAACTTTTGGGTGTCTGGGACCTGGACCCGAACCCAGACTTTTCAAAAAAAGTCCGGGTTCGGGTCCGGGGATCTAATATTTTATTACATGTGTTGAAAAGCTGCCCAGGGCAGCCAATCAACAAGTGTTTCACTGGTTTTCCCTAGAAGCCATCACAGCCATGCCTACTAATGGCATGGCTGTGATTGGCCAGTGCACCATGTGACCCAGCCTCTATATGGGGCTGGAGTCACCATGCTGCATGTCATATTCTCTCAGGATAGTTTAGGGAGAGGATGCTGCTGGCTCTGTGAGGGACAGATTTCAGAACATCTCATCCTGCATTACTGAATGATCTGATTGTGGACTAGGGAGAGATACTAGTACTGGTGCTTTGAGGGACAGATTGCACACCTCATCCTGATGCACAGAACGATCTGACTGGACTAGGTAGAGTCTGTTGCTTTAAGGGAAAGATTATTCTTCTAAAATCATCATGAAGTTGTACAGGGAAAAGTTCCAGCTGTTGCTTTAAGGGAAAGATTAGTGTTCTAAAATCATCTTCAAAGTGTGTGGGAAAAGCCTGTTTCAGCCGCAGAGAGCCATATTAGTGTTCTAAAATCATCTTCACAGTGTGTGGGAAAAGCCTGTTTCAGCCGCAGAGAGCCATATTAGTGTTCTAAAATCATCTTCAAAGTGTGTGGGAAAAGCCTGTTTCAGCCGCAGAGAGCCATATTAGTGTTCTAAAATCATCTTCACAGTGTGTGGGAAAAGCTACTGTTACTTAAAGGAACAGATTATTGTTTCTTGCACAAAATTAAAAAGTGCATCTACATTGCTGGTTTAAAAAAAACAAAAAAATACCAAAAATAAAAAAGAACAGTGTTGGCTACCTCCTCCTCCACCGCCTCCTCAACCTCCAACTCCACATCCACCTCCATTTTTGATTTTTTTATGTGAATTTAGGTTAAAAATTATTTTAAGTTATTTCCCTATCCCCATTTCTTTGTAGGGCACTTGTCCAACCCTTGCCCCCATTTTCCTTCCTTTTGCAGACCTCTAGGACTTTCCAAGACTTTGTTACAGCCATTTTTGTGCCTAAAAGTTCGCGTCCCCATTGATTTCAATGGGGTTCGGGGTCCGGGTCAAAGTTCGGGTCAAGTCCGGACCCGAACCCGGACTTTGTCCCGAAGTTCGGCCGAACCTGCAGAACCCGAACTTCCAGAGGTTCGATCAACTCTACCTTCTGCGCCACCTTGCCCATGGAACTACTGGAATAGTCGCTGATAGAACACCCAGAAATCACATACACTCTCTTGCTATCAGAAAGTATCTGTCCATCACAGCTTTGGACCTAGACTGATTCTCTAGCACCTTTCTCCAAGGCAGAAAGACCCGGCCCTGAATCGTGCTGAACTCTAACCCGAGATATTCCAATGTCTGGGTCGGAATCATCTGACTCTTCCAATAATTGATTAACCACCCGAAATGTGTGAGTGTCTTGCAGGTTAGTTCTTCATGGACTTGGAGGATCTCCTTTGAGGCGCCCAACAGAAGCATGTCATCCAAGTAATGAAATATCTGCATTCCTTTTGTTCTGAGAGCAGCGATGACAGCGGACAGCAGTTTCGAAAATGTCCTGGGAGCCGTGCATAGACTGAATGGCAGGCTTCTAAACTGGAAATGTGAGCCCTCCATGGCAAATCTGAGGAAACGGTGATGAGATTCGTCTATAGGCACGTGAAGGTACGCATTCGCCAAGTCGATGGAAGCCATCCAGTCTCCTTCTCTCAATACTGAGATAATTGTCTCTTGCGACTCCATTTTAAAAGAAGGAATCTTCATGAATGAGTTCAACACCTTGAGGTCTAACACTAGTCTGAAGCCACCTGAGGTCTTTGGAACCAAAAATAGGGGGGAATACACCCCCCTGACACCATTCTTGTCTTGGAACTGGTAGTATGGCTCCTGCTGTCAGCAATTCCTCTATATAAGTCGGCAAACACTGCCTCTTCTCTGAGTCTGGTGGCAGCCGAGTCTCCACAAAGAATGCCTGAGGAGGCCTTGCCTCGAATTCGAGCCGATAGCCCGACAGGATGATGTCTAAAATGAATTTGTCTTGCCCCAACTCGAGGGGATTGAGTGGAGTCACCTTCAGAAAGTCTTGCTAGACCCCTTCGGTGCCTCGTTGGACCTATTCTTTGCTGATTCTAAAGTTGTACCGGTCCCTTTCCATTGCCTGAAGAATGGCCTACCCGGCCTTTATGCATTCGCTTCTCTATAACGGTCCCTAGATCTTCTATTAGGTCGAAAGGGCTGGTGCTGCCTCTTCCTTTCCTGGGGAATCAGACCAGATTTACCCCCTGAGACCCTCAGAATTGCGGCTTCCAAAGGACTTCCAGAGAGCAATTTCCCGTCAAATGGAACTGCACACAGACTATGCTTTGACGAATTGTCTGCTGCCCAATGCTTCAACCACAATGCTCTGCGCACCGGGACAGAATGAGCCATCATCCTTGCGATCTACGGCCATTTTCATAAAGTTCAACGGAGCTCTCTTCTCCTGAACATTCCTCCTCTAATTCAGACACCCATACTTTGAGGGCTGCCGCCACAGCAGTGAGTGCTACTGCCGGTCTGCAAGCTGCCCTGGCCACTGTATACAATCTTTTCAGGTCAATGTCTATTCTCGGATCAATGGGGTCCTTGAAGAACACCGAATCTTCCAAGGGGAGAGAAATGTGGCGGGCCAGCCTCTGCACAGATGCATCTATCTTGGGTGCAGTGTCCCAAAACTCTGCACCCCTTGAACTAAAGGGGTAAAGCTTAGAGACCCTATCATGACCTCTCGAATCTCATTAATAAAAGGGAAGGAAAGAAGCGATTTCTTCAAATCCGGGTAGTATTTGCGTTGCTTTTTCGGGGGTGACGCATCCTCCTGCCACTTCATTGCCTCCTTCACCGCTTCCACCAAGGGGGAAACCAATGCAAAATCAAATGCGTGAGATTCAGTGTCACAATCCGATTCTGAAGAATCTGAGCTACTCTCCACACGCGAACCCCACTGTACTGATGGGTCTGAATCCCCTGATGAGGACGATAAAGGTGGGTGAGAAGACCATCTCGAGACGCCCTTTAACCCCTTTATATATGACTTTACTCAACGAGCGCCTGATTCCTTGTCCCGTGCTGCTTCCCTGAAGCATGTAGCAAAAACCAATTTCCCTGGTAACATTTGTGCTGAACAGGTCCAAAAAGATTACTGATCTGAAGCTGGAGAGGCATCTCTGGAGGATGAAGAGGACCATACTTCTCTATCCCTGCGATACAGGTGGGACTTTCGAGAGGACCTGTGACGCTTCTCCTTTCTTGAGACCCGACTACCATGCGGCTGCGGAGAAGGGGGCCTAGGGCAGCTCAAAGCAGCTTGAGGCTCCCGTTGCCGACAGGCGTGGGTGCTTTTCTTACTCTTCTTCTTGGACGCTGATTCTTTCCCCTTTCATGGGCATTTATGCCACCTTGGGCTCCTTCTTCTAAACAGAAACAAATATATAGAGAGAGGAGAAGAGAGAGAGAAAAATATATATAGACAAAGAACAAAGAGTGCTCTCTCCCCCTCTTTCCCCTTTTTTTTTCTTTTTCTTTCTTGAAAAAAAAAAAACAAAGAAAAAAATACCTTTCCATGAGAGTCTTCCTAGTAAACAGAGGCAGGCTGCAATCAAAACAAGATCTGAAAGGTAAAATCAGAGGAAAATGAAACCATGTCCCGGCCAACTGTATAATAGGAAGCTCAGGACCTGGGCTTACCCAGCAGAGCAGCGCTGCTCCTCACTGGAGCATGTATCGGGTAATGAGCTGGAATCCACTCTGCAGAGCATGTCCCTGCTTCTAGGAGACCGCCCTGTAGAAGAGGACAGCATCCACCAATCAGGAGCAAGCGTTCCGGCCGCTGCTTAGCAATGGCACGAGGTGCTCGTCCGTGACGTCATTCATCCCCCAACGACCTCCCCTCTCAAGCACGAGGGGCGCTGAGGAACTACAGGTACCAGCCCGCACTGCTGCAGAGGCAGGTAACACAAAAAAATAAACTCCCTGCAACTGAACTGAAGGGAAAGGAGGTACGCCTGGCTGGTTAGAGTCTAAGAGAGGCATAAGCAGTCCTTTATACTGCTCCCTCCGGCTGCCCAGGTTTTATAGCCATTAACCTCTGCAGCTCTAAACCATTTCAAGAAAGTTGTCCCATACACACAGTAGTTTATACTGCTTCACATGCGACAAAAGACCGACAGTAATTTATATTGCACCCAGCTCTGCTAAGTACACGGTATCTATATACTGATCCCCATGTAGGTAACATACACAGTAATTTATACTGCCCCAAGTGCTACAAAATACACAGTAATTTATACTGCTCCATATGATGATAAAACCCACAGTAATGTATACTGCTTCATATGCCGACACCAGTACACAGTAATTTATACTGTTCCAAATGGTGATACCAGTACACAGTAATTTATACTGCTCCACTGTCGAGATAAGTACACAGCAATTTATACTACTTTTCTGCTGCCATACATTCACAGTTCTTTAAAATGCTCTCAAAGTATGGGAATAAAAAAAAAAAACCCTTGCACCAAGAGGGTACCCACCTCCTTAGGAGCCTTGCAACCCACATGGAGGGGAACAAGGAAGACAAATTTCCATCCATGCTTCAAATGTCCAAAACAAAACAAAACAAAAAAGAAAAGGTGTCCGGAGCAAGGACGAAAAAAGAACAATGATGGGGGGCAGACAGCCGCCCTTTATGGGCTAGAAAAGAGGTGGTCCTGTAGGGGTCAGAGAGGGTGGAGCTGACCCATAGTAGGCTGACATGGGGAGGTCCAGGAAAAATGGCTATCCCTTTGAGAATTTTTTTTTTGGCCTAATGAATGTAGAATGCTATAGTATATAACCTTTCCCTGGTTGTTCAATTTTAAACATAACATGTTTCACAATCTGCTGGCTGTTTGGGCTGCATGTGCTAACATATTAGGCAAAGTATTGTATCATGATAGAATTATTATCTGCATTATTACTATTGACATCATATATATGATGTTTAAATTGTGTAATTTTGACTTTTATGTTTGGGTCTCTGCTTCTTTTTCCTGGTGGTGCTGACTCTTTATTGGCTCCCACTCACAAAGATACCTGACACATCCTCTTCCCTCTGTGTGGCTGCCCAGTGCTGCAGTACCTTTATTTCTATCTGTTCCCCTTGCCTGGTGTGAGGGGTTGGGCTGCAGTGAGTTATTTGATTAGGGGGAGCCTCCCTTCTGACCCCTTACTGCTTGGTCGCTGCCTTTGGATGTCTATGCACCGTGCCTTCTCTCCCAATTGGCTATGGTGCATGCGCAATAGCAGTTTTCGGCCGGTCCCAATGACATCATCAGCGCTAGCACTGATTGGACACTGGGACAGGTCGTGTGTATTTAAGGACAGAGTGAAGGCATCCTTATTACAGCCACACCTGTCGGCTGGTCTCAAAATGACGGTATTTTGAAAGGGACTCCCCTGTGAGGGTAAGGCCTGTTTCCTGTTTTTTTACTCAGGTGGTTCATGGCTGCTTGCCTAGGCATTGGAGGTTTCCTCTTGTATGCCCTTACCAGTATTTGCTTGTGCGCTGGTTAATGTATTGTATCCTAGTGCCAATTAGCCACAATAGTGGATCCCCAATACTGAGGAGGCTCTATATACAATTCCGTACTTCCTGATAGGTATGCAGTAGGGGTCCTTTTTTTGGTTGACTCTGTTGGCTTTTCCTTCTGTTCGGCTGTCTCCAGAATGTATACTATCTCTTCAACTTCATTTATCTCATAGGTTTCTGTAATAACGCACCTTATTACTTATACCCTGAGGGGGGTTACAGTGGTCCTCCAATACCGTCCTGGTACTGATGTCTTTTGTGAACTTTTCCATATTTTTAAATAAAAGTGAACTACCATGCCCTTAAAAATACAGTTTTGGACTGACGCACTCATTGAAAACGCACCTACCGATTGAGTCTGATCAACCACAATCTTGCGCGTGGTGAAGGTATTGCTTTCGGCAGAGGTGGAAGAGTCCAGATCATTGCATACTAAAACAGTGAATAGTAAGAGACTGTGGGGTTAATTTACTAAAGCTTGAAAGTGCAAAATTTGGTGCAGCTCGACACAGAAACCAATCAGCTTCAAGCTTTTATTGTCAAATATTGATTGAACAAGCTGAGGTTAGAAGCCAATTGGCTAGCATGCAAAGCTGCACCAGTTTTTTCACTCTCCAGCTTTAGTAAATCAACCCCTGTGTGTTTTGCAGCAATGCTGTGAGGAGCAGCTAATGTGAACCCAGTGGAGTCTGCATGTGAAAGTGTGTTGCTTGCAAGTCTTAAAGAGACCGTACACCAAATGTTCCTGTGTTAAAAGGAACTGTGTTAAAAAGTGTTGTTTGCCTAGCTGCAGAGATGGGCAAAATGCAAAAAGGAAGCAATGTTTGCCGAGATGAGAGACAGAACCCTGTGGCTGGAGGGGTTGTTACTGAAAGAGCAAGCCCCAGAGTGGTGCAAGATGCATTTGACAACACTGAAGCAAAGGCAAAAGCAAAGCAAGCCGTCACTCAGTGCAAGGAGTGAGCAGATGGGTGCGGCTGCCTGTGGCAACAAAGAAGAAATTCATGCTGCTGACTTCATACGGCCTATGTTGTTTTCTGAACATGTTGAAGACTTTTTGGCTGAGTTTGGGATAATTGCTTCCTACAGAGGATGACCCAGAGGTTGATGTGTTGAATTGGTGCAGCCTTTTATGATGGATGAGTACCAAGGGGTATACTGCTGAATGGGTCATAACTAGAGTTGAGTGAACCCGTACCAAACTTTGGGGTGTCCGTGACCCAGACCTGAACCCGGACATTTGAAAAAAAGTTTGGGTTCAGGTTTGGGGTTCGGGTATTTTATCCCGCCTGTTGAATAGCTGCAGGGTAGCCAATCAACAAGAGTTTCACTGGTTTGCCCTTAGAAGCCATCACAGCCATGCCTACTAATGGCATGGCTGTGACTATCCAGTGCATCATGTGACCCAGCCTCTGTATAAGCTGGAGTCACGTAGTGCTGCATGTCACATGCTCTCAGGCTAGTGTAGGGAGAGGATGCTGCCGGCGCTGTGAGGGACAGATTGCAGATATAATAACATCTCATCCTGCATTACAGAACGATCTGATTCTGGACTAGGTAGAGATTACTACTACTACTGCTTTGAGGGACAGATTGCAGATCTCATCCTGCATTACAGAACGATCTGATTCTGGACTAGGTAGAGTTTACTACTCCTGCTTTTAGGGACAGATTGCAGATCTAATAAAATGTCATCCTGCATTACAGAACGATCTGATACTGGACTAGGTAGAGCCTACTGCTTTGAGGGACAGATTTTTGTTCTAAAATCATCTCCTAGTTCTACAGGGTCAGGTTCCTGCTGCTGCTGTAAGGGACAGATTATTGTTCTAAAATAATCGCCTACTGCTATAGGGTCAGGTTCCTGCTGTTGCTGTAAGGGAGGGATTATTGTTCTAAGATCATCGCCTACTGCTATGGGGTCAGGTTCCTGCTGTTGCTGTAAGGGACAGATTATTGTTCTAAAATCATCGCCTACTGCTATAGGGTCAGGTTCCTGCTGTTGCTGTAAGGGACAGATTATTGTTCTATAATCATCTCCTAGTTCTATAGGGAGAGGTTCCTGCTGCTCCTGTAAAGGATAGATTATTGTTCTAAAATCATCGCCTAGTGCTATAGGGTCAGGTTCCTGCTGTTGCTTTAAGGGACAGATTATTGTTCTGTAATCATCTCCTAGTTCTTTGGGGAGAGGTTCCTGCTGGTGCTGTAAGGGACAGATTATTGTTCTAAAAGTGTCTCCTAGTTCTATAGGGAGAGGTTCCTGCTGCTCCTGTAAGGGACAGATTATTGTTCTAAAATCATCAGCTACTGCTATAGGGTCAGGTTCCTGCTGTTGCTGTAAGGGACAGATTATTTTTCTATAATCATCTCCTAGTTCTGTAGGGAGAGGTTCCTGCTGTTGCTGTAAGGGACAGATTATTGTTCTAAAATCATTGGCTACTGCTATAGGGTCAGGTTCCTGCTGTTGCAGTAAGGGACAGATTATTGTTCTAAAATCATCACCTACTGCTATAGGGTCAGGTTCCTGTTGTTGCTGTAAGGGACAGATTATTGTTCTAAAATCATCGCCTACTTCTTTAGGGTCAGGTTCCTGCTGTTGCTATAAGGGACAGATTATTGTTCTATAATCATCTCCTAGTTCTATAGGGAGAGGTTCCTACTGCTCCTGTAAGGGACAGATTATTGTTCTATAATCATCTCCTAGTTCTATAGAGAGAGGTTCCTGCTGGTGCTGTAAGGGACAGATTATTGTTCTAAAATCGTCTCCTAGTTCTATAGGGAGAGGTTCCTGCTGCTCCTGTAAGTGACAGATTATTGTTCTAAAATCATTGCCTACTGCTATAGGGTCAGGTTCCTGCTGTTGCTGTAAGGGACAGATTATTTTTCTATAATCATCTCTTAGTTCTATAGGGAGAAGTTCCTGCTGGTGCTGTAAGGGACAGATTATTGTTCTATAATCATCTCCTAGTTCTATAGGGAGAGGTTCCTGCTGCTCCTGTAAGGGACAGATTATTGTTCTAAAATCATTGCCTACTGCTATAGGGTCAGGTTCCTGCTGTTGCTGTAAGGGACAGATTATTGTTCTAAAATCATTGCCTACTGATATAGGGTCAGGTTCCTGCTCTTGCTGTAAGGGACAGATTATTGTTCTATAATCATCTCATAGTTGTATAGGGAGAGGTTCCTGCTGGTGCAGTAAGGGACAGATTATTGTTCTATAATCATCTCCTAGTTCTATAGGGAGAGGTTCCTGCTGCTCCTGTAAGGGACAGATTATTGTTCTAAAATCATTGCCTACTGCTATAGGGTCAGGTTCCTGCTGTTGCTGTAAGGGACAGATTATTGTTCTAAAATCATTGCCTACTGCTATAGGGTCAGGTTCCTGCTGTTGCTATAAGGGACAGATTATTGTTCTAAAATCATTGCCTACTGCTATAGGGTCAGGTTCCTGCTGCTCCTGTAAAGGACAGATTATTGTTCTAAAATCATTGCCTACTGCTATAGGGTCAGGTTCCTGCTGTTGCTGAAAAAGACAGATTATTGTTCTAAAATCGTCTCCTAGTGCTATAGGGAGAGTTTCTTGCTGCTCCTGTAAGGGACAGATTATTGTTCTAAAATCATTGCCTACTGATATAGGGTCAGGTTCCTGCTGGTGCTGTAAGGGACAGATTATTGTTCTAAAATTGTCTCCTAGTTCTATAAGGAGAGGTTCCTGCTGCTCCTGTAAAGGACAGATTATTGTTCTAAAATCATCGCCTAGTGCTATAGGGTCAGGTTCCTGCTGTTGCTTTAAGGGACAGATTATTGTTCTACAATCATCTCCTAGTTCTATGGGGAGAGGTTCCAGCTGGTGCTGTAAGGGACAGATTATTGTTCTAAAATTGTCTCCTAGTTCTATAGGGAGAGGTTCCTGCTGCTCCTGTAAGGGACAGATTATTGTTCTAAAATCATCGGCTACTGCTATAGGGTCAGGTTCCTGCTGTTGCTGTAAGGGACAGATTATTGTTCTATAATCATCTCCTAGTTCTATAGGGAGAGTGTCACGTACCTGGTGGATGAGGCTGACTTATGCAGTAGGTAACCTCCCTTACTACCCTGACTCGGGAACCGCTGGTAGAGTAGACAGGTGGCTCGGGAGTGCAGGAGGACACGAGGGTCGGACTGGGTCACTGGTGTTGGTAGAAGTCCGCTGGAGCACTCGTGCACTTGAAGAATGGTCGTACAGGCGGGCAGGCAAGGTACAGAAGGGCTAGGCAAGAGAGTGGTCATAGGCAGTCCAAAGGGCGGTGCAGGCAGAAATCAGCAAAGTCAGGCAATCCGGGTCACAGGAACAGAGGAACCAATACAGGATGCTCAGGAGTACACACAATACGCTGTAGATCAGACAGCATTTGCTAGAGGAAGCAGGAAGTTTAAATAGAGCTGCTTCTCAGCAATTAGAGGAAACACACCCAAAAGCAATTAACCCTTAGCACAGTCTTCTAATATTGCCCCCCCAAGGGGCAGCCTCCGGATGCCCAGCCGGGCCTTCAGATCCAGATGGGAACTCCAAAAAGACCGGACAAGTTCGTTGGCATGGATGTGTTCCTCGGGTTCCCAAGAATTCTCCTCTGGTCCATACCCTTTCCATTTGACCAGGTACTGAATCAAGCCCCCTCTTTTTCTGCACTCGAGGATGGCCTCAACTTTGTACTCCTCCTCTCCATCCACAAAAACTGGTTCAGGTGGGGCCGTGTTCCTACCTGGAAACAGATCCCTTGTTACAGGTTTGAGCAGGGTAACGTGGAATACTGGGTGTACTCAAAGGGAAGAGGGTAGATCCAGCTCATAAGCCACACTGTTGACTCTTCTCTTGACTGGAAAAGGCCCCATGAATCTAGGTCCCAGTTTCCGTGAGGGGCATGAGAGCTTCTCTGGTAGAAAGCCAGACCGGATCTCAGGGTTTCAAGTCCAGCTCCCCTCGCCTCCTCCTGTCGAAAACCCGTTTATTATATTCCTGTGTCTGGGACAGAGTCTCCTGAAGGAGTTTGTTATTCCTTTCAAGAAAGTTGGTGATGTCTTGCGTGGCCGGTACGGCACTTTCAGGAAACACGTTGGGAAGGAAGGAGGGGTGGTAGCCGAGGTTCGCCCAGAATGGTGACTGGTTGGTGGCCGAATGGACCGAGTTGTTATAGGCGAACTCGGCTACCGGTAGCAGGGAGACCCAATCGTCCTGAGCAAACGAGGAGTAGCAGCGCAGGTACTGCTCCAGGGTCTGGTTTGTTCTCTCCGTCTGGCCATTGGTCTGAGGATGGTAAATGGAGAAGGGTAATTCAATACCTAAGACTGAGCACAGCGCCTTCCAGACCCTGGACGTAAACTGCACTCCTCGATCGGACACGATGCTGGTTGGGAGGCCATGGAGGCGGACAATTTCTTTGATAAAAGTCTTTGCCGTCTGGACTGCCGAAGGTGTGCCTTTCATGGGGACAAATGTGCCATCTTTGTGAGGCGGTCGACTACAACGAAGATGGTGGAGAATCCCTCAGACGGGGGTAATTCCACTATAAAATCCATGGAGA
This sequence comes from Glandirana rugosa, assembly GCA_018402905.1. Lineage (NCBI taxonomy): Eukaryota > Metazoa > Chordata > Amphibia > Anura > Ranidae > Glandirana > Glandirana rugosa. Next base: position 134,278 of record BLSH010466591.1, on the reverse strand, counting down.
GTTGCGACAATGGGCGTTCAGGGATGGCAAGTGGATTAAGAAGCCCCCAGGCTTTGGTTCTGTCAACCTTGCTGCGAGCACAGACGGGGCAGGCCTTCACGTATTCCCTGCAGTCCTTATCGGCTGTTGGCCACCAGAATGACCTGGAGAGTAGGTCTGCAGTTTTGCGACCTCCAAAGTGTCCTTCCAACTTATGGTCATGGTATAGTTCCAGAGCTGCCAGACGCTGCCCTTCAGGGACAAAAATTTTCGACCCGAACCGCCACAGCCCGTCTTCCAGAGTCACCCTGGGATCCGGTGCGGCAGGGGACCCGGCTACGGATCGCCTAATCTGGGATAAAAGGTCCTCTTGGAACAAAAGGAAATTACGGGCTGGGAGGATGGTATCAGGCGGAGAGGTGTCCCCTGGTTCCAGGAACATCCGGGACAGGGCGTCCGGCTTCACGTTTTTAGACCCGGGCCTGTAAGTAATGTGAAGCTGGAAGCGGGAGAAGAAAAGGGCCCATCTGGCCTGACGAGGTTTAAGTCTCCTGGCAGTGCGTAAATACTCCAAGTTCTTATGGTCTGTAAAAACTAGGACTGGGTGCACGGCTCCCTCCAGCAGGTACCGCCATTCTTGGAGAGCAGATTTTATGGCGAGAAGCTCCCTATCCCCCACATCATAGTTGCGTTCAGGGGGTGTCAGTTTCCGGGAGTAAAAGGCAATTGGATGCAGTGCAGCTTTTGGTCCTTGTCTTTGGGACAGGACCGCTCCGACTGCCGTCTCTGAGGCATCCACTTCCAGGATGTAGGGAAAAGCAGGGTCAGGGTGTCTCAGGATCGGAGCAGAGGTGAAGAGCTTCTTGAGTTGCTGAAAGGCCGCCTGCACCTCTGGGGTCCAGTGGAAACGGGAGGTCTGTTTCATCAGTTGGGTGATGGGTGTGATTACCGCCGAGAACTCCTTGACAAACTTCCGGTAAAAATTGGCAAAGCCAACAAAACGCTGCACTGCCTTTTTGTCGGTAGGTGCGGGCCAATTCACAATGGCGGAAACCTTCTGGGGGTCCATTGTAATGCCTGAGGTTGACAGGATGAAACCCAGGAAGGAGATGCTGGAGCACTCAAACGCACACTTCTCAGCCTTAGCGTAGAGACCGTGCTGACGAAGGTGGCTTAGCACGCTCTTGACATGGGTTCGGTGCTCTTCTAGGGAAGGGGAGAAGATGAGGATGTCATCTAAATACACCACCACAAACTGATCGAGTAAGTCCCGGAAGATATCATTAACGAGATGCTGAAAAGTGGCTGGTGCATTGCAGAGTCCGAATGGCATGACTAAATATTCATAATGGCCAAACCGGGTCCGGAAGGCCGTTTTCCATTCGTCCCCCTCCCTGATCCGAATGAGGTTGTAGGCCCCGCGGAGGTCCAATTTTGGAAAAAACGGTGGCAGAACCTAGCCGCTGGAACAACTCCGGAACCAGCGGGAGAGGATATCGGTTCTTGACCGTGATTTTGTTGAGGTCTCTATAATCAATGCAGGGTCTCAGGGATTTGTCCTTTTTCTCCACGAAGAAAATTCCGGCCCCGGCGGGAGATGTAGAGGGCCGGATGAATCCCTTAGCGAGATTCTCATCCAGATAGGACTTAAGCGCTGTTAGTTCCTTCTCAGAAAGCGGATAAATTCTGCCGAATGGTACTTCTGTGCCTGGAAGCAGCTCGATGGGGCAGTCGTAGGGGCGGTGTGGCGGCAAGACATCTGTCCCTTTCTTGCTGAACACGTCGATGTAGTCGTGGTATACCGCAGGGACCGCTAGGCGGACTTCCAAGTCTGGGTCAGAGTCCGAGCAAGACGCTGCTAGGAGCGAACCAACAGAAGGTGGGAAGCAGTGGTGCTGACAGTAGGCCGAGCTGAATAGTACACTGCCAGTGACCCAGTCGATGAGAGGGCAGTGTGCTCGGAGCCAGGGCAATCCAAGGATGACTGGAGCCAGTGGGGACGCTATGGCGTCAAGGAGCAGGAGTTCAGAATGACCCTCACAGGTACGGGTCAAGAGGGGGATGGTCTCATGAGTCACCGACCCAGATTTGATGGGCGACCCGTCGGCCAGGTGAAGAGTCATTGGGTGTGCCTTGGGCCTGATGGGTACCTGGTGTAGTGCGGCAAAACCCAAGTCCATGAAACAGCCGCAGGCTCCAGAGTCTATAATGGCTGAGACGGAGACATCCCCCTTGGGCAGCTGCAGGATTAAGGTAAGGACTGCATGCGTCTTGGGATCGGGAATGCTCAGTATCCCTCCTTGGTTGCATGGAGGGGTCCTGCCTGACTTGTTGGGGCAGGTCCGCACTGAGTGTCCCGAGCCTCCGCAATACAGACACAATCCATTGGATAATCGTCTCTGTCGCTCTTCAGGAGGAAGGGTTGGGCGTCGTGGACCGCCCAACCGGGGTACAGGAGGGCGTGCGGAGGAGGAGGAGTACGTGGGGGTGCCAGACTTTTCAGCACAACGCTCCTGCAGTCGGCAATCGATTTGGATGGCCAAATCGATCAGGGTGTCCAGAGTTGGTGGCACACCTACACGAGCCAATTCATCCTTCAGGGGCTCGGACAGTCCCATCCGGAACTGGAACCGGAGAGCCGCATCGTTCCATGCGACGTCGGCACTCCAGTGCCGGAACTCCGCCACATAGTCCTCAACGGGACGGTGGCCTTGCTGGAGTGCATGGAGGGCGGCCTCTGCAGAGGCGGCTAGATGTGGGTCCTCGTAAAGTCTGGTCATAGCCTGGAAGAACCGGGCAAGGTTGGTGGTCTCGGGAGCCGAGCGCTCGAGTAGGCGGTGAGCCCAGGCCTGTGGTTCACCCCGGAGGAGTGAGATAACCAATCCCACCTTGATGCTTTCCTGAGAGAAAATACTGGGCTGCAGGGAGAACAGTTCACAGGAAATGCGAAATGCCCGAAATTTCTTACGGTCCCCTGAAAACCGCTCAGGCAAAGGTACTTCTGGCTCCATGGGTGCTGTGATGAAGGCGTGCTGGGGAAGCTCCCGGACTTGGTCCTCCAGCCGGAGGTAGCCAGAGTGCAGATCCCTCACTGCTTGGGCAAGGCTGGTCATCTGCTCACACAGTTCCTTTGTAAGGGAGGCCCCCTGCGCAGACTCAGGCATGGCTGTCTGATACTGTCACGTACCTGGTGGATGAGCCTGAGTCCCATCATTCCCTCCAATGGATGACGTATTCAGTCCGAGTAGGTGGTCCATGCACTGTCATAGTCTGTCGGTACG
>BLSH010466591.1:57132-107717 GCA_018402905.1 Glandirana rugosa | reverse complement strand
AGAAAAAAGTCCATACCTAAGGTATTCAGGAAATGACACCGTGGAGACACGGTTGATAGTCGTCGTCCTCAGGATTGGACGGTTTGGAAGAAAGATTTCTCCGTGAGGTGGGCGTAGAAGAAGGACCACACTAAGGTGTTCGTGAAGAAGGACTTGGCACCCAAGGGCTTGTCCAAAGGACAACGATCCCCATTGTTGTATGTGAAAACGTGTTGGTAGAGGTGAGTTCTAAAAAAAAAAAAAAAAGAAGTTATAAAAATAACTTTAAACATGTTGTAATTGTTCAATATAGCCAACATCTTTATTACCTCCACTTAATCTGTATAAGACTAAAGTATGCTATTATTTCTACAACCGATATAACTTGTTAATGTTGTACAAATTTCAATAAAAATATTGAAGAAAAAAAAAAAAAAAATCTTGAGTGGAGATGGTTGTGCAAAAGTGTATGTTGTTACCCCTAGCAACAGGAAACCTGTTCGGGAACCCACGGTTCAGGAAGAAGTGCTTGTGGAATCACACCAGGAAGAAGATGCGGGTGGAGTGCCTCTTTAGAAAGAAGGTTTGGCAGGTTAGGACTCCTGCTGCTGATAGTTGGCACAGAGGTGCCACAGTAAAGGACTTATGGAATCCATACCTGAAAAAAGAGTTGGCCCTAAGGAGCTAATGACTGACACAGAGGTGGAATTCTTTTGGCCTGAGAAGCAGACCTAAGGTCTAGGCTGGAGGCCTGAAGCAGTCATGTGGCAAGAGAGTAAGCCAGGAGGCTGATGTATTCCGTGCAAGTCACAGTAATGGTTGAAGCCCCTGCATGGGCTACTGATGTCTTTTGTGAGCTTTTCTGTATTTTTAAATAAAAGTGGGCTACCATGCCCTTAAAAATACAGTTTTGGACTGACGCACTCCTTTAAAACGCACCTACCGCTTGAGTCTGATCAACCCCAATCTTACAACATATATACGAATATTGTCTTTAAAATTAATTTGCAGTTTGGTATACTTCAATTTGCAGCAGCATTACTGGTGAAATGGGGGCATGAGAACCAGATTGATTGCAAAACTCTCCTTCTAGGGTGGGGTGAGATTATCTCTCTGCTCTGCCCTATTCTCTTATCCTATCAGCAAGTTCCTTGTCTGCACATTTCTATGCAGCACTCCTGGTGTGCTTACATTCCCTTAAAGGGTAACTCCACTTGCATAGGGAAAAAAATAGCAAAGAAAGAAAAAATAATATAGAGTGTACAATTGCAACACAAGTCATATTGTAATTGAAAGTTATTAAAAAAAATACCTTTCCTTTTCAATCTGCAGCCACTGTAGTTTTCTGAAAATACAATGCAATATGGCTACCTGGAGGTGTTCTCTACACAGAATGTGTACAGAACGTCCCCCAGAAACATAATTTCCTGCTGTGATTGGCTAACTGATTTCCACAGAAGTCTGCACTAAGATGCAACTCAGATTTCAAGCATCTCCTGCAAAAAAGATGTCATTTTTGATGAGACATTCCCAATAGGAACACATCTAAAGGGATGCAAGCCCAGCAGCTTTCCTCATTAGTGCCCTGCAGCTGCACAGCTGGTTGATAATTATGAAGCCACTCCCATTAGACCCCTTAGACTCACTCAGAGCAGGGGCACAGAGGAAGGAGCTGTGATTTCTTCAAAATAACAAAAGATAGGAATCTGCAACAAAGTTTGTTAAAATTATTGCAATGTACTGTACATAGATCTCCTAGAGGGGAATGTTTTTTTCTTCAACAAAAGTAGAGTTACGCTTTAAGCCTACCATATGGACATGCTGAGTGTACCCAAGTCAGTCCATTGATCGACAAAGTACAACCATAATGTCGGATTCCTAGCATGCAATTATTGCCAGCCGCTATAGCCACTAGCAATAATCACTATGCTCTCCTGCTCTGCCCCCCTCCTGCCGAGAGAACACAATAGCTCAGCTGGATTCCCTATCAACAGTCTGTTGATGGGGGAATTGAGCGATTTTCTTTCCTGGCACCATTTACATCCTGCCTTTTTTTCTCAGTGCTGTTATATAGGGAGTTAAAAGAGGTTAATACCAAGCCAAATGTTGGTACTTACCACTAGTGGCATTTGAACATTTAGTGTGTTAGCATGTGTTGAGTTAAGAAAGCCCCTTTAATCATGAATGGGCCATGAACATGCTGCAACAGATGAAAAATGCTACTGTGCAGTTATTCGCAATGCAATACACCACACATAGAGCCGGTGCGTTGGTATGCATTGTGATAACAAGCACAGGCCTTTGATTATTTATTAATTAATGCATAGTTTTTGTGTCTTTTATTGCTGCCCCGGAGTACAGCAGAATTAAAAATCCTCTATTTTGTACTGTATATAAATGTTACATTGTATTAAGATTTTCTGGCATTGTTTCCCCTAATAAACTTTTGCTGAGAATTTGCAAAATCCTAAAACCAGGCACAAATCATAATTTTCACTGAAATGATATTGAAGAGAATTTCTTTTTTTTATGATTATTTTTTTATTCCCCTTCAAGTTCTGTCTCAGTGACATCTCTCCAGGGCCGGAACAAGGGGTGGGCAGGAGGGATGGCTGCCCTGGGCACTGTGGTATCATATGAGATGGGGGGGGTACCACAAGGAGACGGGGGAAGGGATTTGTGTTGGGTGGGGGAATTTGGGAGGAGCAGGGGGCAAGAATTGTTCTAGGAGGGGAAATGTTTGGGGGTTGTGCTAGGAAAGGTGATTTGGGGGGATTTTTAATAGGAGTGGGATGGGGAAAGAGAATTTGTGCTATAAGGGGGTTTTGGGGTGTTTGTGCTATGGTATGATATGGTAGAGTGGGGAAGGGATTTGTGCTAGGAGGGGAAATTTTTTGGGGAGGAGGGGGAATTTATGCTTAGGGGGTAAACATGCAGATTAATGCTCAGTTTTAGTCTTCTTTGGGGGGGATTTTTGCTAACACATAACATTCTCTTTGTCCCGGCACTGCATCTCTCCACTGGGGGGCATAGTCAGCAGAAAAAAAAAACAATGTTCGGCACAGCTTTAACCCCAGATCCTACAGTGGCGCTTTTGAACAGCAAACCCCCGTCCCTAACCCATCGTCAAATAAAAGCTCTTACTTTTTATCACTACAGCGACCACACAGTCCATAGCCAAGGCTTGGGAATCTCCTTCCCTATCTTTGGTCCCAATCAAACATAGAATCACCCAAGCATTTATATATGCCAAAACGGAAGCCATCTATCTCGATAAACTCTCTGAATTCGAAAGACTCTGGAATCCTTGGATTACATATTGCCTCCCTCCGGGCTTTGATCACACCCTAATTAACAACTATGTGTGAGATAACCTCCCATAACCAACGTTCGCTTCCACCCCTTCTGAGCACATATACCCCCCCCTGGAGATACCCCCTCTCTTTTCCTCCTATCTATCACCCCCCCTCTCCCAATGGGCTATTGATGCGTGTATACACAACCCTTCATCTTTCTTACTGTCCTCCCTCTCTACAGTTCACTCATAGGACACAAGAGGTCTCCGCCTCCCGAGGATTTCTGGGCCACAGAGCCAGATCCCAGCTTGGGTAGTGTAGCTATCTATCTCAATCCTTTGGATTATACAAAACCCGAAATCTACATCTATATAACATCCCTCCTACCTCTTTTCCCATCCCATTACTAATAAAAACTTTCGGACTTCCTCCTTAGCGGCTTACACCCCGTACACCCCATACTAAAACCAATCCTGAGGTACAATACCTAAAATGTTCCCAGGTATATATATCTATTATAAAACTAGGTCATTGTCTATACGATTTCAATTGCATACTATTGTTTCACTTCTATTGTTTTTTATTGAATGATATAGCTTATCTAAAATGTGAAAATTGTACAATGCTGTGTATGCTCCTTTTTTTCCATAAATAAAACAGTTTGAAACTAAAAAAAAAACAAAAAACTAATCCTCCTCAACCAAAAAAAAAAAAAAAATGTTTTTAAACACACTGAGCATAGTTTTTTTTCAGTATCTGCTATATGGGCAGCCACCACATGCTAAATATGAATTCCATCTACATTGATAGAACTTTAAACTCCAGATCCAGATGTACCTGATATTTATTTTCCCTTCCCTTCCCTGCACTTCTATGCTACTCTTATCTGCTGCCACCACTACTAGAAGTTTCTAATTGAAAACTTAAAAGTTTGTAACGTTGTATTTTGTATGCTTGAGAATTGAGGCATTTTGATAGATACCTGTGTTGTACTTCTGGCAATTGTCATGCCATTTTTCCTCTTACATTTGATTTATGCTTGTCTCATACTTTCTATTTTTTGTATGATTAACAAAAATCAATAAAAAAGCAATAAAAAAAAAACTTAAAAGAATTCCACTCTTATGTGTTAGCATGCGCAAAGCCATCCGAGCTGGTCATGTCTGCCTGAGGGCTCTGCTCCACGGAGACTCGCATCGCCACTAAAGCCTTCACAGGGTCCTGCACCGCACACTCGCTAGTCGTGTTAGAGCCAGGGAACACACAGGAGTGGCTACCATGGGGTGGGTGTAAAAACTATCTGGGAAGGTCCTGGCCAGGGCCTCCACCAAAATGGCGCCGACTCCTCCCTCACAAGCAGGCACACTGTGCTCCCCACGGAAGAATAAACTGCCACATGGAGATGAGGATGAATCAGACACGGATCTGCTGGCCTTCCCACTGCTCTCACAAGCACAGCAAGACCTGCTCAGGAAGTTTTAGCGCATTCTGCAAAAAGCGCTTAAACATACATCAGACCAAATCAAACCATCTCACTAAGGAGATCAGAGAGCTGGGCCAGTGCACTTCTGACCTGTAAGAGAGAGTAGATGAGCTACAGGCTATCCTGAGCAACCACTCTGAAGAAATGGAAGCCCTCAGTGAGGAAAATTTAACACAATCACAATTGAAGGACTATGAAAACAGAGGGAATCTCTGAAACTGTGCTCAACCTACAATCTACCCTCACTGCCCTATTCCAGGAGCTCTCCCCTTACATCCCCATTGAACACCTGGAAATGGACCACATCCACAGAGCACTCACCCCCCCCACAAATCTGAGGGACCCCCACGTGACATAGTCACCAAACTCCATTTCTATCAAACAAAGTAGCAAATCTGCAAGTGGCACGGCAGTGATACTTCCTCAAGTTCCAGGACCATGAATACCAGCTATTCGCCGACCACTCTCAATAAACCACCTCTACATGCCAATCGTTTAAACTGCAACTTCAGGTCCTGCAACAACACCACATCAACTACAACTGGGGGTTCCCTTTCTCCCTCAGATTCACCAATCAAGGCTGCAAGCACTCCTGCAACACTCAAGAAGACCTACAAACCCTCCTCCAGGATCTACACCTCACTACTCCACCATCCCCACTCAAAGATCAGTGCCAGCGCTGATGCTCTGCTTCTGTCTCACCATAGAAGAGTTCCTTCCACACGCCTGCAACATCGAGGCTCTTCCAAATGAGGCAGATTGGCCTCCCCACCCATTACTCCACCCAACTCTATGGACTGAGGATAACCTCCACAACAGATAAGTACCTGACTTAAACCCCAGTGGATACTCATTCTTTCCACTGACTTGCCTCTTGGACACCTCCTCTCCTTTACCTGGCAGCCATGACCTTCACCTTTGACTGCAAATCCAACCCTGCCCTCTAAACCAGCAGATGGCTACAATATGAGTAGAGTTGAGGGAACCCGAACTGTAAAGTTTGGGTCCGTACCGAACTTTGGGGTGTTCGTGACCCGGACCCGACCCCAGACATCTCATCCTGCATTACAGAACGATCTGATTGTGGACTAGGTAGAGATTACTACTACTACTGCTTTTAGGGACAGATTGCAGATCTAATAACATCTCATCCTGCATTACAGAACGATCTGACTGGACTAGGTAGAGTCTGCTGCTTAGAGGGACAGATTATTGTTCTAAAATCATCTTCTAGTTCTATAGGGTCAGGTTCCTGCTGTTGCTGTAAGGGACAGATTATTGTTCTTAAATCATCGCCTACCCCTATAGGGTCAGGTTCCTGCTGTTGCTGTAAGGGACAGATTATTGTTCTAAAATGATCGCCTACTCCTATAGGGTCAGGTTCCTGCTGTTGCTGTAAGGGACAGATTATTGTTCTAAAATCATTTTACTTCCGTTTGCAGCCCTCTAGCACTTTCCAGGACTTTTTTACAGTAATTTTTGTGCCCGAACTTTTTCGTGGAGTTCGGCCGAACCCACCAAACCCGAACATCCAGGTGTCTGCTCGACTCTAGATATGAGGTCACCCAGAGAAAAAGGAAGTTGCCCAATAGGGGGCATACAAAATGCACCCGCTCCCTGAATCTTGCACGAGCCCATGCTATCCTATATTATCTCTGGAACTCATGAATGGGTAATGTTATTTAGTTGCCTCTATGTTCTTTAAGATGAATAGTCCTGTTGATTCTCCTTGTGCACTAACACTAAGCTTAAACCCAACCATATCTTGAGGTCTACATAAGTATATATTTTACTCTTTACCACAATTGTGTGGCACTCTAGAGAGTCCCACGGTTACCGGTAGCAGTTTACTACCATAACTGCTCACTAACCCGAATACTCACCCACATCCCAAAGCACTTGTTCCCATTCCTGGACATTGCCAGCTTTGGGGTCTCTTTATCATCTTATACCAATCTGGCTCTCCACCATGTAGTACCTCAAGCTTGCTCTATAATCGGACGCTCCCACCCCATATAATCTCCTCCACTTTCATATAGTTTGCGGCTGGCGCAGTCTCCACCGTCCGTCACTGCTGCCCCCACCTTCACCCTCAAGGGTCTTGTGTAGGCCCTCTTTGGACACCTCCCCCCCTCTGATTAGGTCTGCTCAACCCACTCAGATGGACAAGTTTATTGTTTTCACCCCTCCCTCTTCCCCTTGACTCTCTCATGTCATCTTATACAGTACATTATTCTCCATCTCCACTCTTGCCTTTTCCTCCTCGCCCACCCTTTTTCCCTCCCCTTCCCCCTCCCGGGGGGTTGTCCCCCTCAAGGCTCTTAATCTACAACCAGCCTCAATACTATTACCCACTATGGCCCCGTTGAATATTCTCACCCCTAATGTTCAAGGCTTGAACAACCCACACAAACGAGTCAAAGCCTTCCATTCCTTTGCCTCTGCCAAAGCTCATGTACTCTGCCTGCAAGAGACACATTTTAACAAAAAGCGTACACCCAAATCCTTTGGCCCGGCCTACCCCCAGGTGTTTACTGCCGCCGCTGACACCAAACAAAGGGTAATACCCTATGAGGACTTTTCCTTTCATATGCACACATACAATTTTGGGATAAACATCGGAGGAAGAGGAAGGAGTTTGTTAAGTGTGGATCCGGACCCGCTGCACAGTGGCATACGACTGTGAATGTTGTGTACCCCAAGGAAGGTGAAGTTTTCTGGTAAGTGCACATCCTTAGGGGATACTTAAGGAGCACCAGCACTTTTTCTGCACAGAGAAGCACGTGTTACCATTATTATGGATGCGCTGTACCTCCTTGTGGGGTGAATCCATCTGGTGAGTACATTACCACTAGGTGGCATCAACAGCACCCAAGCACAGAAGAGCACAAGTCACTTTGTTATTGATGACTTTTCATATGGGATATTTGAAGGTGGACTTTTCCTGTATGGACTATGGATATTTGTTAATCAATTAATCCCAGCACCTATTTATTTATTCATTCAACATATTTGTATATTTTTTGGTACATTTTTTTTATATGCAACCAAATGTCATACTTCATTTTATATGTGTGATTTATTGTGATCACTGTGGCACATTTGCACTTTACATTTAGAAGCATCAGAGGACCCCATTAGTTAGGAACAGTGCCATACCTACTTAATTTATTCATATTCACTCACGTACTCCCCATTAGTGGGGCAGTAACAGTAGGGGCAGCAGTTCCGTTCACCCACCATATATACCACAGCCATCCGCGTGGGACTACCTTTCAGCGCACAGTGCCTTTTACACTCTGGGCAGAGACTAAAGATCCAGAAGGCAGATAGATTATTCTCAAAGGTCACCTCCCCAATGAGGAAGTAACTGTAGTCTCATACTACACCCCAAATCGCAATCCCACCTAATTTCTCTCCCATTTACTGCAAATCATTGAAACGCACAAGCAAGACACTTTATTGATCGGTGGAGACTAACCAAGTGATCTACCCTTTTCTAGATAAATCACCTTTCTCACCCTCCTCTAGCCCTCAGAAACTCACCTTTCAACAGCTGCTACAACAACAATCCCTCCTTGACTCTTGGCGAGAAGCCAACCCAGTAAGATGACAATATGCTTACTATTTCCACCCCACAAAGCTTTCTCCCACATAGACCATATTCTAATATCAATCGGGACCCCCCAGCCCCCTCTCCTCCATTATCCTACCGTACACTTGGACGGACCACAATGCAGTCTTCCTGTAACTAGAATCCCTAATACCACGTCAGGTTGATCATTCCTGGAGCCTTAACAACTCTGTCCTCATACACCCCTCACATAGAACTGACATTGCTATGGCTATTAAAGATTACCTTTCTTACAACTCCACGGATGACATTACCCCCTGACATTATGGGAAGTTCATAAACCCGTAGTTCATGGAGTCTGTATAAAGCAAATACTCTTTTTTTAAGAAAGAAAGCCAAGCCTTACGTCGACACCTCAAATTCACTTTCTATCAAACCCACATGGCATTCCTAGAGGATCCCCTTCCCTAGCATAGACAAGCCCTAAACAAAGATAGACTAGAACTAGACCTCTTTCTCATGGAATCTGCCGAAAAAAGACTGTGCCGATCTAGGCATAAACTATATATAAAGGGCAATAAACCAGATACCTTTCTCGCCTTAACTCTTACAAGATTTGACCGCACACACAAGCCCATCCACTTGAAATTGACAAAGGATACCTATTCTAGTAATCCTGTTAACCATTTCAGCCGTGGAAGGATTTCTCACTTTAGGAACAGAGCACTTTTTGGGATTCAGTACTGCTTTAACTGACAATTGCACAGTAATGCAACGTTGTACTCAAACTAAACTTGCACCCTTTTTTTTCCCACAAATAAAGCTTTCTTTTGGTGGTATTTGATCACCTCTGCTTTATCTCTGATCACCGCTATAAACAAAAAAAAAGCCACAATTTTGCTAGCGCCCCCCCCATTCTGGCTGGCCAGGTTGCCTGCTTAGATAAGGGTCTGGTTTGGATTTTAGGGGGGACCCTACCTCAATTTTTCTTTTAATTTTGGTGCAGGGTTCCTCTTAAAATCCAAACCAGACCCAAAGGGCCTGGTAAGGACTGGTTAGGGGGGCCCTATGCAATTTTTTTCAGTGATTTTTTTTTTTGTATACTGCTGCGAGCCGGCAATACATTACAGCCGCAATAATAAATTACAATTTTTTCTTTGGAAATGTCATTTTGCTCTGGCTATGTTCTACAAATCACAGAAATACACTCTTTTACAGGTAGACTAAGGAGACCCCCAGGCACATTATTTAAAGGAATTTTTCACATCTCATTTTAAAATTTCATTTTTTACAAGCTTTTTTTCATTGATACATGTTCCCTAGGGCAGGACCTGGACTCCTATAACCATTGTATGCCCGATTACTTGCATATAAGCCTTCAAAATGGGCTCTTTTGATTTTTGATGTTTGGGTCCCATTGACTTCAGTGGGGTTCGTTGTTCGGGTCTGAAATTTCGGGATGTTCGAAATGTTCTGGTGCGATCCGAACAGGAGTCCGTTTGGCCCATCCCTACACACTGCACCATCGATTGCTGCGATACACGCCCTCCCTGTGGGTTTTGCGGCCGGACGTCATATGACGTCCGCTCAGGATAACTGAACCACCTCCCGGCTATTATTTGTCTATAGGCCAGGCGGAAAGTGGTTAAACAACCCTATAACCCGTTACTCCCTGGCGAACTGAGACAGACTTAAAAGCAAATATGGCCTACAATCCCTCCACAGCCCGCTCCTGTCAAACCGCCGTAACCTCAGTAACACAGCATTCTATCCTACTTGGACTTCACCCTCCTCATTCCATTGATGGTCTGCTGTTAACCTTATCCAGGCCCACAAATTCATGACTCCTGACAAGTTCAAATCATTCCCGGCTCTCTGCAAATCTCACAACATCCCTAGCTCCGAAATTTTTCATTATCTCCAAATTAAGCACTTCTTTGCCTTTTGCCTCTGCAGAAACACAACCCTACCTGCAATATCAACAATAGAACATACATGCAAAACTGGCCCACACACCCGAGGCTTAATCTCCCCCAACTTATAGGCCCACTCACCTACATCCTTATTTTATGCAGTCAAATGGGAGAGAGATCTAGACCTCACAATAAACTCCGAAGACTGAACCGAGATGTGGGAAATAACCAAATTGGCATCCCAAAATATAGTGGCGCTGGAAACAAACTTTAAAGTTCTTATGAGCTGGTATCTGGTCCCCACACGTATTGCTAAATGTCACCACACCTAAAGTCCCAAATGCTTTTGGGGCTGCCCAGAAGCTGGTACGCATCTCCACATTTGGTGGTCATGCCCACTGGCCCAAAAGTTCTGGATCAAAGTTTTTTTATATACTCTCAACACTACTTAACCACTTAAAGACCGCACGCCGTCGATTGATGGTGACAGTCTGGCTCGATAACGCGTACCGCCATCACCTGATGGCGGTTGCGAGATAGAGCATTGTGGGCGCGCGTGCACCACATGCTCACTGTTTAGTGGGGGAGCCAGGGAGTGGGCAGGGCAGACTCGATGTCCGCTGGCTACCCGCGATCGCCCCCCCACAGTGACAGAATGGGGACCGCTAATGTAAACAAGCGGGTCCCCGTTCTGTCAGGAGAGAAGGAGTGTGATTGTATGATCCCTGTGTATGGGAGCTGCGGTCACTCTCCTCCCCCAGTCGGCCCAGCCCCCATACAGTTATTAACACATCCCAGGGAACACATTTAACCCTTTGATCACCCCCTAGTGTTAACACCTTCCCTGCCAGTGACATTATACAATAATCAGTGCATTTTCATAGCACTGATCGCTGTATAAATGCCAATGGTCCCAAAAAAGTGTCAAAATAGTTGGACATGCCCGCCGCAATGTCGCAGTTCCACTAAAAATCACAGATTGCCGATATTGCTAGTGAAAAATAAAAAAAAATAATAAAAACCCCATAAATTAATTCTCATCGTTCATAAACGCACCAACTTTTGCGAAAACCAATTAATATATGTCAATTGCGATTTTTTTTTTTATACCAAAAATATGGATATATATTATAGCAAAAAGTAAGAAATATTTTTTTTTTGCAAAATTGTCGATATTTATTTGTATATAGCGCAAAAAATAAAAACCGCAGAAGTGATCAAATACCACCAAAAGAAAGCTCTATTTATGGGAAAAAAAGAACGTCAAATTCGTTTGGGTACAACGCCGCACGACCGCCCAATTGTCAGTTAAATGGACACAGTGCCGAATCGCAAAAAGTGCTCTGGTCCTAAAGTGTGAAATCCTTCAGGGGCTGAAATGGTTAAAGAGCCACTAGACTCTAACCCAGACATTGCTCTACTTAACAAAAAGTCCTCGGAAGTCACTTGCCCACAATTTAACCACTTAAGGACCGGAAGGATTTCCTGCTTTAGGACCGGAGCCCTTTTTGCGATTCGGCGCTGCGTCGCTTTAACTGAGAATTGCGCGGTCATGCGACGTTGTACCCAAATGAAATTTGTGTCCTTTTTTTCCCACAAACAGAGCTTTCTTTTGGTGGTATTTGATCACCTCTGCGTCATTTCTGATCACCGCTATAAACAAAAGAAGAGCGACAATTTTGCAAAAAAAACCAAATTTCTTACTTTTTGCTAAAATACAAATCCAAAAAAAAAATATAAAAAAACATTTTTTTTCACCATTTTTGGCCGATTTATATTCTTCATCATATTTGCGATAAAAAAATCGCAATCGGCGTTTATTGATTGGTTTGCGCAAAAGTGGTCGCGTTTACGGATGATGAGAATTCATTTTTGGGGTTTTTTATTTTTTTTTATTTTTTACTAAAAATGGCGGCGATCTGCGATTTTTTGCGGTACTGCGATATTGGGGCGGACATGTCGGAACGTTTTGACACTTTTTTGGGACCATTGGCATTTATACAGCGATCAGTGCTATAAAAATGCACTGATTACTGTGTAAATGTCATTGGCAGTGAAGGGGTTAACCTGCAGGGGGCGCGCTAAGGGTTAAGTATGTTCCCTGGGCGTGTTCTAACTGTATGGGGGACTGCCTATCTGGGGAAGGGAAGTTATCACAGCCTTCACGTAAAGGAAGGCTGTGATCACAGCCCTTCCCCCTCACACAGAGCGGAGGTCCGTGTTTACTTACACGGACCTCCGCTCCTTCCTCCGGGGGGGGGCATCGCGGGTGGCCGGCGGCAATCGAAGCCGCCGCACCCGCTCCCTGGCCCCCCCCGGACACAGTGAGCGCGCGGGCGCGCCTCCGGCGGCGCGCGCGCGCTCTCTGTGCGCGATCTGGCGGCCGCCGTCGTATGACGGCGGTTTGCCTTACAGAGCCACTTTGCCGCCGTCAATCTCCGATCGGCGGTCGGCAAGTGGTTAAACTCCTATTGCAAGTTATCACCATGGCAAAGCAAACCATTGTGAAGGCCTGGAAATTGCCCCACTTTAACATTGCAGAAACTATAAACAGGGTTACCAGAGCCATGATCCATGCCAAAGTGGAAGCCACTCTTTTAGACAAAACAAAACTTTATAATTATCTATGGAAGCCATGGGTGGATGATTATCTCCCTTCTGACTTTGATCAGTAACTGTTATCTCCCTAACCCTTCCTCCCTAAACCACTAGGAACCATCAAATGAATACCCCCAAGCCTCTTTGACATTACAACCCCCGGGACCCCATCCTTACTCCCTCCACCCCCCCGTTCTCCTATCCCTATCCTCCCCAACTACTCCCTTACCCCTCTGTCCTCCTCCCTCCATTTCTCCGCTACCATCCTCTGCCGCCCTCTTTCTCTCCTCCCTGTTCTCTCCCTTTATCAGATTGCACAGTTTCAGTTACAGTCCACCATTGACCTTCACAAATGTGGACAGCATATGCATATAACAGCAGGCATGCAAAGATAGCAACCCCCACATAACTTGATCCTCACTCCACTCACTCCCTCTAAACGTAGTCTACATAGTTCTTCTAAATAGTTCAGTCCTATATCCTTGCTTATACACCCTATGGGTTTCCGGTTGTTCTTGACAGTTGGATTACAAAGCACCTTAGACGCTCCCAATTGTCTCTATAGGAGATCCTTTCTCCCCTGCTACCCAGGTTTGTTTTAACTGAACAGTTGGGATTAACCATATCCCCATGCATACATGCATATAATCACCCAACTGTGATTGAATAATGCTTATATGTTTTGTAAGTTCTTCTCTCCTACTTAACTTGGGCTGCGCCCCGCACAATTGACATGGCATTATTTACTCTACAACCCAAGAATCTGTACTTGATTGTTATCTTTCTTTTCTGTACCAATAAAACCATTTGAACAAGGCAATTTTTTGTTTCAGGCCCTAAGTGAAAGTAACGGTAGTGTCAGGAGTTCCTTCGCATGTATTGAATATTTATTTGGGCTCAAGCAATGTATCAGAGCAGTGGGGGAGCATAGGGTAGGTCATTTCTGATTGCATACTGTGCATCCTGCAAAAAAACCTAAAGTGTAAAATAAAACAGAGGCTATTTTTGAATTTCTATTGACTACACATGGCCTATTATTATATATCTACTAATTATAGACTACTTTCTGTCTATAGAATACATACTGCAAGTGCTTGTATGAGTGTAATTGACTTTATTGGGGTCAAGGTGGGGTTATGCAATAAGAACATGCTCTTCTGTGATGTGCCACGGAATAAAATTTAAACTCTTTTTTTTTTTCTTCCAGAAGAATGCCTTCTACTAAAATGCATTTATTTAGTGTCCTGTTTTACATAATTAATATTTTTAGTAGACATGAATACTAAGAAAAGTCCTACATTACTAAGCATAAATTCATACCAAAGTAATATTTACATATTCACTAATTCAAAATTGTTTTTAGTTGGGCTCCAGTGGATTCAATCTCCAGCTGATTTTTATGTAACAGAATCTTTACTTTGTCCCACAAAAATCTCACTCTTTGATAACTGCTTTATCCAATTATTGTTCCAGTAACCATGATATCATAATTTGGCTTTGTAAGACCTGTAGCAGTTGTGAGCAGTTGTGAGAAGCTGAATGTTTCAGAAAAAATATGTGATCACTGGAGTCCTCGAGAGATATAAGAAGCTAGTGTGATATTTCACTTGGCAGAAAACACGCGAAACTGAAAATGAGTTTTACATGGTGATAGAGTTTTATAACAAACAAGATAAATGTCTGCACTCCCACTGCAAAATTGCAACTACACCAAAAACCTTAAACTGTGAGCACACAAATTTGATACAATGTTAGAAAGTGCTTTTAACTACCAACTGTGAAATCTAAACACATATTCATAATATACCTGATTTTTCAAAAAAAACAGCTTAAACCCAATTGACAATTGATATTGGTCAACACAAACAATGTTACTCTCCCTTCAGTAAAATATGTCCTTTTCCAACAACTCCAATAGGTTATCTGATCTTTATTTTTAAACAAACAAAATACCATGTTCCCAATCTGTCTTTTACCACAAACAGCCCTGCTAATCAATAATTGTAGATTCAGGGTACTAGTTCAGTCACACCACACTATACAAGTATCCCCAAATTTTAATTTTCCACAGCTTCAGTGTTCCCCTGGTTTTTCAATTTGGGAACACTTTCTGTCTTTCCCATACTGCAAAATGCTGACTGGGGATCATTGCTTCCCATAGGAAAGCTCACTCTCAGAGATATATTATTTTAAAAAATATATTTTTAATAAAAAAAAAAAAAGCTTTGGGAATGTTTGTCAGGCAAAAAGGGTTTTAAGAGATGTAGAGGTTGTTTTGCATACAGAAATACTAGAGTCAACCATAGCTATATAGACACCTTCAAATGGAATGTTACAGGTAATGTGTACAAAATTTAACAGGTTTATCGTGTATTTCTTCTAATGTAATTTATCTTTGAGGATGTATTTCTGGATTACAATATATTGGAAATAAAACCCTAGGGAAATGAACCCTACCAATTATGGTAGAGGAACATATTTGTAATATTGTCAATGGTAAAAATTACCAGTGTACAGAAACATTGTAAGAACTTCCACAATAGAGACCCTACCCATTTAAACTTTGTGACAATCCAACAGGTTCTGGTCTAATGGAGTGGGTTGATAATATTAATCTTCTAAATAGAAAATAAGGGGGGTGAATGTACAAACATTAACTGTCACACCATAAAAGGTTAAATATGGATTTCATTGTAAACTCTTACTTATGAATTGTATTTTTTTTGCAACCTTAAGGGGGGAACGGAACAATGTGGATAGGTATGATTAGGCTTGTGAAGTGGAATTATGTTATATACATTTTATCTATTTTAGAAATATATGTGTGGAAATAGGCATAAAAAAGGTAAAGGAGAAGATTGGGTTGATTACCCAAGAGTAGAGTTGAGCGAACCCGAACTGTAAAGTTCGGGTCCGTACCGAACTTTGGGGTGTCCATGACCCAGACCTGAACCCAGACATTTGAAAAAAAGTTTGGGTTCGGGTTCTGGGTTCGGGTATTTGATCTCGCCTGTTGAATAGCTGCAGGGCAGCCAATCAACAAGTGTTTCACTGGTTTGCCCTTAGAAGCCATCACAGCCATGCCTACTAATGGCATGGCAGTGATTGGCCAGTGCATCATGTGACCCAGCCTCTTTATAAGCTGGAGTCACTTAGTGCTGCATGTCACATGCTTTCTGGCTAGTGTAGGGAGAGGATGCAGCCGGCGCTGTGAGGGACAGATTGCAGATATAATAACATCTCATCCTGCATTACAGAACGATCTGATTCTGGACTAAGTAGAGATTACTACTACTACTACTGCTTTGAGGGACAGATTGCAGATATAATAACATCTCATCCTGCATTACAGAATTATCTGACTGGACTAGGTAGAGTTTACTGCTTAGCGGGACAGATTATTGTTCTAAAATCATCTTCTAGTTCTATAGGGTCAGGTTCCTGCTGTTGCTGTAAGGGACAGATTATTGTTCTAAAATCATTGCCTACTCTTATAGGGTCAGGTTCCTGCTGTTGCTGTAAGGGACAGATTATTGTTCTAAAATAATTTTACTTCCTTTTTCAGCCCTCTAGCACTTTCCAGGACTTTTTTACAGTAATTTTTGTGATGAAAAGTTCGGGTCCCCATTGACTTCAATGGGATTCGGGGTTTGGGTGAAGTTCGGAACTGGACCCGAACTTTTTTGCGAAGTTCGGCCGAACCCACCGAACCCGAGCATCCAGGTGTTCGCTCAACTCTACCCAAGAGGTCAAAGTAAAATCTTACCTTTAAAACAACCTATTCGGTTCAAGATAGAAATGAAAGGAAAGACATTTGTGTATAAGGTATGTTTATAAAACATTATAAATACTTTTTTTAAATTTTTTTTTAAGTGGCCACATAATCTCCTTTTTTAGCTACATGAAGGGCTTATAGAGCTTGGCTTGGAGAAACAGAATTACAATGATCTTCCAGTGAATAGCTGTGCCGTGTGGGGTGTCAGCCACTGGCCACTGGAGGACAGACAGGCTGTGCTCCAAGCCAGAAAACGGACGATGCTAGGAAGGAAATGTGTCTATGCCTAGAGTGGTCCATTTGAAACAGGTAAGCAGGGGGACTGGCAGGATAATCAGTATTTCAAACAAAGGAAGCAATACAAAGAGAATAGGATACTTTTTAACACAAGTACAAGGTACAAAAGGCACATATCAGGAATATGAAATGTACTCTTCAAAGAAAGTGAGAATGCTCAGCCCTTTACCCCTAATGAAGATGATTACCTGTCAAAATACATTAGGTGAGATGAAGTGCTGAGTGTGCCAGGTGAAGGCTGCTGATCTGAAATTCCCTTAAGGCGGCAATTGATTTTAAGGTAGTCTATGCTGTGGTGCATGCCATTTTAAAGTGTAGTATAATATGTGAGTGCAATTTTATCACATTTTATAATAAAAATTGGCTTTAATAAAAGGGAAAGGGAGATAATGGCCTTTACTTTTTTGTGAACTATAAGTTGGAGAGTTTCTCACTGGGAAGAGGTTGGTTGATTTAGTGGTCCTGAGGAACCATTCAGGAAGGAGGCACTGTGGCCATTTTTGAAGTATCTAGGAGGTACCTTAAAGGGGAAGGTGCAGTGTGACCTATTTTTCCATATAGTTAAATATCTCCAGGTGAAAGCATAAGGTGACAGGTTGCAGAGCACATGTCATTTACTGTGCATCTTTGGATTTATTCATTGGCACTTGTGATAATCAAACATGCTGGACTTTCATTTAATCTTTAGTTTTTTTCTCTTGATCTATTCGACTTATCACTTTTATTTAGATATATTTATATGTTTATGTATAAAGTTTCCAGCATGCAGAACATTTGACACTGATGATGGACAAACACATTGTATTTCTATTATAGAGTTGCTGATTTATTTTATTTGTTTGCATTTATTGTTTATATTGGATGAATGTAACATTGTCAAGAAAATCTAGAACACATGGCATTTTTTGTAAATTTGTGTTAAGTAAGTTTTGAGTGCATAATTGTTCTATATACTTGTGTGGCACTTAAAAAGAAGGAATATTTTGTGCAGACATGGGAACACATGTTGGTGCAGGTGACAGCTTATTGAAAGTTATATTATGTATTTTTTGTCTTAGATAATTGCACATAGGGTATTTCAATTATCGATTAAATACACTGACAAATTTAAGCCAAACTCCATCTCACACTTTATTATAAATTATAGCAAACAGTTATATATATATATATATATATATATATATATACATATATATATATATATATATATATATATATACAAACAGTTATATACAGTATCTCACAAAAGTGAGTACACCCCTCACATTTTTGGAAATATTTAATTCTATCTTTTCATATGACAACACTGGGGAAATGACACTTTGCTACAATGTAAAGTAGTGAGAGTATAACAGTGTAAATTTGCTGTCCCCTCAAAATAACGCAACACACAGCCATTAATGTCTAAACCACTGGCAACAAAAATGAGTAAACCCCTAAGTGAAAATGTCCAAATTGGGCCCAATTAACCAATTTCCCTCCCCGGTGTCATGTGACACGTGAGTGTTACAATGTCTCAGGTGTGAATGGGGAGCAGGTGTGTTAAATTTGGTGTTATCGCTCTCACTCTCTCATACTGGTCACTGGAAGTACAACATGGCACCTCATGGCAAAGAACTCTCTGAGGATCTGAAAGAAAAAAGAATTGTTGCTCTACATAAAGGTGGCCTAGGCTATAAGAAGATTGCAAAGAAACTGAAACTGAGCTGCAGCACGGTGGCCAAGACAATACAGCGGTTTAACAGGACGGGTTCCACTCAGAACAGGCCTCGCCACGATCGATCAAAGAAGTTGAGTGCATGTGCTCAGCATCATATCCAGAGGTTGTCTTTGGGAAATAAACGTATGAGTGCTGCCAGCATTGCTGCAGAGGTTGAAGGGGTGGGTGGTCAGCCTGTCAGTGCCCAGACTATACGCCACACACTGCATCATATTGGTCTGCATGGCTGTTGTGCCAGAAGGAAGTCTCTTCTAAAGATGATGCAAAAGAAAGCCCACAAACAGTTTGCTGAAGAGAAGCAGACTAAGGACATGGATTACTGGAACAATGTCCTGTGGTCTGATGAGACCAAGATAAACTTATTTGGTTCAGATGGTGTCAAGCATGTGTGGGGGCAACCAGGTGAGGAGTTCAAAGACAAGTGTGTCTTGCCTACAGTCAAGCATGGTGATGAGAGTGTCATGGTCTGTGACTGCCTGAGTGCTGCCGGCACTGGGGAGCTACAGTTCATTGAGGGAACCATGAATGCCAACATGTTCTGTGACATACTGAAGCAGAGCATGATCCCTCCCTTCGGAGACTGGGCCGCATGACAGTATTCCAACATGGTAACGACTCCAAACACACCTCCAAGATGACCACTGCCTTGCTAAAGAAGCTGAGGGTAAAGGTGGTGGACTGGTCAAGCATGTCCCCAGACCTAAACCCTATTGAGCATCTGTGGGGCATCCTCAAACGAAAGGTGGAGGAGCGCAAGGTCTCTAACATCCACCAGTTCCATGATGTCATTATGGAGGAGTGGAAGAGGACTCCAGTGGCAACCTGCGATGCTCTGGTGAACTCCATGCCCACGATGGTTTAGGCAGTGCTGGAAAATAATGGTGGCCACACAAAATATAGACACTTTGGGCCCAATTTGAACATTTTCACTTAGGTGTGTACTTACTTTTATTGCCAGCGGTTTAGACATGAATGGCTGTGTGTTGAGTTTTTTTGAGGGGACAGCAAATTTACACTGTTATACAAGCTGTACACTCACTACTTTACATTGTAGTGAACCACCTGTCTGCTCTACCAGGGGTTCACGAATCAGGGTCGCAAGAGAGGTTACCCTGCATAAGTCAGACTCCACCACCAGGTATTTGACAGTTATACAAGCTGTACACTCACTACTTTACATTGTAGCAAAGTGTAATTTCTTCAGTGTCACATGAAAAGATAGAATAAAATATTTACAAAAATGTGAAGGGTGTACTTACTTTTGTGAGATACTATATATATATACACACACACACACACACACACACAAGTACACATGTATATGAGGGGACTATGGGTGTAGCTTTTTAGGCATACGGACGTTGAATAAGCATGATTCATGTGCATATATAGTGAGTGTAACACCCCCTCTGATGATAGCCACACCCCTCTACACAAACCCACATGCATTCATTTATGCCAGGGTATATAAAACTCACCTTAATGATGCCCATCATCTCTCTCTTGCAGAACAGAGCCTGAACTATTGCTACTATGCCATATACGTCCTGGAATTTCCCATTGGTGATGGCACCATTGTGGCTCATGCATTTAGGTTCACTGACACATTTATACATGTTCATTGCTCATGAATCAGGTTATGGTTTACAAAAAAATACAGTATATAAATATATATATATATATATATATATATATATATATATATATATATATATATATATATCTTTGCAACAACATATAACCATACATCTTAAATATGCAAGCAATAAGCAAATCATAATTACAAGGACACACATGTTGTAGGCGGGCTGTTTGAGTTTGGCTTAAAATCGTCTGGTGATAGTTGGAATCATACTAATGCACTATTAACACAACATATTGAGGTTGGTGCATACATGCTTTCCATATAAATCTTTTTTTATTTAACTCTCATCAGTTGTCATTTCTTGCAAGGAATTTGATCATTACACCATCACACTATTAAGCTTGGAGCGTGTACCCAGAGTGAAGGACCCTTTTTTATAATGAATTGTTAGATTTAAATCTCCAAAACTAAAAAAGGTTGGGTTTGTTTTTATGTCCTCATTAAGGAGATTCATCACACTTATTTTGATTTGTATTTTTATAAGTGTGCCTAACTATCACAATATTCAGCTAACACATGTAAGCTTATAAATGTATTAACTTCCATGTTATTTTAAAAATATGGTTGCCAGTACTTACTGTATCTAGAGCATTTTCATGCCTTGCACACATTCCCTGCAAGTTTCTTGAACTGGGTGTTCCTGCTCCATGGAGCTCTGGTAAATTAGCGACAATGGTGGGAAGTTTTAAAAATGCCATGGCACAATATCGGTGCAGTCATAGTTAGAGTTGATCGAACCTCTGGAAGTTCAGGTTCTGCAGGTTCGGCCGAACTTCGGCAAAAATCCGGGTTCGGGACCGAACTTGACCCGAACTTTGTCCCGCACCCCGAGCCCCATTGAAATCAATGGGGACCCAAACTTTTAGGCACAAAAATGGCTGTAACAAAGTCCTGGCAAGTCCTAGAGGTCTGCAAAAGGAAGGAAAATGGGGGTAAGAGTCGGCCAAGTGCCCTACAAAGAAATGGGGATAGGGAAATAACTTAAAATCATTTTTAAGCTAAAATCACATAAAAAAATCAAAAATGGAGGTGGATGTGGAGTTGGAGGTTGAGGAGGCGGTGAAAGTGGCGGTGGAGGAGGAGGAGGTAGCCAACACAGTTTTTTTTATTTTTGTGCAAGAAATATACCGCTGGCCGCAAATGTAGTTTTTAGAATTTTTTTTTTTTTTTTTTAAACCAGCAATGTAGATGCACTTTTTAATTTTGTGCAAGAAACAATAATCTGTCCCTTTAAGCAACAGCAGGAACCTCTCCCTATAGAACTAGGAGATGATTTTAGAACAATAATCGGTCCCTCTATGCAACAGCTGGAAGAAACTTTCCCTATAGAACTTGGTTAGAGAGCCATATTATTGTTCTGAAATCATCTCCAAGTTTTATAGGGAAAGTTTCTTCCAGCCGTTGCTTAGAGAGTAGTGTTGAGCGAACCCGAACTGTAAAGTTCGGGTCCGTACCGAACTTTGGGGTGTCCGGGACCTGGACCCGAACCAGGACATTTCAAAAAAAGTTTGGGTTCGAGTTCGGGGTTCTGGTATTTGATTCCATGTGTTGAATAGCTGCCAAGGGCAGCCATTTAACAAGTGTTTCACTGGTTTGCCCTTAGAAGCCATCACAGCCATGCCTACTAATGGCATGGCTGTGATTGGCCAGTGCATCATCTGACACAGCCTCTATATGGGGCTGGAGTCACCGTGCTGCATGTCATATGCTCTCAGCATAGTTTAGGGATAGGATGCTGCTGGCTCTGTGAGGGACAGATTGCAGATATTATAGAACATCTCATCCTGCATTACTGAACGATCTGATTGTGGACTAGGTAGAAATACTAGTACTGCTGCTTTGAGGGACAGATTGCAGACCTCATCCTGCTGCACAGAACGATCTGACTGGACTAGGTAGAGTCTGTTGCTTTAAGGGAAAGATTATTGTTCTAAAATCATCTCCGAGTTCTATAGGGAAAGGTTCCAGCTGTTGCTTTAAGGGAAAGATTATTGTTCTAAAATCATCTCCAAGTTCTATAGGGAAAGTTTCTTCCAGCCGTTGCTTAGAGAGCCATATTATTGTTCAAAAATCATCTCCAAGTTCTATAGGGAAAGTTTCTTTCAGCCGTTGCTTAGAGAGCCATATTATTGTTCAAAAATCATCTCCAAGTTCTATAGGGAAAGTTTCTTCCAGCCGTTGCTTAGAGAGCCATACTATTTTTCAAAAATCATCTCCCCAGACGACGTCATTTGTGACGAAACGTACGTCGGGAGGTCGCGCTGACATCACTATCCGTTCGTGTTTACATGAGGACCGGCCAGTCTATGATTACAGCGCTTTTTATGCTGAGATTTATGTGAGTACCCTGTACGGTGTCTATTAAACTTTCTAATATTGTACTTCACTATGTGGGCCTCTCTTCTTTTTGCTCGGTACCTGTGCTTATGAGTAACTTTGGAGTGTCAGTATTTTGGATGCTTATTAAAGGAGATCTATTTCCCACACACTGTGGAGTCTGTAGGAAGGAGATATACCCCTGACTAATCATCTCAGAGATTGTGGATATATGAATGCCTGGCTTCCAGGGGTGTCTGGCAAGCCTTTAACTGTTCGGTGGTGGATACACATTGATTTGAGTGCACGGGGTGTTGTTCCCTTTCTGCTATCAACATACATGTTCGCTATTTTGGAGATATAAAAGGAGGAATACATAGACTGTTTTTAATGTCTTTTTGCTCATTTATTTAGCGCAGCCAACTTTTTATATTGTTCCCATATAGAGGCTGTGTCACATGATGCACTGGCCAATCACAGCCATGCCATTAGTAGGCATGGCTGTGATGGCTTCTAAGGGCAAACCAGTGAAACACTTGTTGATTGGCTGCCCTTGGCAGCTATTCAACACACGGAATCAAATACCAGAACCCCGAACTCGAACCCAAACTTTTTTTTTAAATGTCCGGGTTCAGGTCCAGGTCCTGGACACCCCAAAGTTTGGTACGGACATTACAGTTCGGGTTCGCTCAACACTAGTCATGATAGTTTTAATAAATCAGCTTCAATGAGCCTCAAGAATAATGACTTCCTTTATCAAACAACTCAAGTACCAAGTTTTAGTTAACCACTTCAGCCCCGGAAGGATTTCCAGCTTTAGGACCGGAGCCCTTTTTGCGATTCGGCGCTGCGTCGCTTTAACTGACAATTGCGCGGTCGTGCGACGTCTTTCTTTTGGTGGTATTTGATCACTGCTGCGTCATTTCTGATCGCCGCTATAAACAAAAGAAGAGCGACAATTTTGCAAAAAAAAACAAATTTCTTACTTTTTCCTAAAAAAATATAAAAAAACATTTTTTTTCACAGTTTTTGGCCGATTTATATTCTTCCTCATATTTGCGATAAAAAAAATTGCAATCGGCGTTTATTGATTTGTTTGCGCAAAAGTGGTTGCGTTTACGGATGATGAGAATTCATTTTTGGGGTTTTTAATTTTTTTTTATTTTTTACTAAAAATGGCGGCGATCTTGGATTTTTAGCGGTACTGCGATATTGGGGCGGACATGTCGGAACGTTTTGACACTTTTTTGGGACCATTGGCATTTATACAGCGATCAGTGCTATAAAAATGCACTGATTACCGTGTAAATGCCATTGGCAGTGAAGGGGTTAACCTGCAGGGGGCGCGCTAAGGGTTAACTATGTTCCCTGGGCGTGTTCTAACTGTGTGGGGGCTTGCCTAGCTGGGGAAGGGAAGTGGTCACAGCCTTCATGTACAGGAAGGCTGTGATCACAGCCCTTCCCCCTCACACAGAGCGGAGGTCTGTGCTTACTTACCCGGACCTCCGCTCCTTCACTCCGGGGGGGGCATCGCGGGTGGCCGGCGGCAATCGAAGCCGCCGCACCCGCTCCCTGGCCCCCCCCAACACAGTGAGCGCGCGCGCTGCCGCTGGCTCTGTATCGCGGCCACCGTCGTATGACGGCGATTCGCGTTACAGAACCACTCCGTCGCCGTCAATTGCTGATCAGCCGTCGGCAAGCGGTTAAACAAAGGGAGCTTCAGAGCTAGTGGGGCCTGTTGTGCTGTTTTCTTTGATCAATCAATACTGCTCTGGGAATCCTTTTCCATGTGTTTAAATGTTTACCTGTAAAACAAAGATGATATGCATCAGGGGTAGGCAACCTTAAGGAGGTGGAGATCTACCTGAACAACATGGAAGAAGTCAAAGATCACCAGGCACAGTGTCGTCTCCTCACACCTGATTTAAATCTATAATTGCCATACTACCATGTTGCAATCAAGTGCAGTGCACGGCAATCATGGGTTTAAATCAGGTGTGTCTGAGGCAGCAGCCAAAGGTGTACACATGCTGCAGTAGGAATTAAGCTCCCCCTGTTGCTTTGGTGGGTGCTACTGCCTGCCAATCATGACGCATTCAAGTAAATGGGGCCACTCTGCAAGCCCCTGCAACTGCATGCTTCTGCACGATCCAAGGTGTTAAATGGCTCATGCTTGGCAGGTGCTATACCCACCAACCATGACAGGGCATATAACTCCTACTGCAGCTGCGACATGTGGCCTACCCTGACCAGTACAACTAAAGAGAGTGTGGCTAGGTGGGGGTGGTAAAAACACCACTCCCCAAACTGAAAATGTAAATGAACCCTTACTGTTCTGAACCCCCTATAATGCTGCTGGGTTAGCTGCAATTTGCCATAGACTTCTATTATATCCTGAAGGTGTGGTGCACTTTCTGAAAGCACTCCTGGATTCAGGATAGGACAGGCACTACAGAGGAGACATTGCATTGCACTCTGTTTGATGCACTGGAATGGCAGTTCAGCAAGCCCAAACCGCGATTTACCAGTCACCTGTCCGTAATCTACTGGTAGATCTACAGGTTGCTGACCTGTTGCTACAGGTTGAAGCATTTAGAATTTTTAAAAACAAAGCATTTACTAAAAACCTTTATAATTTCTCTTTAACCACTTGCCGACCAGCCACCATCATTATACGGTGGCAGGTTGGCTCGTTCCCACAAATCCCCCTAACTGTACGGTGGCTACGGGAACACGTGGTGTGGGTGCACATGCGCCACCAGAGGAGCGCGCTCACTGGCTAGTGGGGGAGCCAATCAGCAGGTGGGGTGGCCTCAAGACAGGCTGAATGGGGATCTGCTAGTGTAAACAAAATAGATCTCCATTCTGACAGGGGAGTGGAGAGTGATCGTCTGTTCCCAGTGATAGGGAACGACAATCTCTATCCTCCTCCAGTCAGCCCAGCCCCAAAACAGTTAGAAACACAACAGAGTGAACACAGTTAACCCCTTGATTGCCCCTAGTGTTAACCCCTTCCCTGCCAGTGACATTTAAACCTTAATCAGTGGCTATTTTTAGCACTGATCATTGTATTAGGGCCGGTCCACACATGCGATTTCTATGCAATGCTAACTCAGCCATACACATAATATTTGGAACAAACTCGCACAAGACCCTTTTTTTCCACAGCAGCAGAATGGGATTGCATGGGTGTTCACACCCATGCGATCCAATTCCTGTGCCAGTTTTCAGTTCGCAGTGTGATATGTACACTGATTTGGGAGCATCATTATCTTTCTATTGACACTCCCCGCAGTTCGCACATGGCAGTGTGAACTGCCGCCGGGAGACATGCATTGCGGAAAACCACAGTGGATTCGCAGGGTTCCCGCATCATGGCAGTGTGAACCAGCCCTAAATGTCAATGGTCCTCAAAAAGTGTCAAAAGTGTCCGATCTGTCCACCACATTATCGCAGTCACTGCCATTACTAGTAAAAAATAAATAAACAAATAAAAATGCCATAAATCTATTCCCATAGTTTGTAGACGCTATAACTTTTGTGCAAACCAATCAATGTATGCTTATTGTGATTTTTTTACCAAAAATATGTATTAGAATATATATTGGCCTAAACTGAGGAAGAAATTCTTTTTTTTTACATTTTTTTTATATTTATTATAGCAAAAAGTAAAAAATATTGTTTTTTTTTTCAAAATTGTTGTTCTTTTTTTGTTTGTAACACAAAAAATTAAAACTGCAGAGGTGATCAAATACAGCCAAATGAAATCTCTATTTGTGGGAAAAAAATAATGTCAATTATGTTTGGGTACAGTGTCGCACGACTGCGCAATTGTCAGTTAAATCAATGCAGTGCCGTATTGCAACAAGTGCTCTAGTCAGGAAGGGGGTAAATCCTTCCAGGTCTGTAGTGGTTAAAGCAGAATCTTGGCTTAGCATGAAGCTTGATCTCCAGTATTTAAAGTGGTTATAAACCCTTACATAAACCCAGTGAATTTACTATCCTTGGGTGGTACACAGAGATGAATAAATCCTCTTGCATAAGGCTGTATTCACACTATGTGCAGTGACCAACGTTTTACTACATTGTAAAACATTGGTCAAAGCAAGGCCATACAGAAAACAATTGTTTTCAGTGTGCCCCAATCTCACTGCAACGCAGTCCAGAGATGCTCTGCTGAGTGGTGCGATAAAATGCAGATATGATGCACTTTATGGCAGCGCATGTCACTGGACAGCAGAGCAGCTCATCGCACTGCTGTAAAGTGACATGAATTAAGCGTGTTTCAAATAAAGTTCAGTGAGAAAAGAAGGTACTGAGCAATGATCTGAATCACGCACCACACTACCCCCTACCACAGCCAGAAAGGGCAGCTACTGGATAGGAAATTGACATATATCTCTGGTAGCTGTCCTTTTTGTGTTAATACAGCCTAAATTGCATCTGTTTATGTGTGGCCATTTCTTAGGTAGATCATTCTAAAAACACACATATCATGTCACACACACTGCAGACCATAAAGCACAGAGTTCCCTTATATGTCACAGCTGATTAAAGGTACTGGACACACCCCATCTACATATGTGTTACAGTATGATGGTTTATGTGAAATCTCCATTAACAGACAGGTAATAATATTGTAATTATGAACATATTTTAGTGTGTCAGTGTGGGTGTGTTATATGTCTTCTGAAATGTCTAATTTCTGAAGATGGATGATAATTGTGGAATCTGAATTGAAGCTGCCAAGGGGTATATTCTATTAATGAATACTGTATGCCAGAAGGCTTGACAATAGGCTGATACTCTTCTTTCAGATGGTTTGGTGCTTCCGTTCATTTATCAGAACAATGGGACCAAAACTCCTGTTTTCAATATATCTACTTCAAAGGATACCTTAGTTTAGATATGCAATGAGGATAGCCATTCTTTCAGGAATACATCATTTTCCCTCCAAAAAGGTTGTGCACATATGCATACTTATTGTCCCTCAAAAAAGGTTGTGCTAAGAATTTTTTTTAAATGAGACTGGCTTATGACAGCTACAGGGGATTGTAAATGGCCCAATCTTGAATAACATGAGTTACATTTGAATAGATGGAATAGATAGGCCCACCAATCAGGTTTGCTCCAAGCAGTCCTATGGAAGAATGCCTATTTTAGTTCAGACACTTGCAGGATAGAAGCGAGAAGTTAGGAGGATTCTTTGGAACACCAGAATGGGGCTAGATATATGCTGCTTGTTTCATTTCAAATCAAAATTCAGACAAAATGTTCCTTATTGAGAGATTTGGATGTATCCAACTTTCCAAATTACAACAGTAATGCATTTCAATGAATTCAAATTAAATGTTAAAAAACAATGAAATTAATTTGTTTCATTCAGATGTTTGAAGCATCCAAATGAATCAAATGATTCAAATTCATTTGATAATAGCTGATTGGTAAGGAGCTGACCAGCCACCACGTCCTTAATAGTGATGGGCTGTATGTTCGAATCAAATGTAAATTCGAGAACAAACAAACATATGGGGCGCTCGTGGCAAGTTAGCCTGCCGCGGAGTGCCCCATAATGCATTGTGAGATCGCAGTGCATTCACCGCTGCTGATTGGCCAAAGCATGCACCTGACCTGCATGCTTTGGCCAATCACAGTGCGATGTGCTATGAGGAAGCTTACTCCCGCACCATAAAAGTGGGGCATGTTGACGCACATGTGCCCCTAGTCTCAGACTTTGAGAACTAGAACAGAGTGGCAGATGAAATTGCCAAAATGAGAGCAGTTGTGCCAATTGATCCTGTCTTAACTGGGCCCACAAGCAACATATGAATGGGCAAAGCAGAGAGGATTGCTTATATCCATGGACATTATAAAGACTGTAATAGGAAACTGTACAGTGTGTGGAGAAAGCATTCCACTGGGTGGATTAAGAGGGGAGAGAGGCCTGCAGAGACCTGGCAGGTCCCCTGCCCTGGGGAAACAATGGACTGAGATATTGTTGCACTGCAGTGGACACCTATTCAGGACTTTCACTTGTTCATCCTTGCAAACTTGCAGATCAAGCCGCAATGCTTCAACTGCTCCAGAGACTTGTCGTTGCTTATGGTTGTCCCAAGCAAGTCGAAAGTGATAACGGCTCACACTTCACCGGATCAACAGTACAGCAATGGGCCAAAGACTCTGGAGTGTACTGGTTGTGCCACACCCCATACCATCCACAGGCAGCTGGTTTTATTGAAAGATACAACAGGCTATTGAAGGACCAGATAAGCAAGCTTACATCCACACATACACTAAGGGGGTGGGATCGGGTCCTCACACAGACAGTCATGTTGATAAATTCTAGGCCAATAGCCAAAAGCACACCATATGAGAGAATGGCAGGGGCTGAGGTGCAGATTCCACAGTTGGAGTGCAGTTCAGTACGTAAGGTTCCTGAAAGAACAGGACTTAAAGCGGAGTTCCACCCCAAAAGTGGAACTTCCACGGGTTGGATCCCCCCCCTCAGGTGTCACATTTGGCACCTTTTGGGGGTGGGTGGGGAAGAGGACACCTGTCTTTAGACAGGTGTGCTTTTCCACACATCTGGGAGCTCGGGCCAGCAGCCACGGGCGCTAATGTCAGCAGCCCAGCTCACCTCGTTGCTCTGCTACTGGCTGCCTGGCCAATAGCAGAGCAAAGCAGAGCCTCTTGCATATGCAGTAGGGTGCCCGGTGTGAAGCTGTAATGCTACCCGCAGCTGCACCCGATCCGAAGATTGGCGGAGGATGCCAACATCGCTGGACTCCAGGACAGGTAAGTGTCCTATTATTAAAAGTCAGCAGCTACAGTATGTGTAGCTGCTGACTTTTCTTGTTTCAGGTGGACCTCCACTTTAACAGGTACCATGTTACAGCTTCCCATGACATAGATACCAAGAGTGACATATCTGAAGCCTATCTTGGAATGAGAGGGAATATGTCAGAAAGGTTTGAAGTTATATTTGCATTGGCAGATGAGCTTCAGGATAGTGGCTGGGACTCTGATTGGTTAGTGGATAAGAGTGGAAAGTGAGGCTGTATAACATCAAAACTTCCAAAATAAACAGCAGTGATCTTCTGGGAAATATCAGTATATATCCTCTCCTCTCTATTGATGTTCTTTGGGAGGGTCAGAAGTGGATACAGACAGGTGGCAAAGTGTTGGTCAGAGATCCAGGCAAGAAGCCAGTTAGAGGAGAGATGGTAGCTGAAGGACCAGGGTCTGTTGTATATGTATTATTAGAAGAAACAGATAATCCACTTTGTTTCCCACTCCACAGGCTGTCTCTGATTTGATCCATAGGAAGACCAGAGAAAAGTGGTTTCATGATGGACAGAATGATGGAAGACCGCAAGAGCTGTGCAGAGCAAGGCCTTTGATGTATTACAAGACTGGACTTGTTTCTAAAGAACTTTAGAATGGATGTTCTAATGAACTTTTAGTCAAAGACCGAAACGCCTTCTCAGTGACAGAAATATGGGAGGGGTTGCATAAAAAAAAATTAATGTTTAGTATGAGTTATTAGTCTATGTGGAGTCTGAGAGGAAAAATCAGGGGCACATGTATTGCATTTTATATAAAATATGATTTCTCCTATAAGACTCAGAGAAGAATTTAGGTTAGTGCAGGTTTGTTTGAAGATGCTTCTCAAACGAATGCCTTGGTAACACATGCTGTCCTGAAACAATGGGACAGTTGGCAGTTGACAGTTTGACACTTGTCTTATAGATAATGTAAACAATTATATATTTGCGATAGCAGAGTGCCATCTTGAGGTAGAATTTGGGAATTCATCTCTCATAGACATGCATTCAAATATTTTATCTGTTAGTCGGTCATTAAGGTACACAAACTGAGCTATATAAATGTTGCCAGGCATAAGCTCAGCTCAGCTCACTCTTCATGCATTAACGCCGAAAGACTCATCTGTAAAGCCAAGAAGAAAGGTGCCTGGTTTCTAGAAGAATCATTGTCAATGGAGATCATGAACACAGTAATTGAAGCTAAATAACATTTAAGTGTATTTCTACTGTTACAGACTAGAGTTTGTTTGATTGCTAGGTTGTTAATTTGCTATAGAGATCTGCCAGTCTTGATTTGTATTCCTAATATTGTAATAGTTTTGTATATACAGCATTTTCATTCAGTAAAAGCTCATTTATATACTGCACAGGTCTGAGCTTCCATGCTTATACAGCAAAGTAAACCTTGCTAGCTAGACGCAAGCGAAGCAAAAGTATATAGTGCAGTTCGTATAGTATATCATGCCGTTCAGAGTATATAGTGCAGTCGGCATAGTATATATAATGCAAAAAAAAAAAAAAAAATATATAATGCAGTTCAGAGTATATAGTGCAGTTCGTATAGTATATATAATGCAGTTCAGAGTAAGTAGTGCAGTCCATATAGTATATATAATGCAGTTCAGAGTATATAGTGCAGTCCGTATAGTATATAATGCCTTTCAGAGTATATAGTGCAGTCGTATAGTTTATATAATGCCATTCAGAGTTTATAGCGCTGTCCGTATAGTATATATAATGCCATTCAGAGTATATAGTGCAGTCTGTATAGTATATATAAGGCAGTTCAGACTAAGTAGTGCAGTCCATATAGTATATATAATGTAGTTCAGAGAATATAGTGCAGTCCGTATAGTATACAGCATCTCACAAATGTGAGTACACTCCTCACATTTTTTAAAATATTTTATTATATATATTTTTTTTTAACCAATAACTTTTTTTTATTGCATCCAGTAATTGTACATATATTGCAAGAGATATATAGGACAGACACAAGTGGGATATACATAGTATTCATAAAGATGTACAGTTGGTCATAAATCATGTTGGTATGGCATGAAGTACATTTTCCATATAAGGTGTAGGTATTGAGTGTTGCTTCTCCCATTCTGCCACCCCAAAAGGGAACAAGCTGTGGTCGGGGAGGGATCTGCAACTTTGCCCACTGGATACATATAAACAAACAAACAATAGGGGTAACTAATAGGGGAGGGGGGTTGAGGTACATGTTAAATCTGAGAATCCATCATGGTCTAGCATTGGGCTAGAATATGGTCAGAGATTATAGGAGTTCCCACTTACGGAGGTCCAGATTGACCATTGGTTGTTGAATTGCTTGCATGTCAGTGAGTTAATTGCCAGGGATCTTTCATGTAAGTGGTTGATTCATACTGAGTGAATAACTTCTGAAATGTTGGGGGAGTCCAGGGATTTCCATTTCTTTAGAATTGTGTTGCATGCAGCTAAAAGGATATGTATCACTATGGGTCTCATTTGTTTGGGGAATAATTCTATTCCAAGGTTGAGGATAGCCAGGCTAGGGTTGGGTTTACATAGGATGCCCAGGATTGATGATATTAGTTTGAAGACCTGTCTCCAAAAACTGATGAGCCTTGGGCACGACCATACAATGTGGAGCAGGTTCCCTACTTTTCCACAGTGCCTCCAACATTCAGGGGAGAGACCGGGAAAAAGGTTTGTTAGCTTGAAAGGGGTGTAGTACCCTCTGTGGGTGAGTTTGAGCTTCATCTCCCAATGTTTACAGCATTTTGAGCATTTGTAAGTTGCTTGGAGGGCAATTCTCCATTGGGTTAAGGCAGTGGTTCTCAACTCCGGTCCTCGGGACCCCCCAACAGGCCAGGTTTGCAGGATAACTGGAATACATCACAGGTGATGGAATTTGCTGCTCAGTGATTGCAGTATTCTAGTCTGCATCTCCCCAAGGTAATACTGAAAACCTGGCCTGTTGGGGGGTCCTGAGGACCGGAGTTGAGAACCACTGGGTTAAGGGGAATGTTTTTGCCATGTCTTTTTCCCACCTTTGTATAGGCATGATTTTTTGTGGTGTTGTTTTGTTTTCAGTATATTATAAAATAGTGATATACCTTTCCCCTTGGGTGTGCGAGCATTTAGGAATTCCCACGCTTCAGTGGGCAAATTAATGAGTGGTAAGGGATGTTTGGCTAGGAATGATATGATACGGTTACATGTAAATTGAGTATGGTCTGGGAGGGAGAATTCTTTTTGTAGGGCTTCCCAGCTCTTGATTTTGGAGTTGTGGAAGAAGTCTTGGATGCTAATAATTTTGTGTAAGCGGAGTACTTTCGTGTACATGAATGGTATTATGGTATCTAGTATTTGTATAGGAAGT
This sequence comes from Glandirana rugosa, assembly GCA_018402905.1. NCBI lineage: Eukaryota > Metazoa > Chordata > Amphibia > Anura > Ranidae > Glandirana > Glandirana rugosa. Next base: position 74,924 of record BLSH010466591.1, on the reverse strand, counting down.
GCTGGGAGTGGAATCTCAGATGACTGTTTTGTTTGATTGAGTAGGTTCCTCCATGCCCTGATAGAGGCGGCCATTGTGGGGGATAAAGATGTGGTTTCCCATTTCTTCCATTAGTCTAATATTAGCAGAGAATCTAGGTCTGCTATGGGAGACATAGTTGATTCTATCTCTACCCATAGTGGGCTTTCATTGGGGTTAAGCCAGTGTTTCAATTGGTCTAGCAGTGCTGCCTGTTGGTAGTCCTGTATATCTGCCAGCCCCATCCCTCCTACCGTCTTGTGTTTGCTTAGGTTTGCATGTGCACATCTGGGTTTTTTGTTGTTCCATATGTATTTGTTCAAGATTTTGTTTATGGACTTAATATATGTCTGTGGAACATGAACGGGAAGCACTCTGAAATAATAAAGCAGTTGTGGGAGTATTATCATTTTGAGGGCTGCTGATCTACCTGCCCATGATATTTCTTTTTGTGACATCTGCTGCAATTGGGATAGGATTTTTTGGATCAGCGGAATGTAGTTGGTCTGGGTTAAGAATGCAAGTGAGGTTGTCAGGGTGATTCCCAGGTACGGTATTACTTTGGAATTCCATGTGTAAGGGAGATGGGTTTGGAGGTGTTGTTTCACTTCTGTTGGAGTTCCTAGGTCTAGTATTAGAGGTTTAGTGTAATTGACTTTATAGTATGATATGGCGCTGAATGCGTCTAGGGTTGAGTGAGCTTGGGGTAAGGAGGTCAAGGGGTCTGTTAGTAGGAGTATGACGTCATCAGCAAAGAGATTTATGATGTATGGTTTATCCCTGAACTGAAAGCCTGTTATGTTCAGGTTTGTTCTGATTGATTCAGCCAGAGGCTCTATAACCAGGTTAAAAATGTAAGGGGACAAGGGGCAGCCTTGGTGCGTGCCGTTGGTGGTGTCAAATACCTTGGAGAGGAGCCCAAAGGTGTACACCTGTGCAGAGGGGTTGGAGTAGAGGGCTAGAATAGCGTTCTTAATAGGACCCTGGAAACCAAACTTTGACAGTACATGATACATATACTTCCAGTCGACTCTGTTGAATGCCTTCTCTGCATCTATAGACAGCAGCAGAGAAGGCGTTCAGTGTTGTTCCGCATGGTGTATGACATTTAAAATGCACCTGGTAGCATCTGAAGGTTGCCTACCTTTCACAAACTCCATCTGGTCTTAAGCTATAAGATCTGATATTACAGTGGATAGTCGACTCGCAAGTAGTTTTGCATATATTTTCACGTCAGAAATGAGGAGCGATATCCGTTGAATGTTAGCGGGAATGTTTGGGTCTTTTCCTGGTTTGGGGAGGGTTACCATGTATGCTTTGAGCATCTCCAGAGGAAAGGATGAGTTTTGTGTGGCTAGAGTGTATTCTGATGATAGACATGGGGCAATTAGAGAGTGGAAGGTCTTTTAATATTCGTTTTGGAGACCATCCGGGCCCGGTGACTTCCCATTAGGTAGAGAATCTATGACCTTTTGTATTTCAGGGGCGGTAAAGGGTGCATTTAGGTTCGTAAGCTAGATGTCAGATAGCTTGGGCAATTTGAGCGAATCTAGGAAAGTTGTTATGTTGTCGGTAGTAGGTTGGATTGTGGTGGGGGTAATTTTTGAGGTTGTATAGTGCCCCACAATAGTCTGCAAATTGGTCCGCGATTGCTTGAGGATTTGTTATTTTGTGCTGGATTTTAGGGTGTAGTAAGTATTGGATTCTTGATTTGGACTGCACTGTTTTTACCCTGCATGCCAATAGTTTGCATGTGCGGTTGGCGTTGGTGTACATGTTAGTTTGTAGTTTCCTAGTGTATTGGTCATGTTTCTGTAATAGGAGTAATCAAAGTTCCTCTCTAAGCTTTTGTAGTGAGAAAGTTAGATCTATGGTTGGGGTTAGTTTATTTTTTGTTTCTAGGTCATGGATGTTGGCTGTTATTTTGTTTAGGTGAAGGTCATAGTTTCTCTTCAGTCTAGCTCCCTGTTGTATAGGATTCCCTGTATATACGCTTTGTGCGCATTCCAAAGGGTGTACGCGCTATTGACGGAGTCTTTGTTGGCTCTAAAGAATTCAGTAATGTGTTGGGAAATAAGTTTGGATGTTTCTGGTTCCTGTAGTAGTTTTATATTGCAACGCCAGGAGTGGGTTGTGACCGGGGCTCCCTGTTCTTTAATGGAAATGGACACTGTGGCGTGGTCTGACAACGTTATGTCGTGAATGGTTGAATGCGATATCTTTTGCAGTAACCATTTGTCCGATAAAAACATATTGATACAGGAGTATGTATGGTGTCTGGGGGAAAAGTATGTGAAATCTTTTTCGTTCGCATGTTGGCACCTCCAGACATCGTACAACTCCTCGGAATGTAATAGCTGGCTTAGTGATGGTCTATTTCTGAGAGTATTAGAAGATATGTCCATCAGTGGGTCAGCAGTAAGATTGAAGTCCCCACATATCAATATGCTACCGTATTTGTTAGAGTAAATACGTTTCAGTAGTCTCCTTAGGAACCTGATTTGGTGCGAGTTCGGTGCATATAGAGCTGCTAGGGTATAAGGTTGTGAGTTGATGTCGCAGGAAATGATAATGTAACACCCATTGCTGTCTATGATTGAGTCTTTGAGCTGAAAAGATACAGTGTCTCTGATTGCCATGAGGACCCCTTTCGTTTTCCTCTCTAGTGTATTTGATAGGAAAACGTGTTGAAATTGTTTGTGGGAACATTTAGGTGTGTTAGTTGAGCAAAAGTGAGTCTCTTGGACACATAGAATGTCAGCCTGGTTTCTCAGGGCCTCCTTCCACATTGTGAATCTCTTGGCCGGGTGGTTTAGCCCTTTAACGTTCAGGGATAAGCATGTGATATGCATGGTAGGTGATTGTAAGTTGTTTGTAGGTCGTGGTTAACACTTACTGCATTGGGTGTCCGATGAAGCCAAGGTTCCCAGCTTTCCAGAGGAGGATTGGGGGATTGAGTCTGTGAGTCCATCATCCTCGTCTGTATGTTGGCTGATGTATCGCATAATGAAGACCGAATCTGTAGGATGGGTTCCAGCTTTTCTGTGCACCTCAGACATAGGTAGGGAAATAAAACATAACAGTCAAGAATCAAAACTAAACACTTAAAACAAATAAGAAGGAGGATCTGTATACATACATATCACCATGTTCTGGTAAATTGGAGGGGTTAGGATGTAGGTCCTTGGGTGACCATCCGGGATTGGAGACATTAACTGGAGGTATAGGTTAGGTTTTCTCTACAGCTGCGTTCTTTTTGGAAGAACGTTTGCGAGATACAACCTGCCAGTCAGCTTTCATGTACGGAGCTCTCTCTGCCTGTGAGGGGTCTAAAGGCGGATCTAGTAGAATCCCCATTAAAAGAGGGATGAGAGGCCTTCATCCAGAGACGATACTGAGGTATAAGTACCATTGAAGGTGATTATTAGCGTTGCCTGGTATTTCCACTTGTGTGGGATGTGGTGGTTGCGTAGTGCCTTTGTAATGGTAGCTAAGTTTCTCCTGCATTGGAGGGTGTGCCTGGAGAGATCTGGGAGTAGTTTCAGCGATGTGTATGGTACCAGGCGCTGATCAGGGTTTCGGAAGGTATACTCAGGAGTATTTCTTTGGCACGGTAAAAATGCATCCTGAGTATGACGTCTCTAGGGATTTCCTCTGCCAGGAATGACGGTTTTGGTACCCTGTGTACCCTGTCGACTGTAAGCTCTATGGCTGAGAGTGTAGGTGCCAGGGCTGAAAATATGTCCTGTACATATTGGGGGAGTTGTGTAGAGGTCACTGACTCCGATATATCACTGATTTTAAGGTTGTTCCTCCTGGACTGGTGCTCTAAATCGGCCAGTTTGTCTTTTATCCATAGTATGTCCTCTCCATGGGTGCTGTGTGCGTCTACCATGGTGTTGTCAGCATGTTTTTAAGCACTACATCAGACACTGCCTGTCCAGTATTAGGGAAATCGGCAAAGTTGTTTGTTGCAGGCCCTGTTACAGCCTGTGTTCCACTCACCTCCATGCTGGAGACTCCTGGTGTGTCCTCGGGGGAAGCCCGTCTGATTTTAGTTTTTGCTGGACTTCTGGTGGTGGGTGTAGATGAGGAAGTGCAACTGTCTGGCTGTGTCGATGGCTCCCCCAAGGTGTATCCTCGGGAGCCGTGCTGTTTGGCTAGGGATGCGGCCTGCGTGTCTCCCCTACCTGCATGTGTGCTGCTGCCGTTTTACTGGGACATCCTCTGGGTAGCGGAAAAAAAGGTCATCAGCTTCCCCGGCTGGATCGCCTGTCCTTTCCTTCGCCGAGTCATCTCAGGGCGTCTGTGAGTTGATCTTGGCTCTTTGGTGGTGTGTGGGCAGCTGGATGGCTCCTGTGTAGTCAGTGTATCCCAGCGGTCTGACGGAGCTCTGGAGCTATGCGACTATCATGGCGCTCAGATGCCACGCCCCCTTATTATATCTTTTCATGTCACAAACCTAAAGAAATGACAACAATGTAAAGTAGTGAATATACAGCTTGTATAACAGTGTAAATTTGCTGTCCCCTCAAGATACCTCCACACGCAGCCATTAATGTCTAAACCGCTGGCAACAAAAGTGAGTACACCCCTAAGTGAAAATATCCAAATTGGGCCCAAAGTGTCAATATTTTATGTGGCCAACATTATTTTACAGCACTGCCTTAACCCTACTGAGCATGGAGTTTACCAGAGCTTCACAGGTTGCCACTGGAGTCTTCTTTTACTCCTCCATGATGACATCACAAAGCTGGAGGATGTTAGAGACTTTGCGCTCCTCCACCTTCCATTTGAGGATGCCCCACAGATACTCAATAATATTTAGGTCTAGGGACAGTCTATCACCTTTTACCTTCAACTTCTTTAGCAAGGCAGTGGTAGTCTTGGAGGTGTGTTTGGGGTTGTTATCATGTTTGAATACTGCCCTGCAAACTAGTCTCTGAAGAGAGGGGATCATGCTCTGCTTCAGTATGTCACAGTACATGTTGGCATTCATGGTTCCCTTAATGATCTGTAGCTCAATAGTGCCAGCAACACTCATGCAGCCCCAGACCATGACACTCCCACCACCATGCTTGACTGTAGTGTACTCCTCACCTGGTTGCCACCACAGACACTCAAAGCCATCTGAACCAAATATGTTTATCTTGCTCTCATCAGACCACAGGGCATGGTTCCAGTAATCCATATCCTTAGTCTGCTTGTCTTCAGCAACCTGTTTGCGGGCATTTTTTGTGCATCATCTGCAGCTCAGTTTCAGGGTCTGGTCAATCTTCTTATAGCCTAGGCCATCTTTATGTAAAGCAACAATTCTTTTTTTTCAGATCCTCAGAGAGTTCTTTGCCATGAGGGCCCTTGTTGAACCTCCAGTGACCAATATGAGAGAGTAACACCAAATTGAACACACCTTCTCCCCATTCACACCTGAAACCTTGTAACACGACATTGGGGAGGGAAAATGGTTAATTGGGCCCAATTTGGACATTTTCACTTAGGGGTGTACTCACTTTTGTTGCCAGCGATTTAGACATTAATGGCTGTGTGTTGAGTTATTTTGAGAGGACAGCAAATTTGCACTGTTATACAAGCGGTACATTCACTACTTTACATTGTAGCAAAGTGCCACTTCTTCAGTGTTGTCACATGAAAAGATATAATAAAATATTTACAAAAATGTGAGGGGTGTACTCACTTTTGTGAGATACTGTATATGATGCTGCTCAGAGTATATAGTGCAGTCCATGTAGTATATATCATGCTGCCCAGAGAATATAGTGCAGTCCATGTAGTATATATAATACATTGAAGAGTATATAGTGCAGTTAATGTAGTATATATAATACAGTGGAGAATATATAGTGCAGTCAGTGTAGTATATATAACGCAGTGTATTGAAGTGGTTGAGGGGAACCCTATGACAGAATTAGGAAAAAAAACAGCATTGGGTCCCCCTAAAATCCATACCAGGCCCTTTGGGTCTGGTATCGATTTTAAGGGGAACTCCACACCAATTTTTTAAAAAAAATTGACGTGGGGTCCCCCTCAAAATCCATACCAGACCCTTATCCGAGCATGCAACCTGGCAAGTCAGGAAAGGGGGAGGAGAGCGAGCCCCCCCAACTATACCAGGCCACATGCACTCAACATCGGGAGGGTGCTTTGGGGTCCCCCCTAAAGCTTGTCCCCATGTTGATCAGTATGAGTTGATGGGGACAAGGGCCTCTTCCTGACAACCCTGGCCGGTGGTTGTCGGGGTCTGCGGGTGGGGGACTTATCGGAATCTGGAAGCCCCCTTTAACAAGGGGGCCCCCAGGTCCCAGCCCCTCCATGTGAATGGGTATCAGGTACACTGTACCCCTACCCATTCACCAAAAAAGTGTCACAAAGTAAAAATTACAGGAGACAGTTTTTGACAATACCTTTATAAATAAGAAAAAAGTGTCCCGTGATGTACATCTGTCGTCAATCATGCCGCCTGACCCAAAAAATAAGAAAAAATAAAAAGTGCATCCGCCTCTCTCAGAGGCAACCCACCAAATGGTCTGTCTTCGCTTTGATAGCTCTTATATAGGCAAGGGCAGGGCCACCCCGGTGATGTAACTGAGTGACCTGCCCCCTTCTGACTGCATGTGACGTCAGAGGGGGCGGGGTCATCAGTTTATATCACCCGGTGGCCCTACCCTTGCCTATATAAGAGCTGTCAAACTGAAAAACACAGCAGTCGGCAGGAGCTCTCCCATCGAGGAGGAGCTTTTTCAATTTTTCTATTTTTCGGGTCGTCGGGCGCCGTGATTGACGTGGATTTCATCGTAGGACACTTTTTTCCCTTTTTAATAAAGGAATTGCCCAAAATGGTCTCCTGTGGTTATTACTTTTTTAACACTTTTTTGGTTAATGGGTAGGGGTACATTGCACCCAATACCCATTCACATATTAGACACTTTTGACACACTTTTTTGGGACCAAGAGGGAAAGAGCAAATAAGTATCCATTTTGTTCTTAGTTTCCATTTTAGATTCAGACTCCATTTTGTGTGTTATAAAATATATTTCATTCTGTTTGTTATAATTTCTCCACACGGCATGACTTGTAACCTGTAATTAGCTTGTTCTTGGAATGCAGACAAACACCCTAGACCATCTCTTGTAAAGACACCTATGGATCACAGGTTATTCAACTTTTAGTGGACAGTCCACAGAACCAGTTTTTACCTGTTATTGAACACGTACACAGTTTGATAATTACTAGTGTTGAGTGAACCCGGACTGTAACGTTCGGGTCCGTACCGAACTTTGGGGTGTCCGGGACCCGGACCCGAACACGGACGTTTCAAAAACCGTTTGGGTTCTGGGTTCTGGTAGTTGATCACGCATGTTGAATAGCTGCAGGGCAGCCAATCAACAAGCTTTTCACTGGTTTGCCCTTAGAAGCCATCACAGCCATGCCTACTAATGGCATGGCTGTGATTGGCCAGTGCATCATGTGACCCAGCCTCTATATAAGCTGGAGTCACTTGATACTGCAGTCACATGCTCTCTGAGACTCTGAACAGTGTAGGGAGAGGAAACTGCCAGCGTTTTTGTGAGGGACAGATAGCAGATATTTTAACATCTGATCCTGCATCCTGAGATTACTACTACTGTTGCTCTGAGGGACAGATTGCAGAAATTTGAGAATCGAGATTTCACATACTGCTGCTTTGAGTGACAAATTGCAGATCAAACCCTGCCCAACACAACAATCGATTTGATCGTACACAACATCAGATTGTGTGAGTAATTTGAGATTTCACATATTGCTGCTTTGAGTGACAGATTGCAGATCAAACCCTGCCTAAAACAAAAATCGTTACGATCGTACACAACAATCAGATTGTGGGATCGTACACAACAATCAGATTGTGGGAGTAATTTGAGATTTCACATACTGCTTCTTTGAGTGACAGATTGCAGATCAAACCCTGCATAACACAACGATCTGACTGCACTAGGTAGAGGCTTCTGCTTAGAGGGACAGATTGTTGTTCAAAAATCATTGCCTACTCCTATAGGGCCAGGTTCCAGCTGTTGCTTAGAGGGACAGATTATTGTTAAAAAATCATCTCCTAGTTCTAAAGGGAGAGCTTCCAGCTGTTGCTTAGAAGGACAGATTATTGTTCAAAAATCATTGCCTACTCCTATAGGGCCAGGTTCCAGCTGTTGCTGTAAGTGACACATTATTTATTGGGCAAAAATCATCTCCTAGTTCTAAAGGGAGAGCGTCCAGCTGTTGCTGTAAGTGACACATTATTGTTCAAAAATCATCTCCTAGTTCTAAAGGGAGAGGTTCTAGCTGTTGCTGTTAGTGACACATTATTGTTCAAAAATCATCTCCTAGTTCTAAAGGGAGAGCTTCCAGCTGTTGGTGTGAGCGGTGCATTTCTTGCACCAAAATAAAAAGTCCGGCTACGTTGGTGTTTTCAAAAAAAAAAAAAGGTATTAATTGGTATCAATAAATACTTACATAGGGCTACATAGTACATTTGCGGGCACAATGAGGAGAGCAAATAAGGGACGTGGTCATGGTGCTGCTGGTGATGCTGGTGCTGCTGGTGTTGGTGGTGTTGATGAACCTCCTGTTGGAAGGAGAGGACGTGGTCGAGGTGTGCCAGCTACACGCACAAGGGAAACACCTTCCTCAGGTAGCCAACAGAACCTTCACCGGTATATGGTAGGCCAGAATGCCCCTCAATGATTGGTGAGGCCAGAACAAGTACAGGCTATAGTAGATTGGGTGGCTGACAATGCCTCCAGTTCCTTCACATTGTCTCCCTCCCGGTCCCTTGATGAAAGCTCAGAGTTGGCACCTGAACCCCATGGCCATCTGTCTTTCACCTCATCCCCTTGTAAATTAGCCAAGCAGTCTGAGCCCCAAGTCCTGCAAGAGACTCTTATGCTTTTTGATGATTCTCCTGGTGTGCTTTCCGTGAGCCATCCATATAGCGCTGCCCCAGAAGTGGAAGACATTGAGTGCACCAATGCCCAACCACTTCTGTTGCAGGAGGAGGACATGGAAACACCAGCGCAGCACATCTCTGATGATGACGAAACACAGGTGCCAACTGCTGCAGCTTACCTCAGTGTGCAGACTGACAAGGAGGGAAGTGGTGAAGGGTGGGTGGAAGATGATGTGGAGGATGATGAGGTCCTAGACCCCACATGGAATGAGGGTCATGCAAGTGACGTGTGGAGTTTGGAGGAAGAGGTGGTGGTCGCACAGAGGCACCAGCACAGCAAAAGAGGAAGCAGGTTGCAAAAGCGGAGCGAGCGTCCCCTAGACAGTAGGCCTACTACTACCCACTGCACCCAGGGACCTAGCACACCAAAGGCAGCTCAAAGGCGTTCCCCCGCGTGGTGGTTCTTCAGACAATGTGCTGACGACAAGACATGAGTGGTTTGCAAGCTGTGCAATGATAGCCTGAGACGGGGCATACATTTTCTCAACCTGAGCACAACCCCCATGACCAGGCATCTAAATTCAAGGCACAAGCTGCATTGGACTAATTACCTCAAAATCCAAGAAAGGTATTGGCCTCCTCCTGCTTCCTCTTCTGCTGCTGCCTCGGCCTTTTCCTCCACCTCTACAGTGACAGTGTCACCTGCCACCCAGCAAACAGACGATATGACAGCAACGCCACCATGTCCGCCACCGTCCCCAAGCATTTCCACATGGTCCCATGGAAGCTTACAGCTGTCCATCTCCCAAACACTGGAGAGAAAGAGGAAGTACCCCCCTACCCACCCGCGATCCCTGGCCCTGAATGCCAGCATTTCAAAATTCAAAATGCTGTCATTCCGTCTGGTGGACACGGACAGTTTCAAAAACCTGATGGTGGTGGCTGTCCCACAGTACGTGGTTTCCAGCCGCCACTACTTTTCCAGACGAGCCTTCCCTTCCTTGCACAAACAAGTCAGGGACAAGATCAAGTGTGCACTGCGCAACGCCATCTGTGGCAAGGTCCACATAACAACTGATACATGGACCAGTAAGCACAGGCAGGGACGCTATATCTCGATAACAGCACACTGGGCAAATGTAGTGGCGGGTGGCCCTGAGCCGGCTAGCCATTTGGCGCATGTCCTTCCACCACTGAGGATTGCAGGGCATTTCTCTTTGCCTCCTGTTGCCTCCTCCTCCTACTGCGCTTCCTCCTCCTCAACCACCCACTCATCCGCTCAGCGTAACACCTTCACCACCAACATCAGCACATCCAGGGGGAAACGACAGCAGGCTGTTTTAAAACTGATATGTTTGGGGAATAAACCCCACACTGCGCAGGAGCTGTGGACGGGCATTGAACAACAGACCAATGAGTGGTTGTCTCCAGAGAGAGTCTCCAGCCCGGCCTGGTGGTGTGAATCAATGGCCGAAATCTCGTAGCGGCTCTGGGCCGAGCCCGTTTGATGCACATGCCTTGCCTGGCGCATGTGTTGAATTTGGTGGTACAGAATTTTCTAAAAAACTACCCGGATATGTCAGAGCTGCTGCATAAAGTGCGGGCCGTCTGTGCGCACTTTCGGCGTTCTCACCCTGTTGCTGCTCACCTGTCTGCGCTGCAGCGGAACTTGGGCCTTCCCGCTCACCGCCTCATATGCGATGTGCCCACAAGGTGGAACTCCACCTTGCACATGCTGGAGAGACTGTGCGAGCAGCAGCAGGCAATAGTGGAGTTTCAGCTGCAGCACGCATGGGTCAGTCACTCTGCAGAACAGCAACACTTCACCACCAACGAGTGGGCCTCCATGCGAGACCTGTGTAGCATATTGCGGTGTTTTGAGTACTCCACCAACATGGCCAGTGCCAATGACGCTGTTCTCAGCGTTACTATCCCACTTCTATGTTTCCTTGAAAAAACACTTTGGGCCATGATGGAAGAGGATGTGGCACAGCAGGATGAGGAGGAGGAAGAGGGGTCATATCCACGGTTATCAGGCCAGTCATTCGCAAGTGGCTCGGAGGGTGGGTTCCTGCACCAGCATAGGCCAGGTCAAAAATATTCATGCCAGGGCACAGTTCTGGACGAGGAAGATGAGGAGGAGGAGGAATCGCAGCAGGGTGGCACCCAGCGCAGCTCGTGGGCATCACTGGAGCATGGCTGGGGGAATACAGAGGACACAGATGATATACATCCCACAGAGGACAGCTTGTCTTTGCCTGTGGGCAGCCTGGCACACATGGCCGACTACATGCTGCAGTGCCTGCGCAATGACAGCCGAGTTGCCCACATTGTAACATCTTCTGATTACTGGGTGGCCACCCTGCTGCATCCCCGTTACAAGGACAACTTGCCATCCTTAATTCCCTCACTGGAGCATGAGAGGAAGATGCACGACTACAAACGCACGCTGGTAGAGGCGCTGCTGAGGGCATTCCCAAATGACACCGGGTGCTCAGTGGAAGCACAAGGCGAAGGCAGAGGAGGAGGAAGAGGCCACCAACGCAGCTGTGCCATCGCCAGCACCTCAGAAGGCAGGGTTAGCATGGCTGAAATGTGGCAAAGCTTTGTCAGCAGCCCGCCACAACAAACAGCACCACCAGCCGATAGACAACGTCTTAGCAGGAGGCAGCATTTCAGCAACATGTTGCAAGAGTATGTGTGCACACGCCTATATGTACTGACTGATGGGTCTGCCCCATTCAACTTCTGGGTCTCCAAATTGGCCACATGGCCTGAGCTTGCCCTTTATGCCTTGGAGGTGCTGGCCTGCCCTGCAGCCAGTGTATTGTCTGAACGTGTGTTTAGCATGGCAGGGGGCGTTATCACAGACAAGCGCAGCCGCCTGTCCACAGCCAACGTGGACAAGCTAACCTTTATTAAAATGAACCAGGCATTGATCCCACAAGACTTGTCTGTACCTGCAGAATAAACATTTAGACCGGACTCACACAGCCATTCGTATACTTGTTTTTTTGAATAGGCCTCAATATTTTGGGGGCTACCTCAATTATAAACAAACAAAAAAAAACAGTGTTGGCTACCTCCTCCTCGACCACCGCCACTTCCACCTACACTGCCACGGTCACGGCCTAGTCAACCTCTAGGCTCCTACTCCACATCCACCCCCCCTTCCCATTTTTGTTTATTTGATTTTATTTATTTTCCCTATCCCCATTTTTTTGTAGGGCACTTGCCCTACTCTTACCCCCATTTTACTTCCTTTTGCAGCCCTCTAGCACTTGCCAGGACTTTGCTACAGCCATTTTCGTGCCTAAAAGTTCGGGTCCCCATTGACTTCAACGGGGTTCGGGGTCCGGGATAACGTTCGGGCAACGTACGGTGCCGAACCCGAACTTTTTCCCAAAGTTCGTTCGGACCCGCAGAACCCGAACGTCCAGGTGTGCGCTCAACTCTAATAATTACACCTGTCTTTGTCTTAATACTGAATATAAGCAGAGCTTTTTGCCTTAATAAATCAGACATCTTTTGAACACACAGCCTGCTTCACGTATCTCATTGGTGTCTCCAGATATCTGAGGGCCCAGCTGGTCAGCCGGTGAATAGGGTGGTCGTTATCGTATTAAATTCCTTTCACCAATGATATTTATACAGCAATCAGAGCTAAAAATAGCCACTGATTACTGTATAAATGTCACTGGCAGGGAAGGGGTTAAATCCTAGGGGACGATCAAGGGGTTAAGTCTGTTCCCTCAGTGTGTTCTAACTGTGTGGGGCTGGGCTGGCATGGACATGACAGATCTAACTGTTCCCGATCACTGGGAACAGTGGATCAGTGTTATGTCCCCTGACAGAACGGGGCCTTGTTTACATCAATAGATCCCCGTTCTGACTCTGTAACAGGCGATTGCTGGTCGCCGGCAGACATTGAGTCCACTCGACCCATGGGCATGTTAACGTAGTGTGCAGTGGGCTCGAGAGTTCCCATCTGATACTGCGCCCTCTCAAGTGGCCGTACAGCTAAGGCGATTCGTGCAGGAGATCGACTGATCGGCAAGTGGTTAAAATAAGCATCAATTACAATGAACGCTGGCTGACGACCTGAAAGAACAAAAAAGAGAGTGATCTGCGTGTGATGCTCACCTCCTAGAAACTGACACAGCTTTGATTCTCACCAACGGTAAAAAAACAAAGGGGCATGGTCATCAGTGGCAAGTCACCCCTCCCCTTTGTTATGCGGATGCATAACAATGCTAAGAAAAAGACAAAGGGGTGGGTGGACACTGGAGAACTTTTTGTTTGTTTCTTTTAATAAAGGACTTGTCAAAGACTGTGTTTGAGTTTTTATTTATTTTTGACACTTTTTTTGGTGAACGAGTAGAGGTACTGTGCACCCCATACTCATTCACATGGGGGGGCGTTATTAAAGGGGGCTTTCAGATTCCAATAAGCCCTGTGCCCACAGACCCCCACAACTGCCTGCCAGGGTTGTGGGGAAGAGAGCCTTGTCCCAATCAACATGGGGCCAAGGTGCTTTGGGGGGCAGTCCCCTGCCTGAAAGCACCCCCCCCCCACACTTTTTTATATTTATTTTCAGCATTTCAGCAAATTCCAAACATTACCCTGAAACACATACAATACTATTTGTCTTGTTAGTTCCCGTCCTCTCCCCTCCGATAGCGAAATAGAGGGCAGGAACAACATAAAAAGAAAAATAGAAAAACAAACAAAATTCCAAGGGAAAAGAAAAAAGGGGGGGGGGGGTTAAGGAAGGGCCTGCGACAAGTATAGATAGAAAGCTATCAGGAGGGTACAGAAACAATACGATTAATCAGTATTAATTAATAAGTGGTATTCTGACTTACAATTAGAAGCCAATCAATTCAAACAATTTTGCCCATATCTTAAGATATCTCTTGGTGAGCCCTTTATTTCTATGCACCCCCCATGTTAAGGGCATATGGCCTGGAATGGTTCAGGAGGGTTTCACTCATCTTTTCTGTGCTGCATGGTCAGATACGGGTCTGGTATAGATTTTGGGGGCTCCACAAAGTTTCTTTTTACTTTTAGCACCTGGTTTCCCTTAAAATCCATACTCGACCTAAGTGCCTAGTAGAGATTTTGGGGGGAACCCATATTGTTTTTATCAAATGTTTTTTAATGCCAGCACTTGTTTGTTTACATTCTGTTGTCAGAGGGGAATCCTGCTAACAGCAGATGAAGCCGGCCACTGATCCTTAACAACCAGCTATTTTCAATATACAAAATGAAAGCCGAAGATACAAAACTAATTTTGGAATTAGTTTTGTATCTTCAGAATTTGTTTTGTATGCTTGGCATAGCATTAAAAAAATAATTTAAAAAATCAGCATGCATGGGGGTCCCTTACAATCCATACCAGGTCCTGCGGGTCTGATAGGGATTTTGGAGGGAACCCCATGTCAAAATTTAAAAAAAATGAGGTATGGGAACCCCCAAAATCCATACCAGACCCTTAAGTCTGGTATGGATTTTAAGGGGAACCCCATGCCAAAATAAAAAAATGAAGTGGGGCACCTCCCCCAAAGCACCTTTTACCCATGTTAATGGGGACCAGGGCCTCTTCCACACAATTCTGGCCATTGGTTGTGGGGGTCAGTGGGCGGGGACTTATCAGAATCTGGAAGCCTCCTTCAACAAGGGGACCCTCAGATCCTGTCCACCCCAAATGCATGGGTAGGGGTACATAGAAAAAAGTAAATACAGCATCAATCATGATGAACTCCGCCACTTACACAAAAAGAAAGAGAGAGGTCCACATGTGATGCTCCTTTACAGGTCCTTAACAACCAACTATTCTTCACAATAAATTTGAATGGATGCAATATTTTCAGTTCGAATACTTCAAATCCATTGGAAAAAAATTTGAATCCAGTTGAAAAAGTATAAACAAAACTAAAAGTAACAAATTTTGTTACTAATGCACCAAAATGAAATTAGTAACTTAACAATATGATCTGAAACATAAAGAAACACTTTTTTGTTCTGCACATGTGTAAATGGGGCTTCAACGTGGTTGTCAACCCTGGACAACCACTTTAACCTACAGGTAAGCCTATAATTGAAAACAAGCTATAACATATAATTTATGTTTGCTTACTATGCTCATGAATTCAGTGTAACACAACAAAGTTCAGTATGCAAGGTTAGACACACAGAACAATGTAAACATTACAAAAGAACCCTTTGTGCATCATGCAATCAATTGCATTTATCTATAGAATTCAAAAATATCATACAGCAATGTGTTTTTACATCTTTTCATTTTAGATAACTAGTAAATGACTTGTAAAAAAACAGATGAAAATTACCTAACTCAAACACTGTGGATAATTAATCAAATGAACCACTGGGATTCATTCACATCGTGTATCTAACCTTAAAGTGCTTGTAAAACCCTACCTACACAAAGTAAAGTGATTAGCCTCAGGTGATACACAGAGATGCAACACATCCCTTTACCTATTATACCTGTTTATCTCCAATCATCTCTCCTCTACATTAGATTAAAGTACACAATTTATACAGCTTGTCTGAGATTTCAGAAAGTGGGAGGTGGGCATCTGAAGTCACACACTGCACAGCGCAGAGAGTAGAGCTCTGGGAGCTGATTGGAGGGAAGGGGCACACTCCCCTCACAGCAGGGCACAGGGAATATGCAGAGCTGAGGCTGTCAATCACATGAAGGAGCTCCCTCTCCTATCCCAAGAAGGGAAGGTAGGAAGTAAATAGGGAGAGTCTAATACCACATGTCCAGCTATGGAGGAGCTGCTACTAATCCAGACAAGAACCAGGGATTATTAGACAAGTGCTCCTATGTGCTGGGGAGAATCTGTGTCCCAGGCTGATTGGACAATGGTTGGAGAATCTCCCCATCACTGCTGATCCTGTCTTCAAGTATCTGACACAAATATAGATGCTGCATCACAATCATCCTTAGGATCCTTTGCAGCTGAACTTTGCTGTAACATTCAACTAGAGCTACATTGGATGTCTGTATTATAAAACTTTTACTATAGTAAAGTCGTTCCTGTATGCCCAGGTACTTTGATTAGGTAATTGGTTAATTTGCCAGGAAGGGAATCCCCTCTCCCTGTCATGGGTGGAGGCGCTGTCAACTTTATTATCAAACCCACTTTTCCACTTACCAAAGGTTCTGGTTCTCTTGTGTACCTATAAGTTTAGCACACAGTCCTGTTTGGGCTGTTTGGGGAAGGTAATTTTTTATAATGCCACCCACACTTCTTCCTCAAAAGAGGGATACACCTATTTTTGTTTTGTGCATTCCAACAGACCATGGCTGTGTTACAGTGTTACAGCCAAACCCTTACATACTGTATATATATATATATATATATATATATATATATATATATATATATATATACTGTGTATTTATAAATTCTAAAAATAAAGAAAAAATATTTTCTCCTAAAATGAATGTCCCTAAAAAGAAATAATATCCCCTCATAACATGAATGCCCTAAAAATAAATAAAAAATATTCTGTCCCAAAACCAAAATGAATTCCCAAGTCACAACAATGATTTCAAATGATCTGGATGACATTTTTTCAAACAAGGTAGCTGTACTTCACCATTACACACCACTCCCTTTTGTCTGTTATCTGGAAATCCTAGAACAAATCTACTGCTTTTGCTGGGACACCTACCTTGCTGCCTCTCTAACACAGAAAGCCTGAAAAAATGTCAGTACCATAAAGTTTCCTACAGCCCATAATCAATTTCACCTGTTTTGAAAGCCTGAATGTGATTGGCTATTCAGAAAGCAGGCACTGAAATACAGTTATACAGCAAAAGTTTTAAGAAGTACACTCCTTGTGTCAGATGTGAGTATAAGATCCCTGCCCTCCTCACTAACCCATGACAAAGGACTGGCCAATCTCACACTGCGCTGTCACTTGGGTAACAATGCTACTCTCAGCTGCACCCGGCACAAAGATTTTCCAGCTTTTGGGACCCAATATAGGTGCCAGCAGCTTGGGAGTGATTGTCACTGGGCTAATTAAGCAATTAACCCTTTAACTGCCACCACCAACTTTTACTGAAGAGTCGCAACTTCCACAAATTTAGCATTACAAGCATGATTTTAAAATAAACGTTTACACACACACTGTCACCACAGACAGGTATATTCAGAGATTAATACTACAGTAGCACTCTTCAAGAGATGGGGATTCATTTAGTCTGCATTAAAAGAGCCTTAAAAACAGTTTTTAACACTTTTCAGAATAAGGTTTTAATAATGAATAAATGAATAATGAATAATGAAAGGTCAAAATTGGTGCAAATAAAATATTAACAGGAAAAAAGGTGATTCACAGAAATAAAGACTAGAGTTGAGCGAACCTCTGGAAGTTCGGGTTCTGCTGGTCCGTCCGAACTTCGGGACAAAGTCCGGGTCCGGGTCCGGACGGAACCCGAACGATCGCACGGACAACGAACCCCATTGAAATCAATGGGGACCCGAACTTTTAGGCACAAAAATGGCTGTAACAAAGTCCTGGAAAGCCCTAGAGGGCTGCAAAAGGAAGTAAAATGGGGGTAAGGGTAGGGCAAGTGCCCTACAAAAAAATGGGGACAGGGAAATAACTGTAAATATTTTTAAAAAAATAAAAACATAAAAAAAGCAAAAATGGAGGTGAATGTGGATCATCTTCAAACTGTGTCTGAAAAGTATTAATTAATGGTAGAAGCCATATAACTGTTCTAAAATCATCTTCAAACTAGGGCAAGTGCCCTACAAATAAATGGGGATAGGGAAAATAAATTAAAATC
>BLSH010466591.1:4478-22812 GCA_018402905.1 Glandirana rugosa | reverse complement strand
CACACAGTGAAATTTACTTTGGCACTTATTCACGGACACACAGACTTTAAAGAATTTTGCAGAACAGATGTGCACTTATTCACGGTTTCATTTAAAGTGACACAAAGACTTTAAAGAATTTTGCAGAACAGATGTGCACTTATTCCCGGTTTCATTTAAAGTGACACACAGACTTTAAATAAGTTTGCAGAACAGATGTGCACCTATTCCCGGTTTCATTTAAAGTGACACACACATTTTGCAGAACAGTGATATGGGTTCTCCCGGCTTATTTATACTTTTTTGACACAGTTTGAAGATGATTTTAGAAGAGTTCTATGGCCTCTACCGTTAATTAATACTTTTCAGACCCATTTTTGATGATCTCCATTTTTGCATTTTTTATGTTTTTATTTTTTTTTAAATATTTAAAGTTATTTCCCTGTCCCCATTTCTTTGTAGGGCACTTGTCCCACCCTTACCCCCATTTTCCTTCCTTTTGCAGACCTCTAGGACCTTCCTGGACTTTTTTACAGCATTTTTAAGAATTTTCATTAAAATTACCAGAACCCCGGACCCGAACCCGGACTTTTTATGAAAAGTCCGAGTCCAGGTCCCGGACACCCCAAAGTTCGGTACGAACCTGAACTTTACAGTCCGGGTTCGCTCAACTCTAGTTGTGATAAGTCACTATCAATTTTGCTGGGAAGCCCCATTTGTAGGGTATGTTTCGGTCTCAGAGAATTGAAGTGACCTGAGTAAATCCCCTTCGGTTCCTGGCCGTTGCTGCTGAGATGTCTGTGTGGAGTGAGATGCTGGTGTAGGGTTCTGGCAAGGTCTTGTTTGAGCGTGCGCGGACATGAGTTTTTCCTTTACTTGGTAGAAGTGTATATGAGCTAGAACATCTCGGGGAACCGTTTCTGGTAGATAGCTTGGTTTAGCGATTCTGTGTGCTCGGTCGATAGTCAGCTCTGATTGAGTTAGTTGCAGGATAAGCTTGAGGCACAACTGTTGGAGGTACGGTGTGGTTTCGGAGGGTTTGATGGTTTCAGGTATACCCCTGAATTTTATGTTGTTCCTCCTGAAACGATCTTCAAGATTTGCTACTTTGGCTTGTAGGTAGTGAATATCTTCTGCGTGCTGGTGGAATGCTTCGGAGGCCTCCCGTTGCATAGAGATCTGGTCTGCAACCTGCTTCTCCAAAATATCAGTACGGTCCTCCACTTGTTCAATCCTAGTTTGTAGAAATGTCATTGATGATCTCAGCTCGTTCCTAAGGTCTTTCTGTAGAGAAAGGAGCATCATTTTCGATGTGTGTTCTGACGCCGGTTGGTTGCTAGTGGGGAGGTCAGCTAGGGAGTCTGGGGAGCCTGTGTTATCTTGCTTGCCATCCCAGTGCTGTCTCTTGAATAGTGGCACTTTAGTAGGGGAGGGTGCTGGTGATTGCACTGCTCGTTTGCTTCTATCCGATGTAGCGGCCTGGGGCATTGGGGCATGTTGTTCTGTGCTATCCATTCCTTCTGTTAAGGCAAAGGAGTCCTGTTGCGCTTCTGCTGGTGGCATCAGTATGGGGGATGGTACTGAAGTTGGTCCTTTTTGTGAGTGCTGCATGTTTTCTTTGACTGAAAAAAAATCTGATATGCGGCGATGCAATCCCTGACTGTGGGGTTTAGAGTTGGGCATGCCACTTCACATCCGAAATTGATCGCTTTGTCCCTTAGTTTGAGGGTGCTCGGAGCTAGAGCCTAACAGCTTGTGAGTCAGGTAGGCCGCAGCCGGGGCCTCAATTAATGAAGGGGCCGTGTATCCCCACTATACTTCGGGCAGGACCTCAGAAGCCTTGACGTTATATAACCACCTTTTGACACTGGGGATGTTGAATCCCAGAGGGACTAAGTCCACATTAGATATTAGACTGCCAGTGATGTGTAGAGGTGCTTCCGCTGTTAATCAGCTGGGCATAAAGATGGCGGCTGGGCCGGGATCTCATGTGCTGGGGCTGCCACTGTGATTGTGCTGGGATCGGATTGAAACCATTGTTTCCTCTAATGTCAGGTGGGTTCAAAGCCTCCTGCAGTCTCTTCTGATCAGCCCTTACCGGACCCCCGCCATGGTGAGTAGTTAAAGGTTGACCGCGATGTCGCTGAGGGGAATAGTAGGCCTCAAAATGGCGGCCGCCACCTCTGTGGGACACAGTTGCTGTGGGCAATCTGCGCTTCACCCCTGTAAATCTGGCATAATATAATAGGTGCTTGTACGGGGAGTCTTGACGCTCACCTGTGCTCCTGGAGCGCGGATGGCTGTGGATTAGGGCTGGATGTTCCAGCGGCTCCGCCACCTGTATCTCTGGCTGTGTCCCAAACGCCTCTGATGCTGTGACCGCTTGGTCTTGATCACCCACGGTCCCCCAAGATGTAGTTGCCGTCTAGGGGAACCCTTTCAGGTAGGATTGAGGGGAGTTCCTCTGCTGGAAGTGGTTTAAACAATGTTGCTAGTCTCAGGCTGGGAAGAGCTCTGTGTTCAGACGTCCATTACGGTCTGTAGCCGGCCACGCCCCCTGGTTATGGTATCTTGTGTCTACAGGTTTTTCTTTTTTGTCTGATACTCTCTACATCCACTGAATGGTTGGGGATCTTATTTCGATATCAGTGATTGCCTTCTTCAGAGTTGCTTTGCTTTGCCTTCTCTCCCGGTTCTTTCAAAACCTGCAGCCCCACATGCCTTGGCTACCCAGGTGCTTTAATATTGTTAGGAAAATAGCCATCCATTTCTGGCTGCCCGTGTGCGCCAATGGTGCCAAACGACCCTATTTGAACAGACAACACCCTGCAGCAGATGCTGTTCATTCTACAGTGTTCCTGTGATCTGTGACCCCGTGCTTACTCTGAGAGACTTTCCTGTACCTGTGACCCCGGCTTTACTTGGACTTTGTTGCTTTCCACCTGCCCTGATCCCCGGCCTGTCTATGACTATTCTTCTGCCTGCTCCTTTGTACCTCTATTGCCCACACGTTGCCAACCCTGCCTGTACCTGACCATCCGCCTGCCTGCTCCACCTGTACCGCACCGCCAACCCATTACCGACCCGGATTGCATCACCATCCTCCTGCCTAGCACGAACATCAGTGGACCTTCACCTACCACCAAGTGACCCAGTCCAACCCTCATGCCCCCTTGTGCTCTTGAACTTCCTGTCTGGACTACCAGGGTTCTCAAACCAAGGCCGCAACAGAGATGACCCCTGCATAAGTCAGACTTGTCCACCAGGTATGTGACAGCAATGGACAGCCATGTCCTAGTCTGCACAGGGGGCCTCTCTTATGGACAAACTGTGTGCACACCTTGCGGGACTCACCCAAGCTGTAAAGAACCTGCAGGAGGGCTACAACCACTTGGAAGGAAGAGTGCAGGAACTTTCCATGCCAGCACCAGCCAGTCTCGGGCAACCGGCTTCACGCACCATTGTGGCTTTACCAAGTGAGCCCAGGATGCCCATGCCTGAGCAGTTTACAGGAGACCGCAGAAAGTTCCGGGCTTTCCGTAACTCTTGTGAACTGTATTTCCACCTCCAACCCTGGACTTTCTCGCTGGAAGCCACGAAAGTGGGGTTTGTGATCTCTCTCCTTCTAGAGGAACCCCAAGCCTGGCAACACCATCTCCTGGAGCAGAAAGCCCCAGAGACCACTAGTCTGGACCGGTTCTTTCCGAGCAATGGCCCAGCTATATGAAGACCCCACCAGTCAGCCATAGCAGAGGCAGCCCTCCACGCTCTACAGCAAAGCCGCCGCCCAGTGGAGGAGTGTGTGTCTGAATTCCAGCGATGGAGCACAGATACTGCCCGGAATGATGAGGCTCTCAGCTATCAATTCTGGCTGGGCCTCTCAAGATGAGCTGGCTCGCATCGGGGTCCCGCATACTCTAGATGCCCTGATCAATCTGGCCATCCAAATTGATTGCCGTCTGCGAGAATGCAGGGTCGAGAGATCTGCAGGGCTGACCTGGATGATGCCCAGAGTTCCCAGCTACCCAGCACCATGTCCAGCTCCCTCCTCTTCCATTCCACCAGACCACCCGGAACCTATGCAAATCGGGCTCCTCTGGTTGTCCTTGTCAGCTGAAGAACGTCATAGACCCATGTCCCAGAACCTGGGCCTGTATTGCGGAGGCCCAGGACACCTGGTAAGAAGTTGCCCTGCCAAGGCGGGTAAGTGCACCCCCTCTAACCCTGAGGGACTTATGTATCTGCCCAGTGGAAAAACTCACTTTGTACTTTCTGTCTCCTTGCAGCTTCCTGGCGGGACTATCCCAGTGCAGGCCATCCTTGACTCCGGTGCATGCAGCTGCTTCTTTGACCTTTCTTTTGCAGCACACCATCAGAGATCTCTCTGGCCCAAAGAACACCCTTTTGTCATCCGGCTGGGTCAACCATTAAATCGGGCAAGGTCACCCAGGAAACCCCCCCTGTGTTCACCAAGGCTGAGGGAGGACATTCAGAATTCCTATTGCTGCATGTCATTGCATCATCATTATTCCCGGTCATCTTAGGCCTCCCATGGCTCCGGACCCACAATCCCCAGATTAACTGGGCAACTGGCGAAGTGAACTTCTCTTCCACTTATTGTCTTTGCCACTGTCTCCCACAGTCTCAGGAGAACCCCCCATCTGTGCTCTGCTTGAATACCGAAGTGGACCCGGAATCCCATCTGATCATTCACACACCTCACCATGACTTCCTCGACGTATGCAGTAAAAAGGGGGCTGACGCCCTCCCACCGCACAGACCCTACATCTGTCCGATCGACCTCTTGCCAGGAGCTGAGGTCCCTTTCGGTCGGATATTCCCCCTCTCTGAGGTGGTAGCCCTCAAGGCATACCTAGATGAAAATCTGGAAAAGGGCTTCATCAGACCCTCCACCTCACCAGCAGGAGCCGGTATCTTCTTTGTGAAGAAAAAGGACCATTCCCTCAGGCCCTGCATTGATTACCGGTAGCTCAACCGAATCACCGTCAAAAACCGGTACCCCCTGCCGCTGGCCCCCAAACTCTTCCAGAGACTAGGGGCAGCAACTGTCTTTACCAAGTTGGACTTACGGGGTGCGTACAATCTCATCTGCATCTGTGAAGGGGATGAATGGAAGACAGCCTTTCGGACGCGGTTCGGGCATTACGAATATCTTGTGCTGCCCTTCGGACTGTGCAATGCCCGGCAACATTCCAGCACCTGGTAAACAATATTTTCAGAGACTTCCTGGATCAATAGTAGTAGTCGTTTACCTGGACAATATACTAATCTTCTCTCCCTCACTGGAGGAGCACCGCAGGCATGTAAAGAACGTGCTCGCCCGCCTCCGACTACATGGCCTCTACACCAAGGTGGAAAAATGCGCCTTTGAGTACGCCAGTATTTCTTTCCTGGGATCCAACATCTCCACCTCCAGAGTCACCATAGACCCGCAGAAGGTCTCGGCCATCGTGGACTGGCCCGCTCCAGTCGACAAGAAGGGAGTCTAGCGCTTTGTTGGGTTTGCGATTTTCGGAAATTCATCAAGGGATTTTCAGCAGTCATCACCCCAATAACCCAACTCACCAAACAGGACTCACGTTTCTGCTGGACTCCCGAGGCCCAGGAAGCCTTCTCCTGTCTCGAGAAATTGTTCACATCAGCTCCTGTCCTCAAACACCTTGACCATGCACTACCATATACATTAGGAGTGGATGCTTCCGAGCAGTTCTCTCGCAGAGGCAATGTCCTAAGGCCTCCCTCCATCCTATTGCCTTCTTCTCTAGAAAATTCTCACCACCAGAGAGAAACTATGACGTCGGTGATAGAGAATTGTTGGCGATCAAGTCGGCCCTGGAAGAGTGGCACTACCTTCTGCAAGGGGCTGCAGACCCCATTTTTGGTCTTCACAGACCACAAGAATCTCGAATATCTGTGGACTGCCAAGAGACTTACACTCCAGCAGGCAAGATTGGCACTATTCTTTTCTCGATTCCAGTTGCACATCACTTACAGGACCGGGTGAAAAATGTTTCATGTTCCAGAAGACACGTCCTACTGGCCCAAAGCTTCTTCCTCACTCAATAACACCTTCTGACTCAGATCAGGAAATCTGTCACCAGCCTCACCCTGTCGCCGGATTCCCGACTCACATTTAGAGATGGACTGTGGTAGCACAACAACCGACTCTACATCCCAAAGGAACTGCGTTCCGCAGTCCTTGAACTCTGCCATGATATTAAACTGGCTGGGCACTTTGGTGGTCGCAAGACTACGGAACTACTTTCACACTCATTTTGGTGGCCCTGGTTAAAGGAGGACTGCCAGGACTATGTGAATGCTTGCACTGTCTGTGCCAGAAATAAGACAGAGAAATCCAAAAGCCTGGGGGCTATTTAACCCGTTACTAGTGTTGAGCGAACCCGGACTTTAACGTTCGGGTCCGTACCAAACTTTGGGGTGTCTGGGACCCGGACCCGAACACAGACGTTTCAAAAAATGTTTGGGTTCGGATTCTGGTAGTTGATCATGCATGTTGAATAGCTGCAGGGCAGCCAATCAACAAGTGTTTCACTGGTTTGCCCTTAGAAGCTATCACAGCCATGCCTACTAATGGCATGGCTGTGATTGGCCAGTGCGTCATGTGACCCAGCCTCTATATGAGGCTGGAGTCACAGTGCTGCATGTCATATGTTCTTGGGTTAGTGTAGGGAGAGGATGCTGCCGGCGTTTTTGTGAGTGACAGATTGCAGACATTTTAACATCTGATCCTGCATCCTGAGATTATTACTACTGTTGCTCTGAGGGACACATTGCAGAAATTTGAGATTTCACATACTGCTGCTTTGAGTGACAGATTGCAGATCGAACTCTGCATAACACAACGATCGCTACGATCATACACAACGATCAGATTGTGGGATCGTACACAACGATCAGATTGTGGGAGTAATTTGAGATTTCACATACTGCTGCTTTGAGCGATCTGACTGCACTAGGTAGAGACTTTTGCTTAGAGGGACAGATTATTGTTTCAAAAATCATCTCCTAGTTCTAAAGGGAGAGGCTCTAGCTGCAGCTGTAAGTGACACATTATTGTTCAAAAATCATCTAGTTTATTTGATTTTCCCTATCCCCATTTTTTGTAGGGCACTTGCCCCACTCTTACCCCCATTTTACTTCCTTTTGCAGCCCTCTTGCACTTGCTAGGACTTTGTTACAGCCATCTTTGTGCCTAAAAGTTCGGGTACCCATTGACTTCAATGGGGTTTGGGGTCCGGGATAACGTTCGGGCAACGTTCGGTGCCGAACCCGGACTTTTTCCCAAAGTTCGTTTGAAACCCGCAGAACCCGAATGTCCAGGTGTTCGCTCAGCTCTACCCATTACCCATCCCCGAACGACCATGGTTGCAGATTTCTATGTATTTCATCGTTGAGTTGCCACCATCTGCAGGATTCAACATGATCCTGGTAGTTGTGGACCATCTCACAAAGATGGCCCATTTCATACCCATAAAAGGCACACCTTCAGCAGCTGAGATCTTTATAAGGGAAGTGGTTTGTTTACATGGGATCCCTATTAGCATAATATCAGACCCAGGGGTGCAATTCACATCCCGTTTCTGGAGGTCGCTATGCTCTACTTTGAGAATTTTTCGCTTACCACCCACAGACCAATGGCCAAACATAGAGGACCAACCAGACCCTTGAACAGTATCTGCATTGTTACTCCTCGTACTCCCAAGATGACTGGGTCTCTCTGTTGCCAGTAGCCGAGTTTGCCTATAATAGCTCAGTCCATTCTGCCACCAAGCAGTCCCCCTTCAGGGCTAACCTCGGCTACTATCCTACCTTCCTACCCGATCTGCTCACGGAAAGCTCTGTACCTGCTGTCTTGGAGATTTTATTTATTTCTTTTTTTTTCTTTTTTTTTTTCCACATCAGATGACTGCTGGAGACTCATTAAATTCAGCTTTTTTTTGTCATGCTGCACTCCGGATTGGTCACATTATAGTGGTATTTCTTCCATTATTTCCTCCATCCCTTACTTTTCTCCCAACCCCCCATCCCTCCCCTCCCTCCCTCCGGACTTTCAAGCC
The DNA here is from genome assembly GCA_018402905.1 of Glandirana rugosa. NCBI lineage: Eukaryota > Metazoa > Chordata > Amphibia > Anura > Ranidae > Glandirana > Glandirana rugosa. Next base: position 14,734 of record BLSH010466591.1, on the reverse strand, counting down.
TTTATTATTAACATTGCTTTCTTCCCCTATCCCTTCCCCCTTCCCTGTCACATACCAATCCAATGACAATCACCATAAATACCTTGTTAGGTACGTAACTTATGCTCTAAAATTCACCTCCCTTATCATCTCTCACCACACCATTCATCCCACATATTCTTTTCTTTCTCCTTCTCTCCCTCTTTTCCCATTTGTTTCTAATATCACATTCACTCTCTCAATAACACATTCTCCTCCCTCTTTACTTGCTTTTCCCCCTTTTCCTTTCTTTCCTCTTTCCCTTGCTTTTTCCCTCCTTCCTTCCCCTTGTTCGCTAACCAGCTAGTCCATTGCTTTTGCCCATTGTCCCCATTTCTTTTCAAACCTATTCAGTTTTCCTCTTTTAACATACATTATTTTCTCCTTACATTCAGTTTCGTTTACCGTATTGACCCAGTCCTCCACTGTTGGTGGACTCTTTTTGGGCGATCATTTTTCTAGCCTGGTACAAACACCCCACTATCATTTTGAGACGCACGGAGTTGCCTATTTCTCCATCAATGATTCCCAGGATGCACAATCTAGCTTCCCTTTCTAAGGTGAGGTCAAAGATCTTATTAATAGTACCTATCACTCCCTCCCAGTATCTAAAAAGTTTGGGGCATCTCCATACCATGTGTATCAGGTTACCTATTCCTTGGCATCTGGGGCATCTATCATCCTGTTTCTTGCCCATCTGGTATAAACTTTTTGGTGTATAGTAAACCCTATATAGTAAATATAATTGAGGCATTCTTTGAGCTGGAGACATTGATACAATCGGACATGTTTTTAGAATTCTCTTCCATTGTTCTATAGATATCTCCCCTACATCTTCTTCCCATTTTATTCTAGTAGGGGATTCTTCCTCCTTCTCCCTTAGGTGTCCACACATATCTCTATAGAGGCTGGAGATGACTCCTTTATATAATATTGGTTCTGCTATCTTTTGCAGGATGGGTAATTCGCACTCCATAGGCTGGTTTTTAAATTGGACTCCCAGTGCATGTCGAAGTTGCAGGAATCTGAAGTGGGTTTGATTTGAAATATCAAACTCCCTCCTCAGTTCTTCAAAGGATTTCAAGGTGCTATTTGTATATAGCTGGCCAAGTCGGTATAGACCTTTCTGCTCCCATTCCTTAACTTTTTCCAACGCCTTTAATTCTTTCAGTGAATTATTATTCCATAGGGGAGTAAATTTTGACAGTGTCCCATATCCTAAGAGCGCCTTAGTTGTGTCCCATAATTTCGTAATCGATTTCAGGGTAGGGGACCAAGAAGTAAAGGATTTTGCCTCTAAGGCTTCTATCAAATTATTATGTAAAGAGCTTGAGAGCAACATCTGGCTGTTTACATCTATTCCTCCCCTTACCCCGCATCCAACCAGGTGTTGTAGTTGAGCTGCTATAAAGTAATTTCTGGGGTGTGGTAAAGCCACTCCCCCCTCCTCTGGTTGCCGTTGTTACGTATCTAAACGGATCCTCGGAACACCTTTGTTCCATATTAGGTCCCTAAATATAGTATCTAGTTTTTTGAACCATGTTTTATATAACCATATGGAGGAGTTGTGCAATATATACATTAATTGTGGCATCCATACCATCTTAATCAGGCTACATCTACCCGCAACCGATAGGGAAAGATGTTTCCAGATTTCACTTTTATGTTTAAATTTAGTTATCAAGGGTATTAAATTATCTTTTATAAAATGATTGGGGTCTCTTGATATTATTATTCCCAAATATTTTATTTTATCAGTCAGTTTTAGCTGCTCTGCTTCCCCTGGGAGGGGGAGTCTTATAGGGTCCAACGATAGAAGTGCAGATTTCTCCCAATTTATTTTTAAGCCTGAAAATAGGCCAAACCTCTTTACCAATTTTATTGCTGACGATAGTGATCCCTGGGTGTCCCCCAGGAATAACAAAACATCGTCAGCAAACAGCGCAATTTTTTCTTCTATTGCCCTACGAAATCCTTGTATTTGCGCTGAGATTCTAACCGCCTGTGCAAGAGTCTCCATCGCCAAGGCGAAAAGGAGAGGGGACAGGGGGCATCCCTGCCTCATCCCCCTCCTTAAATAAAATGCGTCTGCGGTTGTCCATTAACCTTAACCTGAGGCTTAGGAGCTGCGTATAACGTTTTAACCCATCCAACAAAAAAAGAGCCAAATCCAAATCTTTTAAGGACCCTACAAAGATACTCCCACTCAAGGCAATCGAATGCCTTAGCAGCATCCAGACTCAGTATTGCTCTTGAGCCCCCATTCTCTATTTGTGTCTGCATGTTCAAATATACCCTCCTAATATTCACACTAGTAGAGCGGTTGGAGATAAACCCCGACTGGTCGGGATGTATCAATCTCTGCATGACCTTGTTCAGTCTGATCGCCAGAGCTTTTGCCAAGATCTTTGTATCTGCACATAATAGAGATACAGGCCTGTATGCAGAGGCCTCTAATGGATCCTTCTACTCCTTGTAAATAAGGGTTATATCAGCCTCCCTCATAGACGGAGGTAATTCCCCTATCTCTATTGCCCATCTTTAGTAGTACCAGGAGTAATACCTTTCCGTATTGCTTGTAAATTTCCGAAGGTAGCCCATCCGGGCCGGGAGCCTTTTCGGTGGCCATTTTCTTTACCACATCTTGCAGCTCTCCCAGGGTGAGAGGTGCATCCAACTGGCTCCTTTCCTCCTCTGAGAGAACTGGAAGATCAATTTTGTCTAAAAACGTATCCATTCCTTCCTGCTCTGTGTTCCCTCTCGACCTATACAAGTCTTCATAGTAAGCCCTGAACGTCTCTATAATCTCTGGCAGCTTCGTAGTCACGTTGCCCTCTGCCTTTTTAATAGCTGTAATAGATTCTGCTGGAGTGTTTGTTTTAATTAAGAAGGCTAGTGTTCTACCTACACTTTCTCCCTCTACAAAGGAGCACTGTTTCTTAAATAGATGTTTATTCTCTGCCTTACTAATCTCAGTCTATACTTCTGTTGGCCATCAATCAAAGTTCTATGATTATTTACCATGGGGTCCTTTACGTATTGCTTTTCAGCTTCCTTCAGTTCTCTCACAACTGTCTCTTCCCAAGCTCTATTCTTCTTTTTAATCCTGGCGATTTGTTGGATCAATACACCCCTAATATAAGCTTTTAGTGAGTCCCACACTACTCATATCGATGCTGTTCCAAGGTTGATGTTTACAAATTCCTCCCGGGCCTTCAGTACTTCCTCCGAATTGTTCATGAGTTTTAACCAAGCTGGGTTTACTCTCCAATCGCCCCTGTACCTAGTGTTTTCCAAGCCTATTAACAGTGTCATGGGGGAGTGGTCTGATAGACCCCTTGGTAAGTAGTCCATCTTTTCCACTAAGCCCAGAGCCTCCCGGTTCCCCAATATGATATCTGTTTCATTTACAGTGACACACAGACTTTCCAGATGTTTGCAGAACAGTAGTTCAGTTAGTCCCGGTTTTATTTAAAGTGACACACAGACTTCCCAGATGTTTGCAGAACAGTAGTTCAGTTAGTCCTGGTTTCATTTAAAGGGACACACACAGTTTCCAGATGTTTGCAGAACAGTAGGTCAGTTAGTCCTGGTTTCATTTAAAGTGACACAGACTTTCCAAATGTTTGCAGAACAGTAGTTCAGTTAGTTCCGGTTTCATTTAAAGTGACACACACAGTTTCCAGATGTTTGCAGAACAGTAGTTCAGTTAGTCCCGGCTTCATTTAAAGTGACACACAGACTTTCCAGATGTTTGCAGAACAGTAGTTCAGTTAGTCCCGGTTTTATTTAAAGTGACACACACAGTTTCCAGATGTTTGCAGAACATTGGTATGGGTTCTCCCGGCTTATTTATACTTTTTTGACACAGTTTGAAGATGATTTTAGAACAGTTATATGGCTTCTACCGTTAATTAATACTTTTCAGACCCAGTTTGAAGATGGTCCACATCCACCTCCATTTTTGCTTTTTTTAGGTTTTTATTTTTTTTTAAATATTTAATTTCATTTTATTTCCCTGTCCCCATTTCTTTGTAGGGCACTTGCCCCACCCTTACCCCCATTTCCCTTCCTTTTGCAGACCTCTAGGACTTTCCTGAACTTTTTTACAGCAATTTTCAGAACTTTTGGTAAAATTACCAGAACCCCGGACCCAAACCCAGACTTTTTTTGAAAAGTCCGGCTTCGGGTCCGGGTCTTGGACACCCCAAAGTTCGGTACGGACCCGAAATTTACAGTCCGGGTTCGCTCAACTATACTGTTGTCCTTTCCTTGGAGGTCCTGTCTAACCAGCGATACCTCCTCCCTGAACCCTCGCATTTGCACAAACAACTCGGCCAGAGTAGCCTTGCAGATATTTACCACCTGGAAGACTTCCTTTAATGAGGGTTCTACCTCAGTGGCCATTTCTTTGTCCAGATTGGCCCCCAGCAGGGTGGCCGGTGCTGGCATGGCAATTAAGCCTGCCCCATCCAATTCTTCCGGGGCCACTATGGTTGTACCCAAACTCGTTGCCACCACTCCTTGGCTTTTCCTCCCCTGTTTATCCCCCTGGAGGTTTTTTGCTGTTGCAGTCTGCTGGTTTCCCTTCGTTGGTGTCTTAGACGGGGGTATGCACAAATTTTTCCAGCTTTGCTGCCACTGCTAGGTTCTCCTTGGTTTTACCTTTCTGGGTAGCTGGCTTTTCCTGTGCGGCCTGCTCTTCTCCCTTTTTTTAGTCATGTTGCCTTGATGTTGGGCTATTACTCCCCAGGGAGTGCAAACCCCTTTCTGAAGTATCTTTCTATTGCCCTTCCTGTATCTTCAGATGGTAGGAATCATATATCTCTCATATTGAGGTTATTTTCTAAGGTTTCGATATTGGCTACAAGCACCCAAGTTGGTATAGTCCTACTAGATTAGTCTCATTATGCTCCACTCCTCCTGGTCTTGTTTCCTCCTTCTCCACTTAAAACACCTCCACAAAGTTTCCGGATATGAGCTCCACCCAATTCCTCCTCTCTCACAGGAGGGTATTCAGGTAGTGTCCTGCTGCCAGGTCAATCCAGAAGCCAGAAATAGCAGGCTCTCCTATCCTACATGTACGTAGTCAACAAAGATATGAAAGATATAAAATTCAATCCTTCCCCTTCTCCGCGGCTGTATTTCTCTTCGCTCCACCCCTCTCTCAGAGGGGAGCTACCAGTCAAATCCTGCCGCCCATATTCATATTAATTCCGAATTTCCTTAATCCCCCTATTACCTCCTAAAAAAAAAGGGCGCTGGGCAATATGTAGGAATCTCAAGTGCAAAAAAAGAAGATATCCAATTTTACAACATCTGTGTCACTAAAAAATATTAACCATACACATGCAAGACAGATCGCCCGCAGTTCCTAGTCCAATTCCATGGCAAACAGGGACAATCTCGGTACTTTCTTCCTCTTGTATCCTTAGGTATAATTTTGACCTTAAATAGTTTGCCAAGGAGCTAGAAAATAAAAGGATTCAGGTGTTTGGGCTGAATCAAGGTATAATCAATGCCAAAGGCAGAGTTTATTTATATAAGGACGTGGAGGAAAGATTAATTTACCCAAGTAGGTTTAGTATGACATGCTGTATACTGAGGCATTTAGAGCTTTACCTACTTATCACATTTGTCCTTCTAGAGACATTCCAACAGGGGGTAGCCTTGTAAGGAATTTTTTTATGCCATTTACTCACGGTACTGTAGTTTTCCTAGAGCCGTCCACAGACCTGATTCCTGGAATCCTAGCTCCATACCCGGACTCACTCGCCGCAATATACCCTCATATCCGTGCGGGCTCCCAGCGGATTAGGGCTGTGGCCAGCCGTCTCACCATCTCCTCCTCCGGCTTGCTATACAGGTCCGCCCGCAGCTCCACACCTTGCCCACTCGTCGCCACCAGGCATCGAGGTACACGGCAGCTCACCCTCGCCCGTACCATGAACCGGGTCGCATGCCATGAATCCTCTCAGCTCCCTCCGTAGGCCCGATTCGACAGCGGGTATACAACGGGTATGCAGCAGTTGGAGTCTCCCGGCTTCAGGCTATGAGGCTAGCATGGGACCGCACACCGTGCGTCTCGTCAGCTGCAGGACGGGAACTCCCTCACACAGGTCCACTCAGCCTCTCATGCGGTCACGCCCCCAATGTCCACCCGCTGTCTTGGAGATTAATCAATTCTTGGAGAAGAATAACAAACTTCTTCGGGAGACTCTTGCCCAGACTCAAGTCATCAACAAGAGAAATTTTGACAGGGGGAGACAAGGAGAACTGGAACTTCAAGTTGGTCAGCGGGTCTGGTTGTCGACAAAGAACTTGAGACTTTCTTGCCCCACTAAGAAACTGGGGCCAATATACATTAGGCCATTCCCCATCAAAAAGAAGATCAACAGAGTAGCCTATGAGCTGGATCTGCCAACCTCTCTGCACATCCATCCGGTTTTTCATGTGAACCTACTCAAGCCAACAGTCAAGGACCTCTTCCCGGAGTGTGGTACAGCACCACCTGAGCCGGTCTTGGTGGACAGAGAGGAGGAGTTTGAGGAGGAAACTATCCTTGACTGCAGGAAAAGAGGAGATAACATCCAATTCCTGGTCAAGTGGAAGAGCTATGGGCCCGAAGAGAGATCCTGGGAGCCAGAGAAAAATTTACATGCAAAGGAATTGATCAGGGCTTTCTGGAGAAGACACCCGACCGAGAGAACTCATTTGGGCATCCGGAGGCTGCCTCTTGGGGGGGCAATGTTAGGAAAATAGCCGTTTCCTGATGTTTCTGGCTGTCTGTGCATGTGTGTATGCACTCGGGGGTGCGTGCGTCGGGGGTGCGTGCGTGCGCCCGTATGCGCAATGGCGCCAATTTGAGCAGACAACTCCCTGCAGAAGCTGCTGTCCGTTCTACAGCATTCCTGTGATCTGTGACCCAGTGCTTACTCTGAGAGACTTTCCTGTACCTGTGACCCCGGCTTTACTTGGACTTTGTTGCTTTCCGCCTTCCCTGACCCCCGGCCTGTCTATAAATATTATTCTGCCTGCTTTGTACCTCTACTGCCCGCATGTTGCCAACCCTGTCTGTACCTGACCATCCGTCTGCCTGCTCCACCTGTACCGCACCACCAGCCCGTTACTGACCCGGATTGCATCACCATCCCCCTGCCTAGCATGAGCATCAGAGGACCTTCACCTACCACCAAGTGACCCAGTCCACCCCTCGTGCCCCTTGTGATCTTGAACTTCCTGTCTGCACTACCAGGGGTTCTCGAACCAAGGCCACAAGAGAGGTGACCCCCTGCATAAGTCAGACTCGTCCACCAGGTATGTGACAAATATCTGTCCCCAGTGGTTATGGAACTGAACCTCATATCTTGAAATATACGCGTTTAAACAATAAGATTAAGAGAGCTTTGATATTTAAGTATTTGAATCATGTTAAACCACATATATTGTTCTTACAGGAGGTTCTCCTTTTGGGAAATAAGATTCTTGCACTCCGGAGGCCCTGGGGGCAACAGTCTTTCCATGCAACCTATTCTAGCTGTGCAAGGGGAGTGGCCATACTTTTGAGCAAATCCCTTGCATATAAGGTAATGCATCTGGTACTTGGCCCAGGGGGTTGATATATTATCCTTCTAATAGAGATTAAGAGGATTGTGTATGCTCTGGCTAATGTATATATCCCTCCTCCCTTTAACCAGCAGGTCATGTACACTGTGTATGAAAAACTGGCCACCATACCATTTTCTAGACTTTATGTAGCTGGATATTTTAATTCTACTCTGGATCCATCTCTAGACTCGTCTAATCCTAACAGGGTCTACATGCCTGATTTACTTCACTGGGCACAAACCTTTAATTACACTGAGATTTGGAGATGGAAACATCAAAATACTAGAGCCTACTCCTTCCATTTTACCACTCATAGATCGGGTTACAGGATCGACCTGGTTTTTGGCAACACTTGTGCCCTAGTTGTGGTGCAAGGGACCACGTACTTACCTGCGGGCCTCTCTGATCCTACCCCGCTGGAGGTTACTTTGGTGTTGTCAGAGAGCAGGGGCACAAATTGCTGGGGTTTGGCAACCAAGTGGCTGCAGGACCCTAAGGTTGAAGAAAGGGTTTCCCCCAAGCTAAAACAATACTGGGAGCTAAATGAAGGTTCAGCCTTGACTCAGGTGGTCTAGGAGGCCTTTAAGTCTAATACCAGAGGAGAGTACATCTCGGCTATCAAATCGGTTTGCTCTGAGATATCCTCCCAGGTTCAACAGCTTGAGTGCGATGAATCTGGGGCTGTGGAAGCCTTTTTCTGACTCCCAAACTCCTGATCATTTCAGCCAATTAGCAGATGCGAGAAGAACCTTGTCTCTACACCTCGCCACAGTGACACACCTAGATCTCAACGCATTGGCTTGCAGGATCTTCAAGTGTGGGGAAAATAATGGCAAACTCTTGGTGAATCTTGTTGCCGAACCCAAAATGCAAACAGTAGTATATGAAATTTGCAGCTCTGACGGGTGTGTAATCTCTGACTCTATGCAGCAACCCCTGGGTTGCCAGAAGAGAGGCTTAGAGGGTACTTGCAATCACTGCACTTACCCACTCTTTCGCAGTCAGATTTGGAGTTCTTAGAGAAGGATTTTACGGCTGAGGAAATTGAAGCTGCTATTCATTAATTTACCAGCGGTAAAACACCAGGCCCAGATGGCCTCCCTGGCAAATGGTACAAAACGTATGTGGCCCTAATCGCACCTAAACCTTTACAGGTATACTGTACACTGACTGCAAATAATGTTCATCCTTGACCCCTTCTATGAACCAAGCACATATTGTTCTCATTCCCAAACCTGGAAAGGACAAATGGACAAATGAATTCATTTAAGATGAAGCTCTTGCCTGCTTTTCTTTATGTCCTTGGACATTCCCCTGTGTGGATACCCAAAAAAGTGTCCCGTCTAATAAATACCAATCTGCTTTCTTTTGAGGCACAAGCCATCTGACATTCAAGCTGACAGTGCTACAGAGGCCCTGGGATGAGGGGGGTTTAGCTTGTTCTGATCTGTACAAATATTATTTGGCTGCCCAGTTGACCCATGCACACAATTGGTTAATTTTGGATGAGACCAACGCAGCAGTAGTTCTGGATGAAGCTTTTTTGGGCTCCTATGAGGTGCTGCAGTATCTACTTTATCGGGGTACTCGGGTAGCTTTTCCTCTGACATTGGCTATGAAGGCTGTCCTAGGGACATGGTCTGTGGCTCTTTCCTTGTGCCCTGTACCCTCTGGGCATATCTCACCACATAACCCCCTCTGGCTTAACTTGGCGTTGCCAGAGTTTATATCAATACCCAACCCAAGTATCTGGGGTAATAAATACATGGATCAGATATGCACGGGGGGTCAGCTTCAGACTTTTGATGAGTTGAAGCAAAAATACAATTTACCAAACTCCTACCTGTTTATAATTCTACAACTTAGGCACGCTTTTAATACTCAATTTGAGAACTCAAAAGAGGTTTTTTATACTTCAACTCTGGAAGATTAGCTCAGAGAAAAATTCATGATTAAGCCTCTGTCCAATATATACAAGGAATTATTACCTAATTTATATAGGGGACTTAAATCTCTCAAGGCCAGATGGATTGAGTACTTTCCTACAATGGATACAGAGGATTAGGAGGAAGTGTGGACATGCTCACAACTCATCTCCGCGAGGGACAGACTGATTCAACATTAGAGTTGAGCGAACCTCTGGAAGTTTGGGTTCTGCTGGTCCGGCCGAACTCCGGGACAAAATCCGGGTCCGGGTCCGGACGGAACCCGAACGATCGCACGGACAACGAACCCCATTGAAATCAATGGGGACCCGAACTTTTAGGCACAAAAATGGCTGTAACAAAGTCCTGGAAAGCCCTAGAGGGCTGCAAAAGGAAGTAAAATGGGGGTAAGGGTAGGGCAAGTGCCCTACAAAAAAAATGGGGACAGGGAAATAACTTTAAATATTAAAAAAAAAAATAAAAACATAAAAAAATGCAAAAATGGAGGTGAATGTGGATCATCTTCAAACTGTGTCTGAAAAGTATTAATTAACGGTAGAAGCCATATAACTGTTCTAAAATCATCTTCAAACTAGGGCAAGTGCCCTACAAAAAAATGAGGATAGGGAAAATAAATTAAAATCAAATAAAAAAATGCCAAGCGAGTTGAGATTACAACTTAGTCAGACAGGGAGCGCCTCTACT
>BLSH010466555.1:68069-84030 GCA_018402905.1 Glandirana rugosa | reverse complement strand
TTTTGGGCCCCCCCCCCCCCCCCATGCAGTTTTGCTCTCCATCTGCTCTGAGATATACAATAATTAGCAGCTAGACTCAAAGTCAGTTTACTGAATCTGATTAGACAACGATTGTGATTGACTGACAGAGGTTACAGCATATCATTACCACTTACTGACTGGTTGCTAGAGGTCCTAGAGATTCCTTTAGGAAAGCGGGTCTCCCAGCCAACCCAAGAAAATGTGCCATCGGTCTAGAGGAGGCCAAATTCCTTGGCCACATTATTGGTCGGGGACTCGTTAAACCCCAAACCAACAAACTGGTGACAATCCAGAAATGGCCCAACCTTTGACCAAAAAGCAGGTGCGGGCATTCCCGGGGTACTATAGGCGCTTCATACCTGACTTTGCCACCATTGCCATTGCCACCATTTCAGAGGTTGAAACAAGCCCTTTGTGTACAACCGGTGCTGGTGACCCCGGACTTCATTAAGGACTTTGTGGTGCAGACCGATGCCTCTGATGTGGGTCTAGGGGCTGTACTGTCCCAGATTAGGGATGGGGAGGACCACCCGGTTGTATACCTATGCCGGAAACTAAACCGGCATGAGAAAAATTACGCCATAGTCGAGAAAGAATGTCTCACTATTAAATGGGCCTTGGACGCCCTAAGATATTATTTATTTGGCAGGCCGTTTAGACTGGACACCAACCATGCCCCCCTGAAGTGGATGTGTGACAACAGGGAAAAAAATAGTCAGGTGACAAGGTGGTTTTTGGCCCTACAGCCCTACAAGTTTACAGTGGAACATAGGGCAGGAAAGCTGCAAAATAATGTGGATGCCCTTTCCCGGGTCAACTGTATAGGTGTGACAGTTGCTCAGCCGCAGGGGCTTGAGCAGAGGGGGGGATATGTGATGTTATGCGAGGCAAGATAGTCGACTGGCAATATTTGTCGCCACACATGCATTCACTTTTATTAGACTAGTGAGAGTCCGACCAGGGTTTTACCAGCCACCGTGGCAGAGCTGGTTGCCGGAGTTTCTGGTCCACCCAAATTCCTCTTTAGCTGATTGAAATGACCAGGAAGAGATCTCAATTGTGCTCTGGCCTGGGACACTGAGAGAGCTACACCGTGACAGAAAAGGTTTGCATTTGTTTTGTTTGGAGGTGTCAGGGACAAGCCCAACATCGTATAGAAAGGTATTCTGTTCTGTAATAGTTTAGCGCCAGACGGCAAGGTTTTGTTTTGCTATTTTGTTTGTTTTATGACTTGTAACCTTTTACCAAATAAAACTGGCAACCTGCCAGATTTGAAGAAAGTTTGCCATCAAGCTGCCTTCTTCCCAGGAAAGGTGATCCACATGAGCTAATCTCCCACAACATATACAAAAATGGTACCATAAAACATACAAGGTTAAAATTCACCTTCCATTCCCTGAATTATTGGTACTTTGTGTGCCTGCAATTGGACATGCGTCCGTTTACGTAGAGGATAAGACCTCTTAATGCTCCATAATGAAAAGCACACAAGGAAAAAATATATATATATAAACTGTAGGGTCCTGGAATCAAAAAAATCAACCTGAAAAGCAAGTATACATGGTAAGTTGCTGCATAGTTCATTAAGAGGTCAGTGCAAAGGAGTTGGAGTTGGAGCCAGTGTAATCACAGTTCATTTGTTATAAATGGACACACATGTGTCTTTCCTGTTTGTAATCCACAGTGCAAGAGCCACAGTCTAGGCTCAATTACAGTTGTAAACATGCTCATTAGTCTATGGTGGTCCAGAGGAGGTACTCCCAACACAGATGTCAAATTGTAGCCCTACAACGGGGTATCTCGCCACAGTGATTCCCTCACACCACAGGTTCCAATCAGCTTTTTAAGTGACCCTGTTGCTTCAAATAGCACTGTATAGGTATCCCACTGGTAGAATGGTGATAACAGGCTCTCTATAAGACCTCACACAGTCAGTAAGTATGCATAATTTCCATGACTGAGTAATACTTATAAGCTCCCTTCCATGCAAAAAAATTGCTCCTTCGGTCCTTAGTCCAATTACTCCATGTACAGGAATCCCAACAAAAGTTCATTCCTCGATAGTCCAGGGATGAAGGTGGATTGGTATACCCACCTGACCAGTTTCGCCAGTCACCGCCGGCTGCGTCAGAGGCTAACGGGGAGCTTAGCTGTTGTGTGTCACCCCAAGCCCTATAACTGACTGCTACCACGTGGTGACTCGCCGACTGGCAACCGCACGATGTGCGCACATATCACCATGTCATCACCAAGCGCCAACCCTCCCCATGCTCCCTCAATGCCTCCCCACATCATATCCATTAAAAGTAAAGAGGATATGCAGGCCTATTCTCTTTCCTGTCCCCAGGGAGAGCCGCTTCACAACTGGCCCTTTCAATGCCTTTCAATAGAGGGCTACACTATGTTTGTGAGATAACCTGGCTCATACCTCTAATGACCCTCGGAGGGATATTCTAATACTATGATTTATTTAGCAAAATTATATTTATATATATCAAGACAAGAGCGACACAAAGCAACAAAACATTCCAAAAATGATACCACAATATCCCGATATCTTACACTTATATCTGCACAAATAAAATAAATGATCCAAAAAAGAAGAAAAAAAATAAGAACAAAAATGAATTAATGAGCATAGTCATAAGCCAAACCAAAAACACACCACCATGGGCCCTATTCACAATTATTGTGCAAGAAACAGGACAAAACTGAGACTCTCATTCAAGCCAGGCGCTTTTGTAGCCTCCAATTCCCAGATCCATTTGGTTTCACACTGGAGTACTCTCCGATCAAAGTTACCCCCTCTCCGATCTTGGGGTATCACGTATAGACCCCATCATTTTAAGCAACCAGGGTCCCTATTATGTTGCAAACAAATATGTTGTGCCAGGGCTGCTTTCAGGTGATATGTCTCTATCTCATAGATGTGCCCCTGGAATCGCTTCCGTACTCGTCTGATGTTTTTTCTTATGTAAAATGATCCACAGGAACACAAAATGACATACACCAATCCTGAGGTTTCACATGTGGCCTTTCATCCACATTTCAAAGTCCTGCCCGTGGGCAGCTGAAAAGTATTTCCCTCTATCATAAAGGTGCAATAGTCACAGCTGCCACACCTGGTCATGCCTGTCCTCATTGAATATTGCACAGGTTTAAATGTGGCATCACTGTGCACTAGGAGGTCATTCAACAAACGAGCTCTCCTAGGTGGAGTGGTAAGAAACAAACTTACTCACCGAGGTGTCTTCTTTCAGAAGGTGCCAGTGCAAGGAACAAATGTCCCTCACACTGCCCACCCTGTGAGAGTACTGTAGGCACAGTCTAACAGGACCCATGTCCTCTTTAGTTATTTCTTTATGTTTGAAAATGAGAGAATCTCACCTGCTACCTTTGGCCCTATTATAAGCCCTTGTGAGCCATTACTTGTACCCCCTATCATGGAAGCTGTCTTTTAGGACTTATGCCTCATGCTCAAAATCCAGGTTGTCCAAATAATTTCAGCGTGCCCTGAGATATTGGTCCACTGGCATATTCCTAATTAGGGTTCTAGGGTGATAGCTCTCTGCGTGGAGTAAACTATTAGTAGGCATTTCCTTCCAAAATAATTTCGTTTTAACCTGGCCTCCCTCAGTCAGCATTATAGTCATGTCAAAAAGCTTATGCTGCACCTACTGTAGTCACGAGAATTTTAAGTTATAGGGATTACAGGCCAGCCCTCTTACAAATTCATCCAGTTCTTCCTCTGTGTCTGACCACAGCATGAGGATGCCGTCGATGTACCTGTGCCAAGACAAGATCCTGGACAGGCACACCAACGACACCTCCCATCAAACAACCATGTTTCCCAGTCCCCTAGGTAAATGTTGGCGTAAGTTAATTTTGTCCCCATCGCCATACTCTGGGACTGGCAAAAGAACCGGTCCCTTAACTTGAATTTGTTGTTTTTGAGAAGGAACTCCAAGGGGGGAACAAATAATCCCCCCACCAGCGTCTTTAAATCCCCAGCAATGAAAATGAATCCCCCCACCAGCAACAACAAATCCCCAGCAGTAGCAATAAGTCCTCTGGGTGTAACAATAAATCCTCCCACCAGCAACAATAAATCCCATGGCAGCAGCAATTAATCCCTGGCAACAACAATTAATCCCCCCTTCAACAACAACCACAAATCCCCAGCAGTAGCAATAAGACCTCTGGGAGTAACAATAAATCCCTCCGCCAGCGACAATAAGTCCCTGGAAGTAACAATTTAACAATTTATCCCCCACCAGCAACAACAAAGCAAAATCTCCTGCGCTCAAAAGTGTTACAATGGCAATATGAGTGGCATGGGACTGGTAGTTCACAGGGGAAGCACAGGCCTTGCTGCCCTCCAAGGGTTAGGGGACACTGTAAGAAAATAAAAAGAGAGCTCACCAGCCTTGCATTGGTGCATTGGTTGGATCTTGTGCACTGGGGCAGGGCTTAGTCTCATATCATCAGTTACCCCACCCACTTCCTGGGAGGGGCACCTAGACCATGTGATACAAATAATTTACTATATTAATGTGGCTATGCTAGGATATGGTTCTGCTCTGAGGAAGAGGGGATCGCCCATCGAAATGCATCAGCCTTCCATAGGGTCCCCTGGCATGCTGGACACTGCCTTGATGACCGGGTAGCTTGTTTGTTCTTTGTGGGCTTTGATATGCTTTTACTTTCACCTAGTTTGTTTGTTTGTTTCCTTTTGGTTGTAATAAATTTACTTGGGTAATGCGCAAGGTTGGTGCGCTCTCTTTTTATTTTCTTACAACAACAAATCCCCAGCAGTAGCAATAAGTCCTCTGGGAGTAACAATAAATCCTTCCACCAGCAACGATGAATCCCTGGCAGTGTCAATTAATTCCCCCAACAGCAACAATAAATACCCCAGCAGTAGCAATAAATCCCATGAGAGCAACAAAAATCCTCCACCAGCAACAACAAATCCCCAGCAGTAGCAAGAATTCCTCTTGGAGTAACAATAAATCCTCCCACCAGCAATGATAAATCTCATGGCAGAAGCAATGAATCCCTGGCAGTGAGAAATAATCCCCCCACCAGCGTCATTAAATCGCCAGCAATGAAAATGAATCCCCCCACTAGCGACAACAAATCCCCCAGTGGTAGCAATAAATCCCCTGAGAGCAAATATAACTCCTCCACCAGCATCAACAAATCCCCAGCAGTAGCAATAAATCCTCTGGGAGTAACAATAAATCCTCCCTCCAGTAACGATAAATCCCATGGCAGCGACAATTAATCCCCCCACCAGCATCAATAAATTCTCAGCAACGACAAATAATCCTCCCACCAGCAGCAACAAATCCCCCAGCAGTAGCAATAAAGCCTCTGGAAGCAACAATAAGTCCTCCATCATCAACAATAAATCTCTGGCAGTGACAATTAAATCCCCCACAAGGAACAATAAATCCCCCTATTTCACTGTAGAGTAAAGCAGTTGAAGCAAATGTCGTGTAAAGCAGTGAATATGAAAAAGAAAAAATTGGCAACAACTGCTTGCCTAATCACACTCAAACACCCCAACTGTCAGTACTTATACTGTATACAGCCAGAAGCTGTGCCTGCCGGAGTACCGGTGTATACTGGGCCCGGCTGAAAAAAAGCCCTGCTTGTCCATCCTGTACCCAATACTCCAAAACCAACTATAGTACCTTCATTTACAGGTGGTACTTACCTTTTAGAACCTATCTTATATAATAGGACATAAATAAGATGTACGTTATACATATCAATAACAAAACTTTGTTTTTTTAACTTGTTAGATATTTACTATAAGAAATGTACAATAAATGTAGAAGTTTATTATATTGAAAAATCGAACAGGGGTGGGACTTTAAATGAGGCACGCAACCATACAATGCATTAATATAATCAATATTTAATAGTTTATTATATTTTATTTTCCAGATGATATTTCTCTTGTCAAACTGTCAAAGGCTGGAAATTCCTCCAATGGTTACATCAACGCCAGCTATATTCCTGTAAGTAACGTAAATTCTCTATATAGCTGTATCATAACTGGATCAATATAACATTAAGAATACAACTGAAATGTCATTGAAGCTCAACTGTTTTGTTTTTAGCTTTGAATAAGTTGTGGAAGGGTTGCAATTTCTGCCAACTCTTTGTAACTATCTGAATATTTGTGCGGGGTCTTCCTCCTCGATTTTTGTCTATTTAACCAGAGAAAATTGAGTGCTGTCCGTGATACTTTTTTTATTTGCACTAACATAAATTTTTTCAGGACAAGCTTTCAGGGTATCTCCCCTTCTTCAAGGTCCAAGCAGTACTGAATATAAACAGTTTAAGCCAAATGTTAAAAAAACAAAAAACAAAACATATTTAACCGTTATCATTCAGAGCAGGGGCGGCCCGTCCATTAGGGGAGCATGGGCACCGCCCCCCCCGTCCATGTGTCCGGCCCCCTAATCTACATTCAGGGCACCGGATACATGGACTCCAATCGGGGTTTTTTTTTTTTAAGCACGTGATTAGAACCAGAGGCTCTAAAAGGCTTCAAAAAAGGGTGGGCTCGGGGAGCAGAGCATTGCACCCGAAGCCCATCCAGTTGTGTGACAATAGCGAATGAATATTTGCTAATGTAACACCGATTCTCCTCCCGGCCAATCAGGAAGCGGGTCGTGAGACCCGTCACCCGATTGGCCAAAAGGAGCCGAGAGCTGTCCGAAGCGCTGCCCGCGAGATGGGATAAGTGCGGGGCCCCGACTACTGACTGACCGACCCGGGGGGGGGGTGCCGCACGTGACCTGGCTGGCTGACTGACCTGGGGGGTGGTAGGTGCCGTCTATGACCCAACCGACCCGGAGGGGTGGATAGTTTGCTGCCCCCCCCCCCACCATAAAAAAAAAAAAACAGCCGCCACTGCTCCATAGCAAACATAGCAGTTGAAACACTTTTGCTAGTCTATTATGGAAGACCTCATCTGGAATATAGAGTTTCGTTTTAGGAATCAATATAACTTCCCCAGTGTTTTAAAATTCCTTAATAAGTCTAAACAACAGGGGAAAAAGGTCTGGATGGGACATTTTAGGTATTCCACATAACCGCTAATAAATCCACATAAAACATATTTTATTTAACACATGTCTAAAAAGGTACATAAATTCATGTCTCAAGCTGCAAATACGAGATAGTATTAAAAAGTTTAGAGACTAGGTTTGCAACACACAAACAGATGGCAACACAAGGCTGCACGTACAGTCACAGGGAGAACCGACCTTCATAAGTCAGTGTGCCAAAAGACATTGTACTGTGTACATCGGGAGCTGTGCAACTGGTGCTATTCTGACCATGCGCATTACCACGTCTGCTATTTTATCATGGACAGCAAGTTAGAACATAGAGCAAACGTGAAATTCTGCGAGAAACTGGGCAAATTTGCCACAGAGACGTTTGATATGCGATGCTGCAATGAGTCATTCGAGGTGTTTTGAGTGGCAGGCGCCCTTCAAGATAGGAAGAACATCACTGGAAGATGACGAGAGATCAGGAAGACCTTGAACGAACTCAACCCTCCGAAAATGTCCAAACCATTCGGCAACTTGTGCTTGACACGCTTCAAAAAGAAGACTTCCAGGAGACATTAAAGAAGTGGCAGAAACGCTGGGAGTGCTGTATTGCTATGCAAGGGGACTATTTTGAAGGGGGGATCGCGTGTAAACGTAGATAAATTAAGTACTTTCTTGTAAACAGAGCTAGTCTCAAAACGTTTTGATACCACGTCGTACATTCAGTGATCAAGATACACACTATATTGTCAAAAGTATTGTGACGCCTGCCTTTACACGCACATGAACTTTAATGGAATCCCAGTCTTAGTCTGTAGGGTTCAATATTGAGTTGGCCCACCCTTTGCAGCTATAACAGCTTCACCTCTTCTGGGAAGGCTGTCCACAAGGTTTAGGAGTGTCTATGGTAATGTTTGACTATTCTTCCAGGAACGCAATTTGTGAAGTCAGGCACTGATGTTGGATGAGAAGCCCTGTCTCTTAGTCTCCACTCTAATTCATTCCAAAGGTGTTCTATCGGGTTAAGGTCAGGACTTTGTGCAGGCCAGTCAAGTTCCTCTACCCCAAGCTTGCTCATCCATGTCTTTGTGGACCTTGCTTTGTGCACTGGTTCAAATCATTTGGTGGAGGGGGGATTATGGTGTGGGGTTGTTTTTCAGGGGTTGAGCTTGGCCCCTTAGTTACAGTGAAGGGAACTCTTAATACCAAGACATTTTGGACAGTTTCATGCTCTCAACTTTGTGGGAACAGTTTGGGGATGGCCCCTTCCTGTCCCAACATGACTGCACAACAGAGCACAAAGCAAGGTCCCAAAAGACATGGATGAGCGAGTTTTGGATGCATTCGAGTGGAGACTGCGAGCCAGGTCTTCTCTTCCAGCATCAGTGCCTGACCTCATAAATGTGCTTCTGGAAGAATGGTCAAACATTCCCATAGACACACTCCTAAACCTTGCGGACATCCTTTTAAGAAGAGTTGAAGCTGTTATAGCTGCAAAGGGTGGGCCAACTCAATATTGAACCCTACAGACTAAGACTGGGATGCCATTAAAGTTCAAAGTGTGTAAAGGTAGGTGTCCCAATACTTTTGACAATATAGTGTATATTCTTTGGCTGTGGACTATATTATTTTTATTCACTATATATATATAATTTTTTTTTTATTTGAATAAACGTGTTTGTATATCTTTGATCACTTTTGATTACCATCATTGTAAAGGAATTTTGACACTTTATAGGCTGCGCAACTCTATTTACAATACCCGGGGTTCTTGTGCTGCTTCTCTCCCTCGCATTCTGAACTCTACTGTGCAGGGACTACAAGTCAAATTTGGGTACTTACACTGCTTGCATTTAGTAAATCACATTTACTGATGCCTTAAGGATACAGAGATCTATTAATTTGTGATTTTTATATCCTTCTAGAGCAGGGATCTTCAAACTGTGGCCCTCCAGCTGTTACAGAACTACACATCTCATGAGACATTGTAAAACTCTGACATTCACAGACATGACTAGGCATGATGGGAACTGTAGTTCCTGAACAACTGAAAGGCCATAATTTGAAAACCCCTGTAGAGGTTCACACTCAGATATTAATGTGATAAAAAAGTATAACGTTCAGAGGTACCTCAAATGTTTTATCACAAATACTGTATATGTTGCCAGTAAAGCTATATTTGTATTCTATTGTTCTGTTTCAGGGACAGAAATTGAAGAAAGAGTTTATTGCTGCGCAGAGTCCTTTACGGGAAACAGTCAACGACTTCTGGCAAATGATTTGGGAGCATCATGTAACCACAGTCATCATGTTCTCTAGCTGTGAAGAAGATGCACCGGTACTGTATTCATTTAAATCCAGTTTTACTCAAGAGTCCTTTTACTAAGGAATTTTGGAAGGAGTAAAGTCCACTCACTGGGATGTATAATTACTGCATAAGGGTATGGGATGTCCCTTACTTTAGGTTTGCCCATTTTTAAAACCTCTTTTAGAAGCAGTGAAATTCTGAATTGTCTGTATGCCTTACAAAACACCAACATTCATGTTTTCATGTGTCTTTTTACACTTCAATCAATTGTTAAACCTCTATGACTAAGCCCTGGTGGGCGGGGCGAAACGCGTCAGTTGAAGAGGTCAGTAGAGCAGTGCTTGCTGATGCCGTCATTCACACCTAACATGGATCGGGTTTGGTTGAGTGGCATCTTATGCTGTTCTTACAGACACTCTGAATCAATGGTTGAAACCTGTTTCAAACCTGAGCTATTCAGACTGAACATAAGATGAAAAACTGCAAAATGAGAAATCTTCAATGAAAACCTCATGTAAATATGATCAGTAGTAGTAATATGGGCAGTTGAAGTTTTATACATTACTCACATTTCTCAATCAAAGGTAACATTGGCCATGCCCCTTCTGAAGCCTTCTATTGGTCTTTCGATGTAAGGGATGACTTCCCTGATCAATAAGACTCAAAGTCTTTTTTCTGAGCGTGCCGTAAACTTGTATGCTTTGCTTGGACAACATGTTTCTACCCATTGAAATGGGGGTAGCAAAGAGGCCAGGGTGGACAGTTTCAGGACCAGATTATCTTCATGGGAATGGTAGTCATCAGACAGACTTTCTAAACCTGTATGATTGATTGAATACGAATCAGAAAATGCTTGTCTCATGTCTGAGTCCAGCTATAGACATAAGATCAGCTTTGGCCATTCTTGGTCACATTGGATGAGGAAATGTATTGTATGGATTCAGGATGAGGGCTAGGATCTAAGCAGAGGGGCTTCAATGTCCAAGGAGGCTCTGGGCCACCAGCAACATCAAAATAGGTTCTCAACAAAGAACAGGCTCTGGAAGTACCCAGTGTTTACTAGAACCCATGGTGGTAGGATTGAGTGCAACCTACTTAGCTGTTCAGGCCAGGATAAGGTATGATTCATTTGACCAGTTTATGATGAGTGAGTGAGGCAGAGACGCGTAGCCAGACATTGTTTCTATGGGTAACGAGAGTCAAATGCCAAAACCAGAGAAAGGGCAAATAATGTAGTCATGAGACACAATAAAGGCTAGGGCATGCAGAGTTCATGGCAATGAAGGTAACCAACTAACCAACTAAGGTCAATATCCAGCACAATAAGAATGGCACCCAATCAACCCTACCCTTATAAAAAGGTGGACCACTATGCATGCTGACACCCACCAAATTCAGCCATGCCCTTGTAGGAGAACAGGAAGCACAAGTTTAGAAATAGAAAACTGTTTCAGGCATGAGGACTTTGAAGAGGAGAATGCAGTTGGGGGGGGCAAGGGAGTTAAAGAGCAGCAAGGACTTCCTACAATCATTGGCTACCAGAAGACACCTCCATTATTCCTTTGGGGAGAAATTCTGTTGGAGAGTTTTAAGTTTTTGGATGGATAATGCTTTTTTTTTTTTAGATAGGGCCACTATGTGTTTGTGGAGGTCGGGAAGGAGCAAGAGGTATTTAAAGTCGAACATGCAAGAGTGCCTGATTCAAGCTAATTAACATTGCATGATGACCAACCTATTACTATGAAATATCAAGATGCGTCAATGTTTGTAACTGAGAAGGAATCTATTGAACTCGCTCTTAGTTTTAGCTCACTTACTTTCAAGGTCTCCTTCAAAATCCAGACATAAATGGGATAACCTGGTCCACCTTGTTGGGGGCTGGGCATGGGTACCCTTCTGTTAAAAAAAAAAATAATAATAATAATTTTGCAGCAATGCCTAAGCCAGGTGGCCAGGGATTTTTATGGGTCATAGTACCAAAGGAAGTCTCAATTTGCAGTTAAAGCTTGACAGGGTATTTTGGGAACATTTTGTATCCCAAATGCTTTGTCTAAGGCTGAAGTTTAACTAAAAAAAACTTACTTTTTTCTACAGCTTTAGTTACATTACTTATCTGTAATGAAGTATGTCCCACAATTTGAAGGCTGCTGCTGAACTTCTAGGAATATGGGGGTTGAAAGCTTTAGGTCTCCGGGCCGCGCTGCACTAAGAACGATCCAGCAGGGACTCACCTCCTCCTGTCCTCTCTTCCATTGGGAAAAGTTCTTTCACTTATTACACTACTTGTAACATGATCTGTGAATGGAGGAGAGTCTGGCCAATCACATAGATTCTCTCTCCCATTCACAGATATTGGTTCAGGCAGTTTAATTAGTGAAATCATTTTTCTCAATGGAATAGAGAGCAGGAGGGGCGTGTTCCCGTCAGATCATTTTTAGTGCAGATGAGGCTGGAGACCCAGAGCTGTTAAGCCCCATACTCACTGAGAAAATCAGGCGAACAATTGGCCCGGTTTCCCTCGATGTGGTACAGCAAGTGGGAACCAAGGATATAAATGTACAAAGATTCTCGCACAACAAAGGCTTTTTTTGTTATTTGTTGTTTCTGATCCTGCCCAGTTTTAAATCTGATATTTCTACGAAAATCGTCCGAAAACGGTACACAATAGCCACCCTGGAGGTTATCCCGAGTGTGGCTGGGGGTGAGTTTTCATTACCAAAAGCAGTAACCCCGAGCCACACTTGGGATCGCATCACAGTATCCAGGCAAAGATGCTCACCTTGTCCCCAGGATCCTGCGATGTCCCCCTGCTGTGTCCTCCAGGGGAATATTTTGCCCGATGCCTCTGGGTTCCGGGCTCCGTTCCCTGTGAGCGTTGCGTCGCATTGGGAGCGGAGCCCGGCGGCAAATTCAAAAAGTGAAACACACATAACACATACAGTACACTGTAATCTGTAAGATTACATTTCTGTATGAAATCATTACACATCCCCTTTGTCCCTAGTGCTTTGTTCAGTGCCCTGCATGCACTTTTATATTATATATGCCATTCTTTCTGCCTGGAAACTTGAGAATGTCCATGGCATCCAAAAAGCGTCCCTTCACGCCAAAAACGTTTTTTTTGATCAGCTAGAAAACTCAGATAGTAAATAAGAATTACTTGCAGAATGTAGCAATACTGATTTGTGATAAAATTTGTCATCAGACACTGAAAGTGACAACAGCGACAATTCTGCAACTGAGCAAATTTCTGTGTTTTTGACTTGATTAAATTATTGAATAAATGTTATATAATATATATATATATATATTATTGAATACATGTTAAAATAATGTTATTATATTATTATTTTTGATAATTATTTATAGTTATTTATTATATATATATTTTTTTTCAGATATATTATAATTTATGATTTTGTTATTTCAAACTTTATCATACCTGGCATGTCTATTAGTCTCTTGTCTTAAGTGAGTTATTCCTAAGAATTACCGGCCTACAATATAAAACGCCAAATTTCTATGCGAAACAATTTACCGCTTTGAGACACAAAAATCTGACATAATAATACCGCCAGGGAGGTGAAAGGAAAATCGTTCTTTCTGTTCCTGTACAAGAAAAATTTTGGAGTATGTCCGTTCGGAAATTTTCATTCGGAAGGTCGGAATCGGCTCTCAAAAGTTGTGTACACACTATCAGAAAATCATACCATCGTTCCTCAGACGAAGATGTTTGCCCGATTTTCTTAGTGTGTGCAGGCCAATAATTCCCACAGCACTGGGAAAGTTCTTGACTTTGTACTGTACTTGGAATATTCCTATTGTACTTCCTTAAATGTTTAATAAAACGTTTATGCAAAAGAAAAAATAGAACCTTAGACATACAGCTGTGAAAAGGCAACAGTAATTATAATAAATGAGAAATGAGCACCTAAAAAAAAAAACAAAGAAAAAAAAAAGGAAAATGACGTAGATATTTCAATATGTTTGGTGAATTCACTTCTGTTCTTTATTTTAGGCATCTAGTGAAGTGTATTGGCCCTCGACAGAATCCAGACTTTTTGGCAACGTGCTGGTAACTTATGTTGAAGAATTCCCCTCCGGTGACTGGGTTGTCAGAGAATTCACGCTTACGCATGTGAGTGGATGACCTCTGTTATGTGACTGCAGTTGAAAGGGAAATGGTTATTTTATGCTTTTTAGTTTTTTTAACATTAGGTGTTTTATAAGATGACCTTTACA
Organism: Glandirana rugosa; assembly: GCA_018402905.1. NCBI lineage: Eukaryota > Metazoa > Chordata > Amphibia > Anura > Ranidae > Glandirana > Glandirana rugosa. The sequence goes on along the minus strand of BLSH010466555.1, from coordinate 70,383 downwards.
CAGTGGCGGCTGGTGCTCAATATTTTAGGGGGGAGGCGGCAAACCCCCCCCCCCCCAAGAGATGGACGGGAAGGCAGCGATCACCCCCACCCCACCCACGGGAGATGGACGGGAAGGTGGCAATCAGAGGTCTCCTTACCTTAGGAGGCAGATGACAAGGATCTGGGGTGGGGCTGATGCTCCAGCTACTCCTCACTCCGGAGCTGTTGCTTCTCCTCCCGGCCGAACAGGAAGTGGGTCCTGAGACCCGATTGGCCAGGAGACCTAAGACTGTATTACATACAAGATACATGATATAATACACGCTATTACATACAAGATACATTATCCGCTTGCCAACCGTATCACTGACATGTACGATGGCAAGGCAGCTCTGCTGTGCCAGATCACCTACTAGGTATGTGATGCAGCACTTACGGGTAAGGGGCAAACTTGCGCCGCCGACGACCCAGCTGTTCAATGATTACACACAGCAGATGCCGATCAGCAGGTGCTGACCAGTGGATGACTGCCAGCATCATCGGGAAGACACACAGTACAGAGCTCTGCTGGAATTTCTTTCTCCGCAAAGCAGAGAATAAAATCCTTTACTTCCCTGAGTAAAAGCACCACATAGTATAGTAAAACACTGGCTAGGCACACATTTAACCCTTTGACCACCCTAGATGTTAAACCCCTTCCCAGCCAGTGTCGTTAGTACATTGACAGTGCATATTTTTAGCACTGATCATTGTATTAGTGTCACTGGTTCCCAAAAAGTGTCAGTTAGTTTACGATTATCTGCCGCAATATCGCAGTCCCACTATAAGTCACTGATCGCCGCCTTTACTAGTAAAAAAAATTAATAAAGATTCCAACATATATCCCATAGTTTGTAGGCACTATAATTTTTGCCCAAACCAGTCAATATACGCTTATTGGAATTGTTTTTACCAAAAATATGTAGCAGAATACATATTGGCCTAAATCTATCAAGAAATCTGAGTTTTATTTTTTTTTTTTATTGGATATATTTTATAGCAGAAACTGAAAAATATTGGGGTTTTTTTTTTCAGAATTGTTGGTCAGTTTATAGCACAAAAAATAAAAAACGCAAAGGTGATAAAATACCAACAAAAGAAAGCTCTATTTGTGGAAAAAAAATTACACAAATTTTATTTGTGTACAACGTTGCATGACTGTGCAATTGTCAGTTAAAGAAAAGCAGTGCAGTATTGCAAAAAATACATGGCCTGGTCATAAAGTGAGGTATATCTTCTGGAGGTCAAGTGGTTACTTCAAGTAAAGTTAGAAGCTGATTGGCTACCATGCAGAGCCGCACCTGATTTTGCCATCTGCAGTTTTAGTAAATCAACCCCATTGCATCACAAGATATATTGTATACATATAAGATACATTTACATCAGAATACATTATATAATACATTGTATATATACAGGAAACATTATATAATACATTGTATACATACAGGATACATTATATAATACATTGTATACATACAGGATACATTATATAATATATTGTATGCATACAGGATACATTATATAATACATTGTATACATACAGGATACATTATATAATACATTGTATACATACAGGATACATTATATAATACATTGTATGCATACAGGATACATTATATAATACATTGTATACATACAGGATACATTATATAATACATTGTATACATACAGGATACATTATATATTGCATTGTATACATACAGGATACATTATATATTGCATTGTATACATACAGGATACATTATATATTGCATTGTATACATACAGGATACATTATATAATACATTGTATACATACAGGATCCATTATATAATACATTGTATACATACAGGATACATTATATAATACATTGTATACATACAGGATACATTATATATTACATTGTATACATACAGGATACATTATATAATACATTGTATACATACAGGATACATTATATAATACATTGTATACATACAGGATACATTATATATTACATTGTATACACACAGGATACATTATATATTACATTGTATACACACAGGATACATTATATATTACATTGTATACACACAGGATACATTATGTAATACATTGTATACATACAGGATACATTATATAATACATTGTATACACACAGGATACATTATATATTGCATTGTATACATACAGGATACATTATATAATACATTGTATACATACAGGATACATTATATATTACATTGTATACATACAGTATACATTATATAATACATTGTATACATACAGGATACATTATATAATATATTGTATACATACAGGATACATTACAT
>BLSH010466555.1:40941-53732 GCA_018402905.1 Glandirana rugosa | reverse complement strand
CTAATGACCTTGGTACTGGACAACAGACTACTCTGGTTCTATTTGAATAAACCAGGAATACTGCCCTGCGGCCCAGTCTCTGAAGGGAGGGGATCATGCTCTGCTCCAGTATGTCACAGTACATGTTGGCATTCATGGTTCCCTCAATGAACTGTAGCTCCCCAGCGCTGGCAGCGCTCATGCAGCCCCAGACCATGACACTCCCACCCCCATGCTTGACTGTAGGCAAGACACACTTGTCTTTGTACTCCTCACCTGGTTGCCGCCACACGCATTGACACCATCTGAACCAAATAAGTTTATCTTGGTCTCATCAGACAACAGGTCATGGTTCCAGTAATCCATGTCCTTAGCCTGTTTGTCTTCAGAAAACTGTTTGTGGGCTTTCTTGTGCATCATCTTTAGAGGAGGCTTCCTTCTGGGACGACAGCCATGCAGACCAATTTGATGCAGTGTGCGGCGTATGGTCTGAGCACTGACAGGCTGACCCCTCACCCCTTCAACCTCTGCAGCAATGCTGGCAGCACTCATATGTCTATTTCCCAAAGACAACCTCTGGATAGGATGCTGAGCATGTGCACTCAACTTCTTTGGTCGACCATGGTGAGGCCCGTTCTGAGTGGAACCTGTTCTGCTAAACCGCTGTATGGTCTTGGCCACCGTGCTGCAGCTCAGTTTCAGGGTGTTGGCAATCTTCTTATAGCCTAGGCTATCTTTATACGGAGAGCAACAATTCTTTTTTCAGATCCTCAGAAAGTTATTTGCTATGAGGTGCCATGTTGAACTTCCAGTGACCAGTATGAGAGAATGAGAGCGATAACACCAAATTTAACACACCTGCTCCCCATTCACACCTGAGACCTTGTAACACTAACGAGTCACATGACACTGGGGAGGGAAAATGGCTAGTTGGGCCTAATTTTTACTTAGGGGTGTACTCACTTTTGTTGCCAGCGGTTTAGACATTAATGGCTGTGTGTTGAGTTATTTTGAGGGGACAGCAAATTTACACTGTTATACAAGCTGTACACTCACTACTTTACATTGTAGCAAATTGTCATTTCTTCAGTGTTGTCACATTAAAAGATAGAATAAAAGATTTACAAAAATGTGAGGAGTGCGCTCACTTTTGTGAGATACTGTATATGGGATTGAACTATCAAAACCTTACTGTGGAATAGTGACACTAATTAGTACGTATCACTATTGGACGTGTCACAGATTAACAATTTCTCTAGCATCTGACCAAGGGCCTTATACATCTGAGATGTCAGTTTGGTTTGAATCAGTCACTCATATTTATGGACTACCTTTTTGTGAAATGGTGATACCTATTGGCAAGCATAGGCGTGCGCACATAGGGTGGAAGGTGTGCCTGGGCACACCCTAATCACCCTGTACTGTGCAGATTCCCCCTGCTGCCTGGCTGCAGAAAAAGGGACTGGGGAATCTCTGTCCTCTGTCTCTGTTTAGACCCCTGATATTTCACCAAAGCCCCCCAGCAGGCCTCCTGCTGGGGGGCTAGGCTGCGCACACCTATGTTGGCAAGAATTATACATATACAGTATGTCTTCCAGGAAAAGCAACTCTTGAGTGCTTATATGGAGGACTGGAACTTCCATAAAACCGTTGGGAAGTTTGGTCAAATATAATTGTGGATAGGGCACCAATAATAGGGAAGAGAAATGGTTGCCCATTATTAGATACCCAACAAAGCCAAAGCTCATGGAGCAGCTCCTAAGCACTCTAAGGCTGGATTCACACCAATGCATTTTTAGAGCTTTTTGCATTTTGCAGATTTGCACTGCAGTCCATTTAATATTGTTTCCTATGGAACACGTTCTGAAGTGCAAATCTGCAAAATGCAAAAAGCAATAAAAATGCCTAGGTGTAAATCAGGCCTTATGGTGGACTGGAATTTCCATGAAACCATTAGGAAATTTGATTGTCTCGTAGGGCACATTAAGAGATTAGGTCGTATCTCTGGGACTCATACAAAGATAGACAGATGTAGGACTGGTAACCGGTCAAATGTAATCTAGAAGGCAAAGATACCCATTGTCCAATGTGCATCACTTGAGACTTGTGGATATGGCACCAATAATAGGGGAGTTATTGTCCATTGTTGGATACCCAACCAAGCCAAAGCCTATGGAGCAACACTTGAGGACTGCTATGATGGACTGGAACTTCCATGAAACCATTGGGAAGTTTGAGGTTCTCTTTGGTGGAATATAATCTGGAAGACAAGTATATCCACTTTGCACTGTGAATCACTTTGGGCTTGGGGATAGGGCACCAATAATAGGGGGATGGTTGCCCATTGTTGGGATACTCAGCCAAGCCAAAGCCTAGGAAGCAGCGCTTGAGAACTCCTATGGAGGATTGGAACTTCTATGAAACCATTGTGAAGTTTGATGCTCTCTTTGAACACATTAAGAGATTGGGTCATATTCCCAGGACCCATTCAAAGATAGATGGATGTAGGATTTGGACCAGGTAAAATATAATTTGAAAGGGGAGGATACCCGTTGTACAATGTGAATCACTTTGAACTTGTGAATATGGTTGCCCATTTCTGGATATCCAACCAAGTCAAAGCTTATGAAGTACACTCCCATGTAGGATTGGAACTTCCATGAAACCACTGGGAAGTTTTATGCTCTCTTTGGGCACATTAAGAGATTGGATTAAATCTCCAGGACCCATACAAAGATAGATTGATGTAGGATTTGGACCCGGTCAAATATAATCTGGAAGGCAAGGATGCCTGTTGTACAAATAGGATGCCTATTGTGCAATCACTTTGAACTTGTGGATAGGGCACCAATAATAGGGGAATGATTGCCCATTGTTGGATACCCAACCAAGCCATAGCCTTGAGTGTTATCTCATTAAAAAATGAGACCATAATGACAGTCAGTCTATATATGAATATACTGTATAGCGGAGTGTTTTAGCAAACCAAAAAAACAAGTTTTATATAATATGATGTATAAAATGATTGTGTTTGTAAAATATATAAAATTGTTCTACAGTGAAGAAGTTATTTTCCCTTTGGAAAGGGGGGAGTGTAGTTCTTTTAAGAATAACCATGGTTTTTAATTGACCAGCTTAATGTGCAAAAAACACCATATAATGAGTGGGAGACAGCTTCTTCTCTTTTGTATCTAGTATTTAAAGGGGAACTCCATGTTCATGTTAATAAAAAGATAACAATAAAAATGTATTTTTTCATATACAATTTCTACACAAGCCATATTGTAATTGAATGTTATTAAAGATGTCCTTTCTTTTTTAACCACTTAAGGACCGGAAGGATTTCACACTTTAGGACCAGAGCCCTTTTTGCGATTCGGCACTGCGTCGCTTTAACTGAAAATTGCGCGGTCGTGCGACGTTGTACCCAAACTAAATTTGCGTCCTTTTTCCCCCACAAATAGAGCTTTCTTCTGGTGGTATTTGATCACCGCTGCGTCATTTCTGATCGCCGCTATAAACAAGAGAAGAGCGACAATTTTGCAAAAAAACCCAAATTTCTTACTTTTTGCTAAAATACAAATCAAAAAAAAAAAAATAAAAAAACATTTTTTCATCAGTTTTGGCCGATTTATATTCTTCCTCATATTTGCGATAAAAAAAATCGCAATCGGAGTTTATTGATTGGTTTGCGCAAAAGTGGTCGCGTTTACGGATGATGAGAATTCATTTCTGGAGTTTTTATTTTTTTTTTATTTTTTACTAGTAATGGCGGCGATCTGCGATTTTTAGCGGTACTGCGATATTTCAGCGGACATGTCGGACCATTTTGACACTTTTTTGGGACCTTTGGCATTTATACAGCGATCAGTGCTATAAAAATGCACTGATTACTGTGTAAATGCCATTGGCAGTGAAGGGGTTAACCTGGAGGGGGCGCTCTAAAGGTTAACTGTGTTCCCTGGGCGTGTTCTAACTGTGTGTGGGCTGCCCTAACAGGGGAAGGGAAGTGATCACAACTTCCATGTAGAGGAAGGCTGTGATCACAGCCCTTCCCCCCTCACAGAACGGAGGTCCGTGTTTACTTACACGGACCTCCGTTCTTTCACTAAGGGGGGGGCATCGCGGGTGGCCAGCGGAGATCGAATCCGCCGCACCCGCTCCCTGGCCCTCCCCGGACACAGTGAGCACGCGGGCGCGCCTCCGGCTGCACGCGCGCGCTCACTGGGCGCGATCTCCCAGCCGCCGTCATATGACGGCGATTTGCGCTACAGGGCCACCTTGTCGCCGTCAGATGCCGATCGGCGGTCGGCACGTGGTTAATCTGCATAGTAACTGTCTGTGAAATTCAATCCAATATGGCAATCTGGAGACGCCCTGTACGCTCTGTTGGTGTACAGAACTTCCCCAGCAATGTCATTTCCTGCTTGTGTGATTGGCTCACTGATTTCCCAGAAGTCTGCACTAAGATGCAAGTCAGGTTTTAGGCATGTCATTTTTGTTATGATACTCCCAAATGGTTAATTTCTTCTAAAGGGATGCTGACCCTGCAACTTTCCTCATTAGAACACTGCAAGTGCATCAGCTGATTATTAATGAAAAGTCCCTCCCATTCACATTCACTCTGCACCAGGGGCGGACTGACCATAAGGGCACTCGGGCACTGCCTGAGGGCCCTTGGCCAGTAGGGGGTCCCATGAGAGGCTCCTGGTACTTCAGTGCCAAGGAATCTGTGCTGATCCGGGAGCCCAGTGCTGGACCAAGTTCCAGCACTGAGCTCCTGTACCTGGCCTGACAGGGGCACGCTAGCATGGGCACTCGGGACACCTTTCCCACATCTGTAAGGGCAAACGTATGTAATGTGGGCGCAGTACAATAAGTAGATGGCGTTTTGTTTGGCTTGAGTGTGGACGGGGACACAGGGGGCCCCATGATCTTCTATTGCCCGGGGGCCCCATGGGTTGTCAGTCCGCCCCTGCTCTGCACATTGCAAGCGAAAAAAAGGTGCAGCACCTTAAAAACTATGCATAAACCATGTGTAAAACCGAATAAAACTTTTGGAAAACTGGCCCAAAATAGTAAAAAAAAAAGAATTTTTTTTTACTTAGCTGTATATTCCTTTTTACTAACATAACCTTCCACCAAAGAACAATCCAAATTAAAATGCCCTGCTCCTGATGATCGCAGCAATACCACATATGTTTATGTTAGTTGTTGTTTGTACCCGTGGTACAGCCCATGAACAACAGTGCCCATTTTGCTTTTTTTAATCCTACCTAAAACACACTGACAATGATACTAAAAAATACAAAACAAAGCAAAAACCTGTAAAAAAAATAACAGATCCTGACCTTTGACCCATCACTAATCCTGCTACTAACCTAGATCAAACCTTGATCTAGGTTTTTTTATTATTATTAATAATCATAATAATTATTTATTTTATTTTTTTTATTTATTTTAATTTTTTTACACACTTTTTTTTCTCTGCAAGGAGAGAGAGAGACGTCTTTCTTCTCCATTCACAGAGATATGTGTCAGTAAAACTATACTTATAACAACTACTTTGTGCATCAAAATTGGGCTTTCATTTGGTGGTAAATGGTAATGGATATCTCCTGATTTTTTTTTTTTTTTTTTATTATTATTATTATTATTATTAATAATAAAGGAAAACTGGCCCAAAATAGGGGAAAAACACTATTTTGTTTTACATTTAGTTGTATATTTCTTGCTAATACCATAACGATCGCAGTGATTCCACATACAGTATCTCACAAAAGTAAGTACACCCCTCACATTTCTGTAAATATTTTATTCTATCTTTTCATGTGACAACACTGAAGAAATGACACTTTGCTACAATGTAAAGTAGTGAGTGTACAGCTTGTATAACAGTGTAAATTTGCTGTCCCCGCAAAATAACTCAACACACAGCCATTAATGTCTAAACCGCTGGCTACAAAAGTGAGTACACCCCTAAGTGAAAATGTCCAAATTGGGGCACAATTATCCATTTTCCCTCCCCGGTGTCATGTGACTCGTTAGTGTCACAAGGTCTCAGGTGTGAATGGGGAGCAGGTGTGTTAAAGTGTACAGCTTGTATAACAGTGTACAAAAATGTGAGGGGTGTACTTACTTTTGTGAGATACTGTATGTGTATATCATTTGTTGTTTGTACCGCAGTACAGCCCAGAAACAACAGTGCACATTTTGCTTTTTTTTTCCTACCTAAAACACACTGACACTAATACTAATACTAATATTTTTTTTTAAAACAATCCTGCCCAAATTATCACAGCAATCAGGTGACCCTGGGGCTCCTGCTGAGACCCCGGTCTCTGTGCTGGGAGTGCGCTATGTGGTGCACTCCCAGCACAAACACAGATAATTGCGCATATATGCGGCCCCCCCGAAAAAAGCCTAGTCCAGTGGGGCCACATATATGCTTACAGTTTGGTTTGAACAATGCTGTGTCCTATGTAAAAATAAACATTCACTGTGCAAAATACAAAAATATGTTTGCTACCCAAAATGTAATATTCCTGATATGTTGCTGCTGTACCATGTACTTGTATAAGAAGGTCTCCTGTTCTCTTTCTATTGCTTCCTTTTTGTGCAATCCTTGGTGTCCCTGCCAGTCCCTCTGCTTTCCTATTAAAAACTGACCACACTAAGGAGAAGATCACACCGTGGTCAGTTTTTTAGCTATGCTCTCCTCCATTGATTAGACTTGTACTGACACATCCCTCCTGCACATTCTATCACTGGGAAGCTCAGTGCCCTGCTGCTTCTCCTCCCCCAGCTCTTATGCAGCTAAGAACAGAGGGAATGTGATCACTTATAAAAAAAAAAGGGAAAAAAGGTATTAATAGTTTTTATTTATTTTTCATTTCATTTATTTTAGGTACCGTCAACGGTGCTTTACATATACATTGTACATTCACATCAGTCCCTACCCTCAAGGAGCTTACAATCTAAGGTCCCTAACTCACATTCATACACATAATAGGGCCAATTTAGACAGGAGCCAATTAAACTACAAGCATGCCTTTGGAGTGTGGGAGGAAACCGGAGTACCCGGAGGAAACCCACGCAGGCACAGGGAGAACATGCAAACTCCAGGCAGGCAGTGTCGTGGTTGGGACTCAAACCAGCGACCCTTTTGCTGCCAGGCAAGAGTGCGATCCACTACATTTTTTATATCTATGCACAAATGTTTTGCCTTTCATTTCTATTTTAAACGGAATGGATTGTTTTACAAGGTGATCGTTTACAATCACTTTAAGCACAACCTGCAGAATATTGCCCTTATCTTTCCAATATTCTATCATACAAAAACTGCAGATTATTGCTCCATAAAATCTCCCAAATTATAAAATATTTTAAAGTGCATTCAAACCATATTATGTGTGCAAACTGCAGAGTATTCCTCCATGGGATCATTCGAATTTAGAACTCTTGCGTCCTAAATATTCATTCATGCCATTGTTGCCAAGAAGTGCCTCTCCATGTGCCCCAAGGTGCTGCACTCACCAGATATTAACATAGCTCCCAACTGTCCCTGATTTGGAAAAAAGTCCCTCTGTCCCTCTTTCCTCCTCATTTGTCCCTCATTTTGGTCTGATCTGTATAGTTGTATATATAGTTTATATATTATATATAGTTCTATATAGTTGTATAGAAAAATGCACTATTTATCTTTCAAAAAGTGTTTCCCAGTGCTAAACCTTTCATCCGATTTCTAAATTTCGACATGGTTACATTTTCAAAAGTCAGTATAAAGGAATAGTAGTGGTAAAAAAAAGCACTTGTGGGTTTAACTAATCTTTTTTTACATAATTCTCCTTTAACGGGCGTGGCAGGGGGTGTGTCCTATGCCTACATACTTTTGCTAATAAGTGTCCCTCGTTCCCATCTCAAAAAGTTGGGAGGTGCGTATTATGACCCCTTAAATTAATAAGAAGGTCTAACAACTCTTCCTTTGGCACCTGCGATCCGCTTCGCGAACCTCCCCTCCTTTCAGTTCCAGTCCACCACATCATGTACCTTAACCGCTTGCCGACCAGCATTTGACGGCGACAGAGTGGCTCTGTAAGGCAAAACGCCTGCCAGATTGCGCACAGTGAGCGCGCGCGTGCCGCCGGAGGCGCGCCCGCGTGCTCACTGTGTCCGGGGAGGGCCAGGGAGCGGGTGCGGCGGATTCGATCTCCGCCGGCTACCCACGATGCCCCCCCCGGAGCGAAGGAGCGGAGGTCCGTGTAAGTAAACACAGACCTCCGTTCTGTGAAGGGGGAAGGACTGTGATCACAGCCTTCCTTTACACGGAAGCTGTGATCACTTCCCTTCCCCTGTTAGGGCAGCCCCCATACAGTTAGAACACGCCCAGGGAACACAGTTAACCCTTAGAGCGCCCCCTGCAGGTTAACCCCTTCACTGCCAATGGCATTTACACAGTAATCAGTGCATTTTTATAGCACTGATCGCTGTATAAATGCCAATGGTCCCAAAAAAGTGTCAAAATGTTCCGACATGTCCGCTGAAATATCGCAGTACCGCTAAAAATCGCAGATCGCCGCCATTACTAGTAAAAAATAAAAAAAACCCAGAAATGAATTTTCATCATCCGTAAACGCGACCACTTTTGCGCAAACCTATCAATAAACACCGATTGCGATTTTTTTAATCACAAATATGAGGAAGAATATAAATCAGCCAAAACCGATGAAAAAAAATGTTTTTTTATATATTTTTTTTGGATTTGTATTTTAGCAAAAAGTAAGAAATTTGGGTTTTTTTGCAAAATTGTTGCTCTTCTTTTGTTTATAGCGGCGATCAGAAATGACGCAGCGGTGATCAAATACCACCAAAAGAAAGCTCTATTTGTGGAAAAAAAAGGACGCAAATTTTGTTTGGGTACAACGCCGCACGACCGCGCAATTGTCAGTTAAAGCGACGCAGTGCCGAATCGCAAAAAAAAAGGGCTCTGGTCCTAAAGTGTGGGGCTGAAGTGGTTAAAGTGGATGTAAACCCGAAAAAAAAATTGAATTAATAATTCTGCCTGGTAGAGTATAGGGTGTCATGTCATCTGTGCCCAGTCTTGCCACAAAGAGTTAATCCAACTGTGAGTAATGAGCTTATCTTTTTTCAGGAAGAGAAAGTCCGACTTGCTCTGTGAGTGACAAGCAATTTGCTTATCTCCTTCACACAGCAGAGAAAGTTTTACACACCCCCCTCCCTCCCTCCTCAAAGTCTCAGTATAGAGGTGGGTGGGGAGGCTTGTGACATCACAACTCCACCCACCAAACTCCAGCAAACACAGACACCCTCTGATTTCAGAATTTTACAGAGCTGCTGGTGCTTACAGGAAGGACATTTGAAAGGTAGGGATAGATGCAGGAGGCTTGCATGTATATATACATTAATACTGTGCCACTAGTTTATACTGGGTGGGTGGTGGGTTTACATCCACTTTAAAGTGTTACTAAACCACAACAGTAAAATCAGTCTGTATATGCAGTAATGCATGCTTGTTATACTCACTTGGGAACCTAAGGGGTTAATTCTCTGTATGTATAAAAAGGCTGTTTGATCTTGTCTTCTCTGATCCTCCCCGTCTTCCACTATCTCCAATCCATCTGCTGATAGTACGGAGCCTTATAGGGACTCTACAGATGCTCAGTTTGGTGTGTATTGCTATAGAGTTCTTTTATTTATTTTTTTTCATCATGTGATTGGCACACGGGCCAATCAGCACTGTCCAGACAGAGGGTCAGGGGCCCTGCAGCCTCATAGGACAGTTATAGTAGAATGAAAACTCCTCCTACAAGCTTTACCTAGACACTGATAGAAGTCACAAGACTGCTATATACTGCTGATGAGAAAAGGTATTTAGCAGTTTATATTTACTAAAATAATTGCATTTCCATGTTCTGTGTGCTGTGGGAGGGCAGATATAGGGAATGCAGGGTCCTGGGCTTAGTAATACTTTAAAAAGCCAAAAATATCTGCATATCATGTAAAACATTGTTTGACTAATTCACTAGCACACATCACTCTATGCACTCACATGAAATCATCATAGTGTTGCCTTTGCTATTGTTAACCAAACAAGATGGCCACACAATTCACTGAGCTGAGGTGACATCACAGATGAAGCCCCGCCCAATGTATTTCATCATCAGGATGTCTTCAGTAGAACAGGGACCGTTCCACTGAAGACATCCTGATGATGAAATGCATTGGAAGGGCTTCATCAGTGACGTCACTTTTGCTCGGTGAAGCGCACGGCCATTTTGGAAACCAGGGAGTGTTTGGTTAACAGTACGGCTACTTTCACACTGGGGCGGGCAAGCGTTAAATTGCAGCTAGTTTCAGCAGCGATTTACCGCTGTTATAGCAGCACTGCGGCGCCGCTATGCAGGCAGGAGCGCAGTGCTTTTAAACCCCAGAAAGGGGTTAACCACTTCCGGACCGCCGTACATCGTTTGACGGCGGTACTTTGAAGTGGAATACCGTTGTTATGGTAGCAGATAGCTACCATAACCCCGGTATCTATTTTTTCTGCAGGCGATTCCCTGCAAGATAAAAGTGGTCTTAGCGGCGGATTCGCCGCAAGATCACTTTTATCAGCGGCGGGAGAGGTGCCCCCCCCTCCCGCTGCTTTCCGGTCATCTCCGCCGCTTACCGGACCCGCCGGCAGCGGCGGAGAAGATCGGGTCCTTCCCCCCCCAGTGTCCGTGAGCCGCTCACCCGGCTCCATAACATGGCTGGGCGGAAGCGACGTCACAAGTCGCTTCCGCCCAATGCTCTTAAAGGGGACATTTTTTTTTTCCCCTGCCATTTTTTTCTAAATTTTTTTTTTTTCTTTTTTTTTGCATTTTAGTGTACAAATGAGATCTGAGGTCTTTTTGACCCCGAATCTCATATTTTGGAGGTCCTGGCATGCTTTTTTCTATTACAAGGAATGTTTACATTTCTTGTAATAGGAAAAAAAGTGATCAAAATTTTTTTTTTTAAAAAGAAAGTTGTAAAAATAAAAATTAAAAAGTAAAATAAATAATTTAAAAAAAAATTAATTTAAAGTGCACCGTCCTTGCGAGCTCGCGCGCAGAAGCAAGCGAATACGTAAGTCCCGCCCACATATGAAAACGGTGTGCAAACCACACATGTGAGGTATCGCCGCGATCGTTAGAGCGAGAGCAATAATTCTAGCCCTAGACCTCCTCTGTAACGCAAAAATGCTAACCTGTAGAATTTTTCAAACGTCGCCAATGGAGATTTTTATGTTGCAAAGTTTGTCAGCGAGCGGACGCAATTTTGAAGCATGACATGTTGGGTATCATTTTACTCGGCGTAACATTATCTTTCACAATATGGAAAAAAATTGACCTAACTTTACTGTTGTCTTATTTTTTAACTAAAAAAACGGAATGTTTTCAAAATAAATCGCGCTTTTAAGACCGCTGCGCAAATACGGTGTGACATAAAGTTTTGCAATGGCCGCCATTTTATTCTCTAGGGTCTTAGAAAAAAAATATATAATGTTTGGGGGTTCTAAGTAATTTTATAACAAAAAAAACTGTTTTTAACTGAAAACCACCGAACTCCAAAAAGAGGCTCGGTCTTAAAGTGGTTAAAAAGGGGTGAAAAGTGGCGGCGCGCTGCGCTTCCGAGGCGGTGTGCAGCTGCTTCCTAAGCTCTTGACATTGATTTCAATGGCAGGGGCAGGGGAGGAGAGGTGGATTCACCGCTCAGCGCACCGCCCCAAAGATGCTGCATGCAGGACTTTTTGTAACGTCCCGCAAGCGCCCCACCCCAGCGTGAAAGCACTCAGGGCTTTCACACTGGGGTGGATGGGGGGGGGGTGTTTTTCAGGCGCTATAAGGGTGCTATTTTTAGCCCAAAAGTGCTGGAAAAATGGCCCAGCGTGAAAGTAACCTAAGTAAGGCAACACTATGGTGATTTCATGTGAGTGCATAGAGTGACGTGTGCTGGAGATATTAGATAGTCAATGGTTTTACACTATATGTGGATATTTTTGGCATTTTATGTGTAGCGCACCCCACGTAGGAGCCGCAGATGAACTGGGATCCCCCACCCTGCACAGCCAGGCACATCAAATTTTCACAGTCTCCCAGAGTCAGCAAACAGTCCGGCACTTTGATTTTGTATTTTTTTGAGGGGATAAAACTTGGATGGGGAGTAGGAATATTATGGGATGCCCACTTGACTTCAGAAAAGTTCATGGACAACTCTCCTATATACAGTCTATATACAGTCTATATGCAGTCTATATACAGTCTATATACACTCCTTCTCTTCCTCCAGCACTAGCTTGCTTGCAGAACTTCAGCTGGCACACTGATGGGTAATCCGACAAAAAGCACAGATTTTGAGGGCCAGTTCACACCACATGCAGTCCAGTGCGTTTTTTTTCTGGATCAAAAATGCATGGAAAGTAGGTTACCCATATTTTTCGCCGTATAAGACGCTCCGGAATATAAGACGCACCCAATTTTAAAGGAGGAAAATCTAGAAAAAAAAGATTCTGAACCAAATACTGTAGTAAAATATTTTATATAAACTGTATAAAGTTAACAGCAGTTTAAGAACAATTTTATGTCAACTATGTAACATATTAAGAACTATCTTTACTCTCATTAACAGTCAGTAAAGTCAGTAAACAGTGAAAGTAACAAAAATAAGGCTGTAATACACCACACTTGACCGGGAGTTTTAGACACGAAAAACAGCCTAATGGGTAGTCACACGGTCGACTTCAAGACGTTCGTTCGATCACGACCTCCTTC
>BLSH010466554.1:396708-417278 GCA_018402905.1 Glandirana rugosa | reverse complement strand
TTTCGTGTCCCCCCCCCCCCGCACTTGAATCGCATCCCATGGATGTTCTTACGCACTGCGATCTGTGAAGAAAACTGGGGGTGCCATTAACTGTAATGACACCCCCCAGCGGTTTGCAGAAGGCAGTGTGAACTGCTGGTGGGAGTGATGCGATGCGGCAACCGGCTGTATAATCGTGCCGGTTCCCGCATTGCACAAATCTGAACCAGGGCCAAAGTTTCTTTCAGCTTCTGTAAAAAGGAAAGGATCGCCATTACTTCCTACCAGCCCAGGTAAATAAATGATGAAGAGTGGCCTCAGCCTAGTAGAGGTGAAAGCATACACACCCTGATGCATTTTGCCCTGCCCACCAGGGGCTTAATTATAGGGTTTGATTAAGCCCCGGCCGGCAGGGTGAAATGCATCAGAATGTGTGCTTTGATGGAGACATGGTGCTCTTAATCATTTATTCACCTGGGCTGGTCGGGAGTATCAGTGATTCTTTCCTCTCTACAT
The DNA here is from genome assembly GCA_018402905.1 of Glandirana rugosa. Classification (NCBI taxonomy): domain Eukaryota; kingdom Metazoa; phylum Chordata; class Amphibia; order Anura; family Ranidae; genus Glandirana; species Glandirana rugosa. The sequence continues at coordinate 416,783 of BLSH010466554.1, read as the reverse complement.
TTACTAACCCCCCCCCCCCTGTATTAGTATCAGGACAAGCCTGCACCCCATGTTCTTTGACTTGGGCATATGCTTTCACCTCTACTTTTAGCAGCGCCATAAGCAATTAAACAGGTTGCATTTCAGCTCCTGTTTGGAAATTTTATGCACAGATCTTAATGGAAGTGCTGATTGTCTCATTAAACAAGCAGCTAGCAGGCTTCATTAGGCTTTCAACAAGCTTGAAGTAGAGCTGAAGCCTGCTGACAGCTTGTTTTAAGTCCTGATTCATACCTATGCATTTTTAGTGCTTTTTGCAGATTTGCACTACAGTCCATTTAACATTGTTTTCTATGGAACACGTGTGTGAATCAGGCCTACATTGGCAATCAGTATTCCCATTAAGATCTGTGTTCAGCATTTACAAACTGGATCTGTAGGGTGCTTTGAATGCTTCAGCAAATCTTGCTGACAGCTCTGCAAATGCTTTGTAAAAGCTTGCTGGTCACACTGCTCCTACACAAGCCTGTGACACAGGCCTTAGAGTGTTGAGACAAACCATTTACCGCTGGCAGGAGGGCTTACAATGATCCGCTTTTATTTGTGTAAATCCTTTATCCCAAAAGGAACAAAAGTGTTGCTGCAACCGCTTTGCTTAAATTAGTTAGTGCATCTAACTCTGCTAGTCCTTCTAACACCGCCCCCCCCCCCAGACTCACAATGCTGCTGTGCAAAGTCTCTGTTGCTCCTTCATCCAGAGTGGGAGGTGTGTTGCCAACCTACCAGTTTGGAATTTACTGACATGACACCCAACATTTACTGGCACAGCCATGTTTTTACTGACCTAAAAAAAAAAAAAAAAGTAAAGTTGCACTCCTACAATAATAATCTTAAACAAGCTGCTGGCATAACAATCTCAACAAAAATTGTGCATACGTATTTTAAAGTCAAAATGCCGCGCTAAAATAATATTGAAAGGTAACCAGTGAGATTACATAAATCAATGTAATGATTAGACCTAACAGTTCAACAAGGTGCTCAACAGTCCATATGTGCAGACAAATAATAATCTTCCTTGAATAAACAAAGCGTGATGAAAGTGACATCCAGGTGAAATGTTCCCACCACCACAAAACAAGATGGGTACTCTTACCAGACAGAGCTGATAATGATTCTCTATGTATATATGAAAATCGGACACCTCGTGCTTCCGCCACACAGTGAAATATATAGTTGGGTACTCTTACCCTAAAATAATTGCCATAAAGCCCATATGCTGCATAGTCCTATTCCATCTCCTCCACGGGTTCAAAGACAGGACCGCCACTTGAGCTCAAATATGAGGGGAAGCCATCAAGGGAGGAATAAAAAAAATTTACGCTATGTGGAGCTTTCTATATTTTATTCCTCCCTTGATGGCTTCCCCTCATATTTGAGCTCAAGTGGCGGTCCTGTCTTTGAACCCGTGGAGGAGATGGAATAGGACTATGCAGCATATGGGCTTTATGGCAATTATTTTAGGGTAAGAGTACCCAACTATATATTTCACTGTGTGGTGGAAGCACGAGGTGTCTGATTTTCATATATACATAGAGAATCATTATCAGCTCTGTCTGGTAAGAGTACCCATCTTGTTTGGTGGTGGTGGGAACATTTCACCTGGATGTCACTTTCATCACGCTTTGTTTATTCAAGGAAGAATATTTGTCTGCACACATGGACTGTTGAGCACCTTATTGAACTGTTATGTCTAATCATTACATTGATTTATGTAATCTCACTGGTTACCTTTCAATTTTATTATTTTAGCATGCCATTTTGACTTTAAAATATGTTTTTACTGACATTTTCAAAAGTTACAAAATTAGTTTTGAGTGCAAATTTCAGTATTTAGGCTACAAACAAGTGCAATATGCAATTATCAATGTGATTTAAGGAGGATATTAAGCCGAAAACCTATTTCTTTTATTTTCTATATAGTAAGTAGGTAGCTCAGGGACAGTATTCAGGAGGGCATGAAATTAGAATGGGCGGCACACGCACCCGCAGTGACACTGACAGCAGTGTGCAGAAGCACAGATCACCGACACAACGCATTCCCTCCTGAGTCAATGACAGTCTCTCTCCAGCCAGGTGGGCCCCTTCAGTCCAATCCAGTCCTTACAGCACTGACAGTCCCGTTCATGGCTTGCCTTGCTCCCGTCATGCAGACCCCCATGCGCGGCTCAGGCTACTGCGTCTCGAGTCCCCTGCACCATGACATTACATGACACACTCAGGCACCAGGCCAGACCCAACCTTTCTTGCACTGCCCGAACTAGCGTCACAGCCATATCTTGAACTACCAACCTTCTCCTGTCACTGGCATTTACTGGCAGAAGAAAAGTACCCATTTTTTACTGACTGAGGGTCAGTAAAAAAACAAATGCAGCCACCACATCGAAGGATTGGTAAATTGCAAAATATTACATTTTTAATTTTGGGTTTAATACTGCTGCCATCAAGGTTTTTCTTCCTTTCCCCTTCCCTGCAAAGTAAAGGCATAATGTGCTAGTATGCATCCCATACTAGCACATTATGCGATACCTGCAAATGAAGCCCATGCCGTCCCCGCTAAAGGCCGCATCCATCTTCGCTCCTTTTCCCTCCGGGGCCACAGACTCCGGCTTTGACTGGCCGGAGCCGCATGACGTCACTCCCGTGCAGGTGCCGCCGGTCATGGCACGGAGCTCGGAAGGAACGACACCTGTGCCCGTATCTTCAGATGACCTCATCGGCGCAGTATACAGCAAATATCTCTTAAACGGCACATGTTTAGAAGATATTTACAGTACCTATAGGAAAGCCTTATTCTAGGTTTACCTATAGGTACAAATGTTAGATGGAAGTTTAAAACCTCTTTAAGGTAGTAATAATAATAGAAAAGAAATCCTATTTAAATTAAAAGTGTAGTGTTCCCTACCAATATTGGTGTAGAAGTTCCCCCCCCTCTCCTGCGTTGGCTATCAATGTAGGTAGGAGATCTCTTTGGGCCGGTTCACACAGGGGCGACTTTCACTCCAACTTTTGTTGCCTCAAGCTGGTTGACATAACAAATCCCATTGAAGTGAATGGGAGCAGTCTTAATGTACACTACTGAAGTCACTCCGACTTTGGTACTACTTCATGGCGACTTCTATCCGACTTGTGCCCATGGAAGTCGTCTCCAAGTCGGATCCCTATCTATATTGAAGTGACTTTTACAGGAAAAAGAAAAATATTTATCTAGGCAACCCCCTCCTTTCTCTGATTGGCCACAGGCAAAGTCGCCCGGCATGAAGTCGTTTTGTAAGTCGCCTGAAGTCGCGCTTAAAATGGCCTAGCAAAGTCGCACCAAAGTCGGGTCGCCCCTGTGTGAATGGGCCCTTACTGCTCAAGGAACACCAGTGACCAAAGGAAGAACTCTTGTTGAGGCTGAAATAGGTCCCATGTGTCTGCACAATAGGCCGCCTTTGGAGCTCCACGCAATCCAAGTAACTTTTTGGCTAATTGCTGTCGCATTAATTGCGTTTGAAGTATTAAAATGACAAAATGTAATCTAAGGAATAAGAGGAGCTCGGATGTGCGTCCTTTGAAGCTTTGGCCCTGACCAGGGAAATTGACTGGTACAAAGTCATAAATCTTTGCATTCTTTACTACCCTGAACGCAGACACGGAGTTGTCAGGCAGCTGTTGATTTCAGGCATAGGTCAAGCATTCTTGAGGAATTAAATGGAGACGTCCTAGAGAAGTATTTGAATCTCGAGTACTTTATTTTCATTCTCCAGAATAGTACCTAGCAAAGAGTTTTCAAAGGTTTTATGGCAATCAATATGCGAGGTGTGTCCAAAAAGTTTGGTGAATGCTATCAGAAAACAAACAAAACATAAGATGGACTCAAATCACCTTTATTGGCCTTCAAAATTATCGCCATCCTTCACAACACACTTTTGACAACGTTCATAAAGCTTCTGGACACTGTCAGGAAAGGCCTCTGTAGGAATCTATTGCAGAACCGCTGTCACACATTCTTGGGTTGACGCCACGGCCTTTCATGACACACTTCAGGCGGTAAAACAGAAGTCCATAGGGTCACAGGGAAGACAGCGAAAGCCATTCCATTGATTGCTGCTTATATTGCGGTTCAAGCTGGTAGCACCATGTCTCATCCCCTGTGACGATGGTTGGCAGAAAGGATGGATGGCTCCTGGTCACACATGGTAATGAAATCCTCAGAGGTTTCCGTCCATTTTGCTCTGTTTGTCAGCTTGTGCGGCACAAACCGGGAACAGATCTTGCGCTTTCCCCAATTTTTTCGGATGATGGTCCTTGCTAATGCCCGATTCCTCCGCCATCAATCGTAGAGTTTGAACCAGTCGTAAAGACATTTTCTGCTCAGGGCTTCTGTCCCGTACACTTGCACCAACATTTCATGCATCTCCGTCTGCGGTTTTCCCCAATTTGTAGCAGAACATCATGTTCACTCCTTGTTCCATTGAACTGTGACCCTACCTTTCACATTGCCTACATTTGACTGCCCACATCAGGTTGTTTTACTCGGACAGTGTACTCTGTTAGGTGGCACTTCTTGACGTGTTTCTGGATAGTCATGTGCACACACCTGGCCCATGTTGCCGTTGAGATATCAGACCATTGACTAAACTTTTTAGACAGATCTCCTAGAACTTTGATTTAGGATCTCATACTGTTTGTTTTGTGTTCCGAGGTTAGAGGCAATGGCATTTGAAAGGAATTACCCTGTAATAATTAGGTCAAATATCAAGTTACAATAATTTTCTAAAAACCTAAAATTCCTAATGATGTCCAGTATGTTCAAGAATGTGCCGTCAACAATGAGAGTATTGACTAGAAGTGTTTAAAATTTTGTTTTTTCAGGTGACAGTGTTTTCTAACCTTCAGGCTATTCTGGCACCTACAGGAGGATTAGACACTGTTAAAACAATAGGTCCGATCCTCCTTTTAAGTGGTAGTATAACCTGAATGGATAAGACTTCCTGAACTCCCTTCAAAGGAGTCCATGAAAAGGATTTTAAGGTGAGCGAAGAAGTCCAATTTTTTTAATTGTATATCACAAGACAAGGGGGTTCACGGCTATTTGGGTTATGCTGCCACCTTCAAGCGAGATGGCGCTGGCCAAAAAGACAGAAGATCTTTTTAGTGCCAAACCAATTTGCTCAGCAGTACCTCCATGGAGGAGGGTTTCTACAAGAAATGGGGCTCTGGCTATTTCCTATGTAATTGGTCCCTGACATACCAGATGGTCCGTGAAGGACACCAGTCTTGAAGATTCCACAGGTAAGAGTTTTTAGTGGACCTCCCATCTCTCTGGTAGGAGCAGCTCTGCAGCCTATGGCGATACTGGTAGGAGTTTTTCAATCCGTCAAAGTTTAAGCAATGTATGCTCTGTTTCAGAAAATCGGACCAAGCGAATGTTCCAAAAGTCTTGAGTTTTTCTGGATCCCTTGAAAGAATATGCCAGCTTTCCTGGTTGGGCACCATGTCTGTCCACATGAGAAGGCTCCTATGACTGAAGTGCTGGTCAGTATAACTCTTCAAGAAACCAGTCAAGATGCTTCCCTTTGAGTGCCCATGCTTATTTGGACATCCTTGATTTCATTCGTAAGGTGGCTGTGGTGGGGAAGAGCACAATTTTACCCTTGAAGAGGGGTCAGAAATCAGCGATGCCTTTTGTAATCCAAGAGGAGTTCCTTTTGTAAGCAGCTAGCCTTGGGCCCTAAGCAGAAGTCTGCATGGCAGTTCCATAGAACCTGGACCGCAAAGAGCTCTAGTTCTGAAAGCAAGCCCTTTTCACATTGAAGGGGCACAAAAAGGGCACATCTATTTGCCTTCAGGGTTGTCGGGACTCTCAGGAGGTCACAAATGACTGGGTCTGCAGTGTGTGTGATATCCAGTTGTAGTTACGAGTTTTTTTCTTTCCCCCCTTTGATCATTATGCCTTTTTAGAGTATCTTTGGAGCCATAAAAAAAATAGTAGTTTTCTTGGCAGTTTTGAAAAGGCTGCTGTCCGGGGGTCAACACATCTGTGCCAGATATGAATGGAGTGGTGTTCCTGGTGTCAGTGGCTATGAAGAATGACTACGTTACCCCCCCCCCCCCCCCATCCACCACAAGTGGTTTCTGCAGTTCTCCTTTAGGTGATCACCACTTCTAGTTTTTGTCATTGTTTCCTGGGCTGTTCGGCAGCAACCTCCTGTCCAAGTTTGAAAGCCTGCTACCTTGTTCTTAACCCGTTTCTTAAGTTCTACCAGGCTGATGTGCATGCCTCTGCAGACACCATTTATGGTTCAAAGTTCTTGCAGGCAAGCTTGTAAATGGAGTTCTCCCCTATTCTGTTTGGGTTTGGACATGTTCACCTATTTGGTGTGTTGCCCACTCCTCATGTCTAGGGCTGTTGGATATGCCAAGTAAAGATGAATGTAAAAAACTCTGTATCCTTGATGTACGATTAGAGTATTGGCACTTTTTGGTTTACCTGTAAAATCTTCAATGTCCTCACCTGACACACGGATCCTTCCCCTCTTGGCTGTGTTACTCAAAACTTGCTGCAAAACTGAGGCTTAGCAGAGCTGGGAGGGTTCATTCCTAGGAGGGGACTTCCTGCCTTTTATTGGCCGGTGTCCTTTTCACCTGAATGTGGCAGCGTTGCCCAAGTGCTCATGAATTTAAAGATTCCTGTGCTGTACTCCTCCAAGAAAACGACTTTACAGATAAACACCAAAAACTAGGATTTTTGGTTAACTGAACAGAGCTGTTTGTTTTGCAGAATACAACTTCTTGGGTGCTGTATAACATGGCATCATTCTATTGGAGAATAAAGAATGAGCCTCATCACGTGGTGGAATGTGCCATGCGAGCTTTGCACTTCTCTTCCAGGTGAGGCATTCAATGCCATTTTTTTATTCCTGTAATAATTTCAATCTTTTTTTGTTTTGAGTCTTTTAAAATATCTTGCTGTTTATGGTTCATATTAAGGTTTTCCAGTTTTATCAAAACCATTTATTCAGTTCAATATGATTTAACTACTACTGCTACAAATGCACTCAACACATGTTGATGTTTTACATTTAACTTTCAGAGGTTTAAAAAATTAAATAGAACAGTTTCTCTTTAACCACTTGACTTCCGGAAGGTTTTACCACCTTCATGACCGGTCTGTTTTTTGCTATTCAGCACTCTACTACTTTAACTGGCAATTTGCGCGGTCATGCAACACTGTGCATAAACAAAATGTATATCCTATTTATTTATTTATTTATTTTTTTCACAGTATTTTCTTTTGGTGGAATTTGATCAACCATGGGTTTTCTATTTTTTATTATATAACCGAAAAAAGACTGACCATTTTTAAAACCTTTTTCTATTTTTTATTTTCTAAATTTAAAAAATATATATTTTCTACTTTGTTATAAAACGAAACCTATCCAATAAAATAACATTTCTTAATGAATTTAGGCCAAAATGTATTCTGCTACATGTCTTTGGTTTAAAAAAAAAAAAAAAAAAAAAAATTCCCACATCTATCCCTGCATTTTTGAGGACCCTATACTATTGGAGACACTAGTATAGTTTTGACTGTGACCAGAATACTGATCCTGACAGAAACTATACTAGTAATGGCAGGGTTCAACGGCTTATAGTGTGGCGGGCAATGGGGGACTGACGCTGGCTGGGAGGGACACTGACTGACGCTATCTGACCTCACAAGTGTCACTAATACAGTGATAATACTGTACATTGTCACTGTAAGGCCTCATGCACACAGGACATTTTTTGACTGTTTTTAGCAGCTGTTTTCAGCTGCAGAAGTTTTTTTTTTTCTACAGTCAATAAACCCTCCATCGTGTTATCCTATGTGTTCATGCACACATACTGTTATCAGCTGTTTTTAGCAGTGACGTTTTTGAGCTGTAAAAAAAACCCAAGAGCTGAGGGGTTTTTTTGGACTGTTTTCAGCTGTAAAAACGTTCAAGCACTTAACGTCCAAAAACACTTAAAAACGTCAATCCCCAATGTTTTTGGATGTTTTAGACCAATTGGGAAAAAAACCCAAAAAACCGCTGGCCCTTTAAAAAACGCGAAAAAAATGGCGGTAATATAACGCTGGTAAAAGCTGAGATAAGCTACTGACGTTTTTGGCTGTTTTTTTAAAGTCCTGTGTGCATGAAGCCTAATAATGACATTGGCTGGGTGACAGGGTTGATCAGTAAGGCAATCAAGGGGTTAACAGTCTGCCTAACAGGTGCACACTATATTGCCAAAAGTATTAGGACGCTTGCCTTTACACACACATGAACTTTAATGGCATCCCAGTCTTAGTCCATAGGGTTCAATATTGAGTTGGCCCACCCTTTGCAGCTATAACAACTTCAACTCTTCTGGGAAGGCTGTCCACAAGGTTTAGGAGTGTCTATGGGAATGTTTGACCATTCTTCCAGAAGCGCATTTGTGAGGTCAGACACTGATGTTGGACGAGAAGGCCTGGCTCCCAGTCTCCACTCTAATTCATCCCAAAGGTGTTCTATCGGTTGAGGTCAGAACTCTGTGCAGGCCGGTCAAGTTCCTCCACCCCAAACTCGCTCATCCATGTCTTTATGGACCTTGCTTTGTGCATTGGTCCAAATCATTTGGTGGAGGGGGGGGGGGGGGGGATTATGGTGTGGGGTTGTTTTTTAGGGGTTGGGCTTGGCCTCTTGGTTCTAGTGAAAGGAATTCTTAATAATAATTAAATAATATAAATCCTTATCCAAAAGGACCATAAATGGATGGTAACATTAATACAAAATATAGCAAGCAAATAGAAATATACAAAATCTATGTCTAGTATAATTGACACAGTTAAATCAGCAACGTCCTGTGGTTTGAATGTAAATCATATAAATTGATAATGTAGCTAAGAGAACATGATTATAAAATACAATATAAACCTATAAGATGTATAAATGCACAAATTCACCAGTAAATAAAAAGCAGAAAATCTCTGCACAAAGGACTGTAATATCTAACTAATTGATGAAGGCATTTACGTCCCATTCTATCTTAAGACCAAAGGGAACATATGTTTTCAATGTAGAGATCCACCAGGTCTAACCTTGAGATTTTCCTTCTCAAATGGTTTACCCGCCAGTTGGGGAATACATTTATCTATACCCATGAATAGAGTGCCTACAGGACTTTTATTGACATAATGTCTATAGACACTGTGATTGGGAAATCCCTTACGTATTTTAGCAATGTGCTCATTCATCCTGGTCTGTAATGTACAGACAGTGTGGCCCACATACTGTAGGACCGAAAAGGACAATGTTCTTTCAGGAAATTAAGGGTTATAACCCATGCAAGAGGTGTGGAGTTTATAATGTTAATGATCCAAAGGGAAAGCAATATGCCGCCTTACGTTATAATTGTACTTCTAAATCATATAATATGAACTCCTTTATTTTACCTGACACACTGCCCATGCGGCCTACAGTATACCTCTAGCATTCTGTTAACGTGGTCTGTCTTCTCTCTGCAGACATAATAAAGACATTGCACTACTGAACATGGCGAATGTTTTGCACCGCGCACATTACTCAGCTGATGCTGCTATCCTTGTACACACTGCACTTGATGTATCTCCTGGGCTTGATGTGTCCACGGACTCCCTGGTTAGCCACTACACTCTTGGGAACATATATGCAGTAAGTGTAATTGGAATGAATCTGTGTTTGATTCAGTTGGTATTCTGTGTCCCCACAAGGAGTGTAAAGATACGCATTACTACAAAAAATATGCATGTGACCGTTTTATTCATCCCAAAGTTTGTACTTTTAAGCAAACAAGCGATGTACCCAAATAAATGCTTTTTTTTTCTGCTTGTGATGATGTAGATGTTGGGGGAATATAATCACTCAGTCCTGTGCTATGACCGTGTACTGGAATCGCGACCTTTCTTCTACGAGGCCGATAAAAGGAGGAAGGCTGTTTTGTGCCAACAAAAACTGGAGCAGAAGTTGGAGGCCCAACATAGGTGAGTGTCTGCTGAGGTTCATCTAAACCAGGGGTCTCCAAACTTTCTAAACAAAAGACCAGTTTACTGTTCTTTTAGACTTTAGGGGCTCCGGACTAGGGACAGTGGAAGTAGAAAGTGTCCTGGGATCCAGTGGGAGTATAGAAACTACTAGAAAGCGCCCTGGCGTCCAGTGGGAGCAGACAATGCCCCATTGTTGGTGTCAGTGGATGGAATAGTATCCCAAAGGTTGGATAAAAGCAAGCAAGGGGCCACAGTTTGGAGGCCACTCACTTAAACCCAAGCCAGATGTGGCAAAAATATAAAAGAATTAAATCAAATTCAAGTTTAGTTAAAAAGTGTCCATAAAGCCTCGTACACGCGATCCGATTTCCGGGCGGGAATTTTTGTTTGACGGCCTGTCATCCGAAATTCTTACCGTTAGTACGCTCCTTTTGACAGCGGATTTTGATTTTTCGTCAGACAAAAGATGGATGTGCAGGCTAGAAATGGTTTTTATTCGTACGACAACGCACCGTCCGATTTTCGTTTTGTATGGTTTTCGTACGAAAAAAAATCGTACGACCGAGACTACACATGCTCAAACTAAAAATAAAAATGCTAAATTATGTCACTACTTGCGTTGAATTCGGTCGTATGAAAATTTTTGTATGGTTAGTGCACTCTTCACTGTCAACATGAGATAAGTATCCACCAAACAACTGACGTTCTGTCGTCTGAAAATTGGACCGCGTGTACGAGGCTTTAGATCCCTTAACAGTCACCACAGTTTTTGTCACAGTATGTGAAGAGCAATGCAGATGAGTGAGCTTAGAGACATTAGTGGGTGTTCATTGCATTAAAGGGTAACTAAACCATAAAGGGGCTAGGCAAGAGGAGAAGAAAGTGGAAGAAGTAAATACAGTAGGGTGGCGTTGAGAGTAGAGAGTGGGTCCATTGTTTCAGATATGAGGAATGTTGGGTGGCAGGAAAAGAATACAGTTCTGTCTACTGGATACATTTAGTATTTATTTGTGGTTTTTATAGCATGGCCACATCTCCAGAATTACCTAAAACTATTTGTGTTCAACACTAAACTGGTCATTCCTTGCTCTGTTGATAGGTCTCTGCAGAGGACTCTGAATGAACTGAAGGAATATCAGAAGCAGCATGACCATTACCTCAGACAGCAGGAGGTTCTGGAGAAGCATAAACTAATCCAGGAGGAGCAGATCCTTAGGAACATCATTCATGAGACGCAGATGGCCAAAGAGGCCCAGCTAGGTAATTCCAGAATGTCTGATTATGCTGTAGAGCAACCAATGCTCAGAGAAGAACATAACAGTGCAATGAATCACTTTATGAACAATGGTGTTTATTCAGCACTTTGGCACTATACTATATATCCTTTTGTCCCTAAAGTTGCTTAGGAAGTACAGCCCCGGGTACGCCTTTTTTTTTTTGTAATTCCTTTATTTGCAAAGTCAAAGAAATATACAGACAGTTTATGTTTTCATAACAATGAAGTTACTCGGTGGAAGACAATGATTATAAACAAACCACACAAACACAGTCTGTTAAATAAATGCCGGTAAAGGGGTTGGAGAAGGTTAACTGGGTTAGAGTGGGTCAGCTGAGGGCTCCCGTAGGGGAGAAACCCAATGCAGCTGGTCTGCAGGGAAAGGGGCCCCACTGTCTTGCAATTACATTGTCTGCTCTGAGTCTCGTCAATAATGAGAAAAGGGTTCGAACTTATAGTGACTTTTGAGTTTTATGTAGAGAACTTAAGAGGGATGAAAGGACTGGAGCGGGATGCTCCACCACAGAAGGTGATGTGATAACAGGTGAATCTCTATACCAATGGTATATAGGAAAATGACATGGTGGAGGAGAAAGGGACATGAAGAAGGGGAGCGGGCTCCCCGTTAGAAAAAGACAAGAAAAAAAAGGGGGGGGGGGAGTGGGAGGGGAAGAAATGAGAAAGGGAAAGAAAGGGAGTTTCCCCCGCCGCCCCCCAACCGGGCCGAGCCGTGTGGCCAAAAAGTAGCAGCCCAAGTGGGCTATGACATCACCTCAAGATAGGGATCCGTAAAAACGTAATAGTTCCAGGGTCTCCAGGTCTCACGAAAGACCTCCTCTCGCCCATATAGGGTCGCCGTGAGGTCCTCCATGTTCCGGAGCTCATTGATCTTCCTAAACCACATAGCTTTAGAAGGGGGGTTCTCCGATCTCCAGCAAAGGGGTACACAAGCCCTAGCCGCATTCAGCAGCTGAATCGTGAGTGAGGCTTTGTATTTCCCGACTGGGCGGGGTGAGAGGTCCCGGGTACGCCTTTAAAGTACATTTGAACAAGGCCACATGTTTTGCATCCAGTCTAACCAGCATGGTCATGAAGAACGAAGCTGGTGGCAGTAGTTCTCTTTATGAAATGTAACTCTTATTGAGTGAAATAGTTTAAAGCAGACCTAGTTTTTACGTTAAGCCACAACTATTTTTTCTTTCTTGCTCATTTGGGGACACTGGAAATCTTAAACCTGTACTTCTACCCATAGCAGGACTGGGCACTGGGGGTGGGAGGTGAAGATACTTTGAGTGTGCCATTCTGGCTGGGCAGCTGGAATTTACTCATTTAATCACTGGGTGACCATTTTGAAACCCCCTTTTCCCTAGTTTTATTTTCTGCCCCCTCCTTGGCTTTTTCATATTTCCCAACCTCTGAAGTTTTATCACTTGCCTCACTCTCCGCTGCAGAACATTTTCAAGGGTTCTACTCCAAACTTTTCACCATTCCAAATGCAATTGGCGAGTTACAATATTGCCTCTCTGCATCAAGGGGACTTTCTGGCCTCAGTAGACCTAAAAGGATGCTGACTTGCATGTATAATAGAAAAACAAAGACCTAAACCTCCTGCGCTCCGATATATCAGCCAAGAGTCATGTAACTGAGCAGAGACAGAATGATAATCGTGTCTCAAGTCTCTTACATGTACCCATCTTTTGGCACTTTAGCGTTTTCTAAGCTTTGCGGTGGGGTCTCCTGCACTACCAATTTGTGGCTCTTCTATTCAGCACGTCCTCTGTACCTCGGGATGCCAACCAAAGTGCTTGCTCCAGTGTTTACCCCTTTGTGCTCATGAGGTATCCCAGTTGTGGACTACTTCCTCTTGTAGAAGCAGTCAGAGTGCTCTGTTAAACGGTGTGTCCCCGGGAAGTCATTCCACTCTGTGTTGCGAAATATCCTGATGAGACACCAGCCTGGCGGGGAAGGGAGGTTCTGGGCACAGTTCCATTACAATTAAGGCTAGGAAGTCTACTTCCAGCAAGGTCTATCATTGGACGTGGAAGGCATACTTTGACTTGTGCAAGTTTAGAGGCTTTAACCCAGAAGGTTCTCAACGGGAGAGATCCTTTTAATCCTGCAGTTGGGTCCTGCCAACCATTTTGGGCCTCAGTATTATAAGGATCAAGACTTCTGTTCTTGCCATTCTTTTCCAGAGACTGTTGGTTTTCCCACTCTCTGGTCAAGACCCTTTGTGCAAGGGGTTGCCCATGTGGTTCCTCCTGATCAAATTCCTTATGTGGGAATTGCATTTGGTCTTTTTGGTTCTTCAGAAGCCCCCCTTTGAACCAATCAGGGACATCGCTTTCTCTGCTCTGACTTAGGCCCCTTTCACATTTAGGCGACTTGTCCTGTGACTTGGGACTGCACAGTCGCATGGTAAGTCGTTCCCCATTATTTCCAATGAGTACCATTCATATCTGGACGACATTGAAGTTGTCCCTGCATTACTTTGGCCCAACTTTGATGCAACTGGAGGTCCGTAGACTTCAACGTTAAATCCTCAAAGCCACATGAAAATAGCACCTGAATAATATGCGATTTCTGTACGACTTTGTAATATGTCTTCATTGAGCCAAAGTTGCAACAAAGTCGGACCAAAGTCGTACTGATTCCAAAATTGCGACAAAATCGAGTCGCACAAGTGTGAAAGGGGCCTTCAGATCGTTTTCTTTGTTGCTATCCCCTTCACTGGACAAGTGTCTCAACTGGCAGCTTTATCTTGTAAGGAACCATTTTTGGTCCTGCATAGGGACAAGGTGCTCTTGATTCATGGACGTTCCTTTGTTCCAAAAGTTAGTCTGTTTCACCTGAAGACATTTTCTTCCCTCCCGGGTTTTTTTTTTTTGTCTTTTTCCCGACTTTAGTTCAGCAAAAGCTGATTTCTCCCCACTGCTTTGGTGTGGTTTGGGCTGTTCAGGTGCATCTCTCTGCTGCCACTTTATTTTTGCAAGACACAGATATAGGTCCCACCATCAATGTGTTGATGATCATACTTGTGGTGTACTGCCTTGCTGGTAGGAGGGAAGGTTTATAACTTGCACTTACCATCGGTTTTTTGTTTGCCAGGGTCCACTTCTCCTGTAAGTGGCAGTTTATATACCTTAAACATTTAAGGCTTCCTGTGTTCTTTAAAGTGTCTGTAAACCCAATTCATGACATTTGAGCTGGGCACATGTATCTGCAGTGTTTTCTTATGTCTCTTCAAAGCGATAAGTCCTGTGGCTTTCTCCTGCTCAGTTCTGTTATCAGCATGATAACTTCTGACAAGTTCTCCCATACGTGAGAAAACCAGGTTGAATTTTGTGTCAAGGAGGGTGCTATAAATAGATTAGCAGAGAGCAGGTCTATTCACAGGACAGCTCTGAAAGTCTCTGCCTTTGTGGAGGGGGTGGCTTTCCCCCAATTAGATGTCTCCCAGTGTAATCCAACACCACACTGCTACTGTGAATGAGGTAGTGAAAATTCTAACATGATGTGCACTTTCTAAACTGTATGTAAAGCCGAAGACAGCAGATATACATGTAAAACTTATGTAGGAAGATTTGTTTCACCCCTGTGTGTCATCTGAGGCTGTTCACTTCACTGAGTATCAGTGTTAATTTTGTTGACTAAAACATTTTAGTCGACTAAAATATGACTAAATCTAAAACAATTGAGATAACTAAAATACAACTAAAACCAAAATGGCATTTTAGTCAAAAGACCAAGATTAAAACTAAATTGAAATTTGACATTACTGGCCTGTAGAGCATGTTCATACCTCAATACCATAAATAATAACATATTAGATTTTTCACTCCAGCAGTATATAATGGGTTTGGAAATTGTAGAGAAATGCTTAAATAATGCATTACAATTTAACTAATCCCGTTCGATTTTAGTCAACTAAAATGTACTGGAGATTTAGTCGACTAAATACGACTAAAACAATTGCAGAAGACTAAATTGGGACTAAAATTAAAATGCCATTTTAGTCCTAAGACTAAATCGAAATTTGCTGCCAAAATTAACACTGCTGGGTATATGTGAGGGTTTACATCCACTTTTAAAAGACTCCAAAAATAGAGATTATATAGTGGATACGAGATTCTTTTTATGAGAGGTTGCTCAGTAGCCATAAGGAAAACATACCTGAGGTCCACCTCCTTCTTCTTTTTTTTTTTTTTTTTTTTTTTTTTTTTTTTTTTTTTTTGCCATTTGAACAAGGCCATGTGTTTCCATCTCCAGTTTCACGATAATGCCCAGGATGTATAAGGCTAGCGATGGTGGTTCTTATTATGAAGTTTAACTCTTATCAAGTGGAAATAAGCCTAGTTTACAGCGATGACCTGTTAGATTGTTTCATGTTAAATTGTATGGGTAGTCAAAGCCACTTTTTTATTGTTTTATTTTTTTATTTTTTGGATAGAGCCCAGGGTGAAATTGTGGCTAACCCTTTTTTTTTTTTTTTTTTAAATCATACATATTATACTTTTCCCCCGCCCCTGCTGAGTGCCCACCATAACAAGCCTCTTTCTATGGGGCACTCGTGCAGGCTCACTCCTGGGCCAGCTTTGTGTGTCCATAGACAGACAGAGCACAGCTCGCCTCTGACCCCTGCTCATTCCTCATTGGCTGTTAACAGAAGCGGGAGCCCATGGATCCTGCTGCCACCTGATCCTATAGTGAGGGTGAAAGCCGCTGCTCTCATGCACATCGTTGGATTGAGACTGGGTTTAGGCAAGTAGAAGGGGGGGGGGGGGGGTTGCACTCAGGTTTTTTTACCTGAAATGCAGAAAATGCATTAGGCCATTTTTTTGCAATACGGCACTACGTTACTTTAGCTGACAATTGTGTGGCCGTGCGACGATGTACCCAAATTAAATTCTTTTTTTCCCACAAATGGAGCTTTCTTTTGGTGGCATTTGATCACCTCCGTGCTTCTTCTTATTTATTTATTTATTTTGCGCTATAAACAAAGACCAATTTTGAAAAAATATTTTTTTTACTTTCTGCTATAAAACATATCCAATAAAAATATTTTAAAAAATTATGTATTCTGCTACATATTTTTGGTAAAAAAAATCACAAAAAGCGTATATTGATTAGTTTGCCCAAAAGTTATAGCGTCTACAAACTATGGGATATATTTATGGAATTTTTATTTGTTTATTTTATGACTAATGGCAGGGGTTAACATCTAGGGCGATCAAAGGGTTAAGTGTGCTCCTAGGGCAGTGGTTCTCAATTCCGGTCCTCAGGACCCACCAACAGGCCCGATTTTAAGTATTACTTTGGGGAGATGCAGACTAGAAGACTGCAATCACTGAGCAGCAAATGATATCACCTGTGATGTATTTCAGTTATCCTGTAAGCCTGGCCTTTTGGGGGGTCCCGAGGACCGGAGTTAAGAACCACTGTCCTAGGGAGTGCTTGCTAACTGTGTGGGGGATGCTTTGACTGGATGAAGACAGATGTGTTTCTGCTTAGCAGAAACACGATCTCCATCTTCTCACAGAACGGAGGTCTGCCTTGTTTACATAGGCAGACCACCGTCCTGCCTCTCCAGACAGCGATCGGCGTCCGCCGAACCCACTGATTGGCTCCCGCTGTGTCCAATCACAGCAGGAGCGGATTGCCGGCAGAGCACACGCCCCAGACCCTGTGCACAAAATCAGGTACCCGTATGTGATTTCGTGCAGGGGGCGCGCCCTGCCGCAGTACATCTGTGTGGGGCGGTCCATAAGCAGTTAAACCCTGTCGGGTTTGTACTGCTATCTGATGATTTGTTGGAGAGATTTCCCCTCCCTTCCTGTCCTGTTGACAATGGTCTCAGATAGATGAGATAAGAAATTGGAGAATTTAGGTACAATATTATTATTGTTATTATTATTACACAGGACTTATATAGCGCCAACCATTTACGCAGCGCTTTACAACTTGAGGGTGGACAATACAATACACTTAAATACAGTAGGAATTAGAGGGCCCTGCTCGTTAGAGCTTACAATCTTTTTTTTCGTTTTTAAAGTAAGCATTGATTGGATAGAGGGGTTGCGTGGAAGAGGTCTCCATTCTGAATGATCAGAGAATGAATATATTCCAAAAAAGGAAAAATGTTTTTGACAATTTATACAAATCCTTGTACTCTAGTGGTGATCACTGACGTGGGAAGAGTGTTCAGTGTCATTAGGTAGGAGAAGACTGACTGCTGTCACAAGTATAGCCTGGAAACATATGGAACAAGTAGAGATTGGGGGGGGGGGGGGGCTCTATACCACTTTATTACTTTATTAAACCATTGTGAATATTTTTATGAGCTTTGTTTTCAGTTTTCTTCACCATAGATAATGGTATATTTTCCTTTTCTTATCACAGGAAACCATCAGATTTGTCAGATAAGCAGCCAGAAGCACAGTCTGCATTGCCCCTGGGATTTGCCTGTGCGCTATCACAGGGGAGACATCTTTGAAAATGTGGAACATGTATTGGTAAGAATGAAATTTGATCAAACTTGGCACCATTTTTTTGACTTGTGTAATTCTGTACAGGCAGTCCCCAGGTTACAAACAAGATGGGGGACTGTAGGTTTGTTCTTAAGTTGAATTTGTAAGTCGGATCAGGTACGTTTTTTAATTGCAGCTTCAGCCAAAAAAAAAATATTTTTAAGCTTTTTGGATAGCACAGGGAAGGGGTAACACCCCTGTATTGTTTGTTTTTGCTGTCTGTTTCTGTTCAGATTTCACCTCACTTCCTGTCCCAATGACAATTGGATTTTGAAAAATTTGGGTTGTTGTGGAAACAAACCTTGGTGATAAAGCATCAATGGAGACACCTTTTTCCTATAATAACTTACAGGAGTGAATTTCCCTTCCTATAGGTAGATTTCCTCTCACTTCCTGTTGTCTCCCTCCGTTTGTAAGTAGGAGTCGTTTGTAAGTTGGATGTTTATAACTAGGGGACCGCCTGTATAGTGTAGTTCCTGTTGTCTGTATTTCTCTACACTCTGCTTGATTACTCTCATCTTAGAGGGATGTATAAAGACTCACACAGGGCTGCAAAAAAAAATTACATCCCAACAATCTAGTAAAAACTGACATGGGAGGTGAACAATTGGAACTTACAATAAGCGGAGTATGAGGTACAAATTTTCTAGCAGTCAGACCTGCTGGCCAGCAAAGAGAACCAACTTCCCCTGTCCTTCATTTACAATAAAATCCTAGGTCTCTGGTAAAGGCATATTAAAATGCTGCAGGCGGTATCAAGGTACTTCAGTAAATTGTGTTCCCATTAACCCCACCCCCCCAAAAAAAAGGGTCCCACACAGAACAATTCGGCACAAACACTTATTTAAATCAAGACCTCATGGACAGCGGCATGACAATAAAGCGCCTTGATGCTTTTCGCAAAGACTGCAAGGCTAATCTATGTAATCACCATCATTGCTCCCATGAATTAAAGTGATTGTAAACCCATTTTTTTTACCTTTAAAATAACAAACATCCTATACTTGCTTTGTGTAATGGTTTTGCACTGAGCAGCCCAGCTCCTCCACTTCTCAAGTCCCCCGCTGGCCCACCTAGCGCCTACCCTATACCAAACCACTTGTGCCATGGGGGCACACATGCTGGCTCTCGCTCCTGTGCTGACTGTATCCATAGACCCACAGAGGCTACACCTCACACCCCCACTGGCTGTGATTGACAATGGCTCCCGCTGCTGTTTCTGAGCCTTTCAGAAGGGGACGAGCTGCTGTTCTCATGCACAGCACTATTCGTTGGGGCTTAGGTAAGTATTCAGCTAGGCACACACTGATGTTTTTGTTTTTTTAGTTAGTACAGCCCCCTCCCTCGTGGAGATGTTGTGTTCTAACCCCCCCATGCGCGCCAGAACACTCCTATCAGCATTCTCTGCCATTGGCTGAGAGTGCTGATTGCGAGCCGTTCGGCTGCTGGTTTACCAGCATGCTCGTCGGACTGGCTGACATACACACGACCGAATGTTCGGTGTTTATTGAACCAGCCGATGTCTGCCGACATTCGGCACACGTGTACTATAGGCATAAGCGGGGCTGGGGAAAGCTGCACTCAGAAGATAATTTACTATTTAGCCTTTATAACCACTTTAGGTTCACCTATTGGAGTTTCATCGCTTGGACTTGTATAGCAGTGAATAAACTGAGAGCAAGCTTACCTGGGGCCTACCCAGCTCCTTCCTAGTGGTACATAAAGAGAAAATAGCAGCTGTTCAACTCCATTAAAAAGTGTGCAGATCCCATCCCTGTATTTCCAAAGCCATCAACACACTCAGAAGCTTGTAGACTGTGATCCTTCCTCGACCCATCCGGGGTCCATTCGAACGAGAGTCAAATAAGTGACGATATGTTCAGGTTCGCTACTTTGAGGTTATCCACTTGGATTTCACCAATATTTCCGATTTATCATTTAATAGAAGACTCACGTCGAAAGGGGTCGGGGCGAATACGGATATCATGTGCACACGGCTTACAGCCGTCTGTAGCCGACCAAGTTATTTGTGGCTTGTAAGCCAGCACACATACAGTCGGTCAGGCTGCTCGTACGACCATTTGGTCGTCGGCTTGCCGAGCGTTAGTCGTGAGAGTCGGTTACCGTCTCTTACGACTATCCTCACAAGACCGCGCGTACCCCCCCAATCTTGTGTTGTAGAGGTGCTCCCTCCCCCGACATGATTGATTTTTTTGTTTTT
>BLSH010466554.1:367171-378095 GCA_018402905.1 Glandirana rugosa | reverse complement strand
CGGTCCATTCTTCTCCCTCCCCCTCTCTTTTTTTTTTTTTTTTTTTCCTTTTTTTTTTTTTTTTTTTCTCTCCCCCTCCCTCTTCTTACCTGGCTGAGTTGTCGCAGATTCCAGAGGCTGGACTGTCTCTCTTTTCACGGGCCTCCATTGCAGGAGTAGCCTGGCTCCTGTGTATTTATTGGCGTTGGGGCCGCATAGAGATGCCGGGGGGGAGGCAGCCTGGAGCCAGTTACCCGCTTCCTCCCTCGTGACAGGAAGTGACTTCACGGCCACCAGAGGGTATTTCCGGTCCTCCGGACTTCACAAAAATGGCGGCGGCTTTTTCACAGGAGGAGAGCGACTAGCAACCAGCGGGGTTGGCGTCCACAAGCCTCCTGCTCTTCACAGAGCCACAGCAGCAGTCAGCTGGAGAGCTCTGGCCTCTACACAGATGGACAGAGGGGAGGGACCGGCAAACGGTCTCAGCCACAGAGGAGACCACAGGGGGTGAGTCGTTCGGCTGGCAGGGGTACTGGGGGGGGTGGGACCCTGAACCTTACCCCTGCAGGGTGTGTTAGAGGTTAAAGCAGGTGCATTTATCTTGCAGATGTGGAATCTGTGGCCCAGGGAGGCGCCAGTAGGACTAAGTCTAAGACCTCTTCCCGCTATAAAAGATGTTGTTACTGCAATGATAAACTGCCGCAGGAACACACAAAGCCCTTCACCTTTAAATGTATTCATAAGCTGTCAGGGAAAGAAACGTCTCAGGTTATGAAGGATTTTCTTGCTGTACAGACAGATGTTGACTACTCTCAGTTCTTTTCAAGCAAACCTTAAACCAAGGCAGGAAGTGGAGGCACTGTCTAGTTTAGAGGGCTCTTTCTCACAAGAAGGGCTGTCAGGCCTTGAGAGGCCACTTAAGCGGGCCACTGTCGGGGTTCCTGCCACGCAGGACTAGGAGGAGGAGGAAGAAGCAGAAGGGTCTGAGCAGAGTTGTCTGGATGAGGATAGCCTGGAGGAAGAGGAATCCAGACCAGGCAGACACATTTTTTCGGCTGATGAAATGGTCTCCTCAAGGCTATATATACCTCTGAGATTCAGGAGCCTGCTGCACAAATTTCAGCTCAGGATAAAATGTACAGAGGTTTAGTCAGCCCACAGGTTAAGGTTCTTCCAATACATCAGGCTCTTAAAGACATTATCCTGAGGGAGTGGAAGCATAGATGTCCCTTTAAAGATGAGGAAGAGGAGAAACTCTTTAAGACTCCTAGGTTGGACGCTTTTCCTGGTCTGAAACTCTGTTGCGCAGAGCCTGGGAGGCCAATGCGGCGGCAATGAGCCCGGCCCTGGCCTCAGTTTGTGTGGCTAGAAACGCAGACATGTGGGTGAGCAAACTCCTGTACCACGTTTCTCATACATCCAAGTCAAAACAGGTATTAGACTCCCTGGAATTGATTGGTAAAGCGGTATCTAGCAGACACAGCTGTTGAAACTGCATACAACAGCAAAATCTGCAGCCCTTCTAAATTCGGCCAGAAGAGCCTTATGGGTGAAGACCTGGGACGGGGACCATACATCAAAGTCACGATTGTGTGGTCTCCCGTTTGAGGGGTCCTTGCTATTTGGCACAGGTTTAGATCAGGCTCTTGCCAGATCTACAGAGAAGGGGAAACAATTCCCGGTTAAGCCTAAGAAAACTAAAGGAAAATTTTTCCGAGGCCCCCAAGAGTCCAATCGGTTTAAGAACATAAAGGAAAATAAAAGATGGGGGTATGGCAAAGGCAAACCAAAAAAGAGTCTCCTTTTTTCTGGCCAAAAGTCGGCCGAGAAGGACTCCAAGTGACGCCAGGGTAGGGGGAAGGCTCTCCCTATTTTCCACTCAGTGGGAGAAGATAACGCAGAGCCCCTACATGTTACAGATCATAGAGGGGTACAGGTTAGAGCTGACTTCCTTGCCCCCTCAGTTTTCTCCTTACCCATCTACCCAAGGATAGACAGAAGGCAGCGGGCCTCCTGGAAAATGTCAATCAAGTAGCTGAGCTCGTTTTGCCCCAAGCAAAGGTGGAGACCTTAGTAGGGGCAGTAGATTCTCTTCTAGAACCCAGAGAGTTGTCTCACAGGTTCATTATGAGGGTACTAGGACTGATGACATCCTGCATCCCCGTGGTGCCCTGGGCTCAGTTTCACTCCAGACCTCTACAACAGTTCCTTCTCTCCTCCTGGGATGGGAAAAGAGAATCCTTGGACCAAAAGGTGCTGGTCCCAAGAGAAGGTAAAGGAGTCGCTTTGGTGGTGGCTCAACCCGGACAGGTTAAGTCAGGGCCCTCTGTGGAACCAGCTCCAGCCAGTGAGGGTCACGACTGATGCAAGCGGTTGGGGGGCCCGTCTAGAGGAACTTCGTGCCCAGGGTGCTTGGAACCAGAGTCAGAGGGACACTTCCTCCAATTTCAAGGAGCTCCTGACGGTCAGAGGCCTTAAAAACTTTCGAGGAATAGATCAGGGGAAAACAGGTCCAGGTCCTTTCGGACTATTCCACTACTGTGGCCTTCCTGAACCATCTGGGGGGGACAAAGTTCAGTTCCCTGAATCGAACGCAGGAAATTCTGGAATGGGCAGAAATGAGGATTCCCTCGATTTCACATAAGGGGGGTGTTCAACCTAGAGGCAGACTTCCTTAGCAGACAACAGATCCTTCAAGGAGAGTAAGAGTTAAACCCCAAGGTGTTTTCGATGGTTTTTCAAACTTTCGGAACACCAGAGGTGGACCTCTTTTTCCAGAAGAGGCAACAGGAAAGTCAAGAGATTATTTTCCATGTACAGAGAGAGAGAATCAGAGGGGGTAGACTCACTGGCCCAAGAGTGGAATTTCAGGTTGGCCTATGCCTTTCCCCCTTGGCTCTGATCCCGAGGGTGCTACACAAACTGAGTCAGTCAGGGGCAGACTGATTCTGGTGGCCCAAGAGGACGTGGTTTCCCACTCTAGGAAACTGGTCAGTAAGCCCTCCTCAGCACCTTCTGGATCGACAGGATCTCCTCCTTCAGGGCCCGGTGGTTTCTCCCGAATCCTGCCTTCTTCAGTCTGACGGTGTGGCTCTTGAAAGGGAAAGCCTGCGTCGCAAGGGCTGCTCGGAGAGAGTGATTGAAACTCTTAATGAGCAGAAATTAGGTGACTAGGTGAATCTACACCAGGGTGTGGGGAGTGTTCTCTCGATGGTGTCAGGCGAGAGGGACTTCCCAACAAGAGATCCCTGCTGTTCTGGATTTTCTCCAGGATGGTGTGGATCAGGGGCTGGCAACCAAGACCCTCAGGGTACAGGTTTCGGTCCTGTCCTTATTTTTGGATAAGAGGTTGGCCTTAGAACCTCTGGTTAAAAGATTCCTATCAACCAGGGAAAGGATGTCCCCAGTGACAGTGAAGGGTTTACCCCCTTGGGACCTGACCCTGGTATTGGAGGCCCTAACTAGGGCACCATTTGAGCCATTGGCATCGTTTAAAGCTTCTTTCTTTGAAAGTGGCCTTCCTCCTGGCCATTACGTCGGCCGGGAGGGTAAGCGAATTACCGGCTCTGTCAATGAAAGAGCCATTTTTCTTATTGTTTGAGGATAGGGTAGTTTGCAGGCAAGATCCCCTCTATCTACCCAAGGTACCGTCAAGTTTTCATAGGACACAGGAGATTGTCCTTCCTTCATTCTGTGAAAAAACCCAGAACGAGAGGGGGTAAACATTTCATTTGTTGATGTCAGACGGTGTCTTTTGATTTATTTAGAGAGGTTCAAGAGCTCCGTAAATCAAATCGCTTATTAGTAGGTTTTGGTGGTCAAAGGAAGGGAGAACAGGCCTCTAAAACAACCATTGCTAGATGGATTAGACAAACCATTACCATAGCATATGAACAGACGGGGAAAGCAGTTCCCCCTAGTCTTAAGCTCACTCTACGAGGTCTCTGGCGACTTCCTGGGCAGAAAAGGCTGGAGCATTGGTAGACCAGATCTGAAGAGCAGCAGCGTGGGCAAGCCAGAACACCTTCCTGAGGCATTACAGGGTTGAACTTCTGTCCCCTCAGGACCTAGCCTTCGGTAGAAAAGTCCTACAGGCTGTCGTCCCGCCCTAAGGTAGGCCTGAGCTTCTTGCGTTTCTCTCAGGTGTGCCGTCCTGGAAGACGGCTTGAGAAAATAACCAGTTACGCTTACCGGTTTCTGGGAAGTCTTCCAGGACGGCAGGCCTACTTCCCACCCAATCTTGTGGTAGGATTATATGAAATCCTACCTACCTATCCTTCCTATATGAAACTGTTTTTCAACTCTCATGCACTGGTGTGGGTCAATACTTTTGCACAAAACTGAGGAGCATGGGAGGGGTGGGGGTTTTTGACACCTTTCTTGATTGTGTTTCCTGTCAGATGGGACCAGTCATCTCTGTCAGGTGTGCCGTCCTGGAAGACTTCCCAGAAACAGTTACCGCTAAGTGTAACTGGTTATTTTCTTCATAAATTTAGGCCAATATGTATTCTGATACAAATTTTTTGTAAAAAAAAAAAATCCCAATAAATTGTCTTCAACCGATGTGATATATACTGGAATTTGTATTTATTTTTTATACTAGTAATGGCAGTGATCAGCGACTTAACCACTTGGTGCCCGCGCTTTGGCCGAAAGACTGCTACAGCGCGGGCTTAAAATACAGGGAGGTTGTACATGGATGTCGTCCTGTTTTCACGCTGCCAGCGCACACCAGCCCTTGGGACTCAGCTGATCACAGATCAATTAAAGGGCCAATCAAAGTGGGCCCTTTACTTCCTTGATCAGCTGTCATTGGCTGACAGCTGATCATGTGGTAAACAGAAGCTGGTTCTTTTTTTTTTTTTTTTTCCTCGCGCTGTTAGCATAAGGAAAAGAATAAAGCCGTTAATTGGCTTCTCTTAGGATATCGGGGAACTGGAGAAAGTGCAGAGAAGGGCAACCAAACTGATAAGACTCAGAGGAGCACAGCTATGAGGAAAGATTAGAGGAGCTGAATTCTCTTGAGGAAGAGATTAAGGGGGGATATGATCAACATGTATAAATACATAAGTGGTCCATATAGGTATCTTGGTGAGCTATTCACTTTAAGGTCATCACAAAGGACAAGGGGGTACTCTTTACGTCTAGAGGAAAAAAGATTTAATCTCCAAATACGGAAAGGTTTCTTCACAGTTAGAGCTGTGAAAATGTGGAAGAGACTCCCTCCAGAGGTGGTTCTGGCCAGCTCTGTAGATTGTTTTAAAAAAGGCCTGGATTCTTTCCTAAATGTAAATATAACTGGCTACTAACCTTTTATAGGTAAAGTTTATCCAGGGAAAATCCGATTTGCCTCTCGGTGGATCAGGAAGGATTTTTTTTTTCCCCCCGTTTATAGCAAATTGGATCATTGGCTTTGCTGGGGTTTATTTGCCTTCCCCTGGATCAACTGTGGGTGAAGGATTGTATGGTTATATATAATTTTTTCTTTTTTGTTGGTTGAACTAGATGGACTTGTGTCTTTTTTCGCCGCAGGTGTGATCAAATACCACCAAAAAGGAAGCTCTATTTGTGGAAAGTCAGCCTTTATTTGGGTACAGTGTCACATGACCGCACAATTTTCAGTTAAATAGTAACAGTGGTGTGTCCCCAAAAAAATGGCCAGGTCTTGAAGGAGGCTAAATCTTTTGGAGGTTGAGTGGTTAACATTTTTAATTTAGAAGTTGTCTACCATGCACAGCTGCACCAGTTTCTGTGTGCTCCGGTTTTAGTAAATCCTCCCTATTGTGTTAGGCAGCCAATTCAAATGAATAGGCTGTCTTAACACACCAGAAAAAGGTACATGTAGTATTTTTGGCAATGCATTGCATTTTATGCTGTGCTGCAACACACATCTGTCGGCATTGTGCCTTTGGATGCCATCCAGAATGAATGGCACCAAAGTGCAGAAATGCACATTGCAATAGCAGAGCAATGTCAATCCTGCCTAAATGTTCATAGCCTGGCCATAGTTTCACTTTAACCACTTGTCCTCCGGAAGGTTTTACCCCCATCGTGACCAGACCAATTTTTGCTATTCTGCACTGCACTATTTTTAACTGACAATTGTGCGCTCTTGCAACACTGTACACAAATGACGCTTTTATTTTTCTCACACAAATAGACCTTTCTTTTGGGCGTATTTGATCCCCATTGGATTATTTATTTTTGCGCTATAAACAAAAACAAATGAAAATTTTAAAAATATTTTCTACTTTGTTATAAAACATATTCAATAAAATCAAATTTCTACATAAATTTATGCCAAAATGTATTCCATGTCTTTTGGTAAAGAAAAAAAAATTACCAATACGTGTAATAATTGATTTGTGCAAAAGTTTTAGCGTTTACAAATTTTATTTGGAATTTACACAGCTATAGACGCTATACTTTAAAGCGGTTGTATACCCTAATTTGTGATTTGTACCTACATATGAGCCTATAATGAGGCTTACCTGTAGGTAAAATTAATATCTCCTAAACCTGCATGGTTAAGAAGATATTCGCCCTGCCTGCAGCCGCTGACGTCACTGCGCATGCGCAGTGATGTCCTGGCGAAGGCCTTGCCAGAAAGACTGGCTCCAGCGCGCACGAGATTGCCGTTCCGGCTACTCACAGCACCGGGGCCGCGAACCCTGATGGATTCCCTGAGGGAAAATGTCAGCTCCCTCTGCAGGGACTGGGCGGACCTGTTGGAGCTTTGTTCTGAGCCAAGTATTTCATAATGAGCTAGCATACTAGCTCATTATGCCTTTTTTGCCTTAGTTTTGTTTTTGTTTTTTTAGGTATACAACCTCTTTTAATGGCGGTAATCAGCGACTTATGGTGTGATTGTGATGGTGTGGCGGAAAATCTGGTGCTAAGTCACTGGCCCGGAGGGACACTGATTTCGCCAGTGACACGAATAGTGATAATGTTATACACTGACATTTGTATTAATGACAGGCTGGGAAGGGGTCAACATCTAAGAGCAATCAAGGGGGTTAACTGTGTGCTTAACAATGTGTAATGTGTTCTGCTTTTACTTTATTATATGGCTGTTTCTTTTCCCTGCTTTGCAGGGAGTGGAAACAGCCAGATCTCTGTTCACAATACACAGTTTCTGATCAGCTGACTTCAACCAAAATATTTGGCTGAAATCGGCTGCCAAACTTGTGCTGTGTCCAATCACAGCACGGGTCAGCAGGGGGCATGCACCTTAAGCCTGGAAGCAAGCAAACGATGCACAGGCATGTTGTCCGACCTGCCTGTGCAGCCGCCTGCCTGCCGTAAAACTGCTGTGGGCAACAAGTGGTTAAAATGTTTGGTTTTGTTTTGTTTTGTTTTATTTTGTTTTGTTTTGTTTTATTTTAATATGTATCCAATTTTTGCACAGCCGTTAACGTTGCTGAGTCTGGGAAATGCCTACCTCTCGCTGAATAACCTGACAGGAGCACTTCAAGTCTTCCGCGCAGCTCTCGACCTTCGCAAGCCGTGTATGGAGTGTGAGGGCGCCTTACAGATGATCCGGTGCCTGCAGCTTTACCCTCTTCTGTACAACGTCAGCACCTCTGTGTGCAGCGGTAAGCATGTCGCCCCGCTCTCTGTTCACCGCGCCCCTCATTGGGTTCATGGACGACTCTTCCAAAAACCTTTGTGATTTTATGATGTCCTACTACAGCTTTTATAGCTGGATTATTATTTAAGTATTCAAATAAACCTGTATGATGACTTTAGCTGTTCTGTGCGTTGTCCGGTGCTTATGGTTATTTTTTCTAGATGGTTGTTTAATTCACAAGTTACATTTCCATTATATGGTGAGCCCAGCTAAAGCTGGCATTTGAGTTTTTAGTAAATTAAACCCCATAAGAGTCTTTATGAATTTACAAATTCACTGGCAACCTTTTGCTAGTATTGGTATCGGCAATCCCAAACGTTTTTTGTGTGATTGGCTTTAAAATTGTTCTTACTGTGTACAAACCCAGTTTATCCTGACATTTCCCTTTAGTTATTTAGAATGGCAACTCTCTTTCAGCTAGTCCCTCTTAAGGCTGGGTTCACACTGCTCCGATCTCAGAGATCGCATATGATTTCGCACCACATTGCAGTTTAAACCATATGCGATCTCTGTGCGATGCAAATTCAGCCATAGAAATTGTATGGCTGAATTCGCATTGCAATTGGAGCAAACTCACACAGGTCCCTTTTTTTCGCAGGGTCAGAATCGGATCGCATGGTGGTTCACACCATGCGGTTTGATTCCTGTGCGAGTTTGCAGTTCGCAGTGCGATATGCGTACTGATTTGGGGGTGTCATTAACATTGTATTGACACTCCCCAAAGTTCGCATATGGCAATGTGAACTGCCGTTCAGAGACATGCCAATTTGCTGGGTTCCCGCATCGCTGCAGTGTGAACCGAGGCTAAAGCTGCTGAGTAATAGGCCTCAGCTGCCCCTGAACTCTCCTCTGTTATCTTATCAGTACACAGGGTTATTTATAGTCTTTTCCAGGCAGTTGAGTTTTTAGAAGCTTTTTTGGAACCCAAATTCGTTCAGACGGAAGTTCAGAGGCATTTGAAACGCTAATGGCCTGTAACAGCTTATAAACTCTGCTAAACAAGGTAACTCACGTTTAGCAGCATTTCGTTTACAGGCATTTTCATTTAAAAAAAAAAAAACACTCCTAGACGCAAACGTGTCATGTAAAACGCGGCCATGTAAAGCGTCGGCTTCTAGCAGTCCAAAAATCGTTCAGGGGAGGTTAAAAAAGCGTCCTGTGTACATGAAACCTTAGGACACTTGCCTGTCCTGGAATTCAGCAATGTCTGCTCGGGTGCTGCCGCTGCCATAGCCTGTAGGGTAAAACTGTCAGATTCCCTACTGCGCATGCGTGAAGCTCGCTGCTCTTTCTTAATCTGCCGTGGGGAAGGAGGAGGAGGGCCGAACTTCTGACAGAAGTGGGGACAGGTACTTTTCAGAAACTGGTACCCACTCTCAAATGTGGCACTGGAGGCGGGACAGATAAAGCGGAGCTTACACTTTTGGGTGGAACTTGTGTGTTTCTTCTCTCACTGCACATACTCCAGTTTTCCCCTGGGAGGAAGTGGTGCTTTGCTCTAAACCTGAGGGTTGTATGAAAGAACACATCCACAGCATCCCTTTTAGACATGTTTCTTCCTACTGGGCTTTGCAGACATCTGTCAGAGCGTAATCAAGCAACTAGTCACAGCTAAAGTCTTCAGCACCCAGTGGCTGGCAAGGAGACGTATGCATGTCTAAAGGGATTCCGAGGATGTATTCTTTCATCTAAAACTAAGACTCTGAGCCTCATCAGATGCTGAAACCAATCTCTGCCACACTGTGGGACAATGAGGTGTAGATATGCATGGGCTATATATCACATGTCCACGAGAGAAGTTTCAAAAAAAGGTATTTTTTGCCTTGTGAAATTGTGATTTATGGCCAGTTATTTTGGGGATTTATGTGATGCTCATATGCAATAAACAGTTCTAATGGGTTTGCATACACTTTAAATATGAACCACAGTAATTTAACCACTTTGTAAAATCTGTTGGAATATTTAGGGTTAAGTCCATCTGGCGCATGCCACCTCATGGACTTATCTCTATAATGTACAATTTACACTTTTACTGAGCGCCAGAAGTACAACTCCTGGCGCTACAAAGCTGGACCTCATTGTCTCGGTTCAGTTGCCCAATCACAGGGCGCTTTGTAAATAATAAGCTGCCTGCGAATGAATGAGGGAGGGGCTGGTAGAGATGCTGTGTAGGAAGCAGCGGGTTTCCTCCCAGAGCAACTGTAGTATAGTGATAGCTGTACTCCCAGAGCTTGGTAAAACTGTCAATACCAGAGAAGTCAACAGGCACCTAGTTGGACTTAACCCATTGTACACCAGCAGTTTTTACAAAGTGTCTGAACTCCTGGAGTTTAGCATTAACCTGGTTGGCAAATGTTGAAGATGAACAGTGTGGAAAGCAAAGTGAATGTTTGGCCAATAATCTTGTAAATTCAATGCCTACTATGGAAAAATGGGAAGAAATCCAGATGTTGCCAATGTATAAGGTGAAAGTGTCGGTGAATCTCAGTGTGCTGTCATGTTTTCAGTCGGGCTGCAACTAACGATTATTCTCATAATCAATTCCTTGGCTGATTTTATTGTTTTGAATAATCGGATAAAAACCTGTGTGTGGTGTATAATATGTAAAGTTTAACAAATACAACTTATCGTTGAATATCTATATGCAGTGGTAAATATAAATGACCAGCTGCAGTGAGGGGGAAAAAGTATTTGATCCCCTGCTGATTTTGTATGTTTGCCCACTGACAAAGAAATGATCATTCTATAATTTTATTGGTCGGTTTATTTCACCAGCGAGCAACAGAATAACAACAAAAAATATGCAGAAAAACACATTTAAAAAAAGTTTTATAAATTGATTTTCATTTTAATGAGTGAAATAAGTACGGTATCTCACAAAAGTAAGTACACCCTCACATTTTTGTAAATATTTTATTCTATCTTTTCATGTGACAACACTGAAGAAATGACACTTTGCTACAATGTAAAGTAGTGAGTGTACAGCTTGTATAACAGTGTAAATTTGCTGTCCCCTCAAAATAACTCAACACACCGCCATTAATGTCTAAACCGCTGGTAACAAAAGTGAGTACACCCCTAAGTGAAAATGTCCAAATTGGGTCCGAAGTGTCAATATTTTGTGTGGCCACCATTATTTTCCAGCACTGCCTTAACCCTCTTGGGCATGGAGTTCAGCAGAGCTTCACAGGTTGCCACTGGAGTCCTCTTCCCCTCCTCCATGACGACATCACAGAGCTGGTGGATGTTAGAGACCTTGCGCTCCTCCACCTTCCATTTGAGGATGCCCCACAGATGCTCAATAGGGTTTTG
>BLSH010466554.1:336158-346775 GCA_018402905.1 Glandirana rugosa | reverse complement strand
ATACATTCTGTCATATTCAGTAATGTCCAATGAAACGTGTGTCTAGACAAATAATTAGACACACTAAGAGAGTCGGACGAGAGGAGACCATTAAACGTTTGACCGTCTTGTTTTAGGTTGGATCCTCGACCGACATATCTGTCTCGTCACCCGCCCGTTTCCGTCTTGTATCCACCCTCCCCGTCCCGAAGTGTCAGGCTTGTGACCGTCTCGGATTTACCCTGAAGACACATCTTATTTACCGACTCTAAAGATACCGATATCCTCGGGGAGGGGGTCACTACAGTCATACAAAGACGTCTCTCTATCTGTTTACCCCTGTCGCACATAAGACAAGTTGTGTCCGTTAATCTTTTGGTCCTTGGAAAAAATGATATCTGAATGGTGCCTCTAGCTGCTGGCACCATTCAGATATTAACCCTCAAAGTCTAGGACGTCCATGGACGTCCACCCGGCGGGAAGTGGTTAATGAGGTGACAACTTTACCTCCTGGTTTTCTAATTGCCTGTGTTGAACAGAATACACGCTGTCCCCATTTGTCTATCTCTCTGCAGAAACATACTGACATCACTGGGGGAGGGGCTCCTATAGCCATAGAAATCTCAGCCATTTATTCTACACAGAAGTCCCATTTAGGCTCTGCCAGTGTTCGGACTGTGAAGCCCTGCCCCTCCCACCTATGTTCTGCCTTTGCCCGCCCACTGCTCTGTCTATACAGCCAGCTCCTAGGTTGGATTTTGTTCTGCCAGTTTGCAAATTACCAGAGGAGAGCAGGCTGAGAGAATCACACAGATTAATAAACAGATCTGTGTGCAAAGTAACCTGTAATGACTTATACTGTCTTACATAGCACACACCCAGTTATTGATTGACAGATGGGTGTGTTTTGTAAAATAGGCTGAGCATCATAGAAGACAGGAGGACTGGGGGAGGGGGGGGTGATATACAAGCCAGTTCACTGAAAAGGAAATATCTGAGCTGTGCTCTGCTGAACTCCTCCCATCACGTGTAGTGTATAGCAAAGAAGAATTAATAGAGGATTACAGACCACAATCACAGCTACATGGTAGGAAAATAATACTTTCAGTTACTATGTTTATTACCATGTGTAACTTTCAGGTATCTGAGGATTTACTACAATATGTATGTTGCCTTTAGTTGTACTTTAAGTTAGCTGCAAAGTATTCTTCAGATCCATAGCCACTTGCCTTGCCTGTGCACTTGCCCTCCAAATTTGAGGCTGATCGAGCCAAGCACCAGAAGCTCCCTCATCTGTATTGGTTGCTAAGTGCCTTTATTCTCCATTTTCTGACGGCTTTGCTTTGGAAGGGGTTAATGCCGTGATACAAAGAACTGACCTCATTCTGCTGGGTTGAATAATCACATGTGCACGCACTCTGGGGACAGGTACAGCTACTCTGTGCTGGGTGCCCCTAGCATGCTCTCCAATAATGGTTCGGGGACTGCTTGGACCTGGAATCATGATACCCTCTGATTTTTGAGGGTCTTCCTTCATCAAAATCCTCCTTGGCTCCGTCGGGTGTAGCTTTATCCTTTGCCCTTTCCACTGAAGTTTTTACCACAGTCCTGCTTGACTCATATTAACCAGTTTTCAAAAACTGATCAGAGGTCCCAAGGTACTCCTTCTCCAGTGAATTCTTTATCGGATTTGCCTGTGACCTTAGCGGCTGCTGAGTCTTCAGCTATGGAGACCTTGTCGGAGTCACTCAAGTCAATGACCAAGCTTGGCTGTAATCTTGCTTTGCCAAACCATGTCCGATTGGTCCAAACCCTTTAACATCGGCTTTACTGCTTGACTTCCAGGCTGTGAAGCATATCTGTGGCTTTGAACGTCTCGCTGCTATGGCCTTTTAGAGTCGTCCTGGCTTGTTTCCTTCCTTTCCCCTTGTCAGTGCATATGTGTAGGGCCCTTTGATTAATGTGCTGGGCTGCAGAACTTTCTTGCAGGAAGCATTTGGTCTGCGTGGCTTTCAATGTATAACCTCTTTGTGGACTGGCTCTGGACACCATCATCAGGGATGCTACTGGGGCATAAAACCTTTATCTTCTCCAGGGGAAGGAGTCTAAAGAGACAGATTAAGTCCTCTCCAGTATCCCTGCCAAGTCATATTGAGATGACTTCCCTTCACAATCTGTCCCTTAGACTTCTTCACCTGGATTCATTTCAGGTTGCCCACAGTTTTCACATCAAGCACCCTCTCCCAAGGGCAGCTTTCCATCTACAGTATCCTTAACCACCTCAAGGTCTGGCCACCCTAAAACTTCCAGATCCACTGAAAAACCACCATCAACCTGAAGGTGCACTCCAACTTTCCAGAGTGGGAGGCTGTCGATTGACATTTGTAGCCACCTGAAATCTTGCCTTGCATCCCGATGCCATGCCTGGGTGCATAAGGTGGTGTCTTAGGGCTACAAACCTGAGCTTGCGGATCCCCACTGGGTTATCTGTGAACGTCTGGACTAAAGGATCATTACCCTAGTTCCAACTGCAGAAAGGTTTCTGGGATTTTATCCCAGCCTGTACACTTTCCCAAAACATAATTCACTCCATCTAGGACATAGACTTGAAATGTTTACATTCGGACCCAAAATTTTCTGAACGGAATCAGTCAGATCCTTCATTGTGTCCTTTTCATCACGGCAACTTCTATGAACATAAAAGGTGCTTAATTATATGTTCCTATCTTTCCAGCTCACCAATATTTTGGTTTTGCAATAGGGCCTCCGCACTACGGGTTTGCTTAACTTCATTCAGTTTGTCTTCTGCACTTGTGTACACCAAATTACTTATTTTAGTGTTAAACATGTTGCACTAGTGAGGTATTTCCATTGTGCGATCCTTGGACAACTCCTTTTGCAGAAACAGTTAATGACTGAAGGAAAAGGTATTTCAGACTAAACCGATGTTGCAGAGTTTTGGGTGGATCTCCAACCTTCAGAAATGGTCGCTGGCTCGGTCTCCTTGCTTGGAATATACACAGCTGGTTCTGGACACTTCCCAAGTGAGTGTTCCTTTCCCAGGAAAGGCTTCAGACTCTCTCTGGTCCAGATTCGTCATTCCAAAAGTAGTCTGGTCCTCCTTTTCTGTATGAGGGTCTTCTTGGAGGTGATGACGGCCTCCTATGCGAGTCCCTTTGCCCAATTTCACTCAAGTAGTTTGCAACACAACATCCTTCAATCTTGGGACTAGTTGGTTCTTTCTCTGGACAAACCAATTTGGTTAACGCTGAAGACCAGGCTGTTCTGTCCTGGTGGCTCAGAGATACAGCGTTGGAGTCAGGAAATGCTGTTTCTTCTAATTTTCTGGAAGATCATGATGATGATCATCATGGCGACTGATGCCTGTCTGCTGGGCCGTAGCTATAGATTTTCAGTCCTGGGCAATGCTTTGGTACAGGGCACTTGGCTTTTGGAGGAATCTCCTCTTGAATGCAATATCTTGGGACTTTGGATGATCTTGACTGTATCTTCAGCATTGGACCAACTTGTTAGAGGGCCATCTAATTTCAGATCCATTGAGACAACTGCACGTATGATTGGTGTACATCAACCATAAATGAGAAACAAGAAGTCTTGTAGCAAGCGACGTCATTTAGATCCTGTCCTTGGCTGAACTTCAGGTTCCAGTCTTGTCAGCTGTTTACATTCTCGCCAAACAAATTGGCAGACAATTTCTTCAGCTGGTAGTGTCTGGACCTGGAAGAGTGGTTCCTGCACCTGGATGTGTTCACAGGTGCAGGACATTCGAAGTGAACCTTCTTGCCTCAAATTTTACAACCAACTGGACAGGATTATCCATGTCCGAGGATCACTGTGGCTTTCCTTTCCTGAAACTTCTCCCAGAATTGCAGTGGGCATTCCAGTGATCCTCATGGCTCCGGACTAGCCCAAGCGAATGTATTACATTAACCAGGTAAGACTTAAAGCGGTAGTAAACCCATGCATTTAACATTTTAAAAAACAGTCACATTTCCGGCACATGCCGGAAATGTAACACTCCCATTGGTTGTGCTCTAAACCAAACTGTCAAACCATCCAATGGCTGGTGTCATAGCTGATCACATGTGCAGCATCATGGCAGTTGTGGATTAAACAGAGGCAAAGATGGCAGCTTCCTTGGCTGAAAATGATAGGAGGGTTTACTACCACTTTAAAGCAGGTGTCCTGTTGGCTCTGCCACACTGCGTGGATTTACTTTCGCAACAACCAATTTACCACTCTGCTTCTTGGTTGCTTGCTTTAAGGGGCATCGGAGTCTGTGATTCCTACAATACCCAAAACTGGGAAGCCACCTTCCTGCAAGGTTTATCATTGGGTTGAAAGCGTACTTTGCTTTGTATTAGTCTCTAAGGGCATTAACTTCTGGAATTTTTCCTTTGGGGAGTTCTTCACCATTTCTGCAATTTGGGTCTGGACCAACATGTGGTTCTTGGAACCATCAAGGGCCAGATATCTGTCCATCCTTTTCTGATTTCAGAGACTGTTGGCTTACCACTCTTTTGATATATTTGCGCAAGGGGTCTCCCATGTGGTCCTCCCAGTCCCAATCCCTTTGACTCTGAAATTTAGGCTTGGTTCTTTCAGTACTTCAGAAGACCATCTTTTAGCCTATCTCAGTCATTCCTCCCTGACCCACAGGCTGTAAGGAACCCTTTTTTGTACTGCACAAGGTCAAAGTGGTATTACAGCCTAGGACTTCCTTTCTTCTCAGGGTAGTCTCTGCTTTCCACCTTAACCAGGATATTGTACTTTTGTTCTTTTGTCTTTCTCCAGTTCACCAAAAGGAGATTTTCCATGTGGTTTAGGCTTTATGAATCTATCTTTCAGCCGCTGATTGACCGTTGTCCTTGCTCCATGTTCTAATATCTCTTGGTGGATTAGACCACTTCCCCATTTTCCTTTTTAAGGTTTACTGTACTAAGGCAGTGAGCACCTCCTGAGCTTTTTTGACATCAGCTCTTTTTTCACAGGCTTACAAGACTGCCACCTGATTGCCTTTAAAGGAAAGGTTCACCTTTGGAACATGTTACATGTCCCACCTGTATTTTCTAGCACCCGCTTTTGGTTTCAGAACCGCCTTACTACTTTGTGGCATAGATTCAACAATGTGTTGGAAACATTCCTCAGAGATTTTGGTCCATAGTGACCTCATAGCATCACTACAGATTTGTCGGCTGTACATCCATCATGTGTGAATCTCCCATTCCACCACATCTCTGTGCTCTATTAGATTGATATCTGGTGACTGTGGAGGCCATTGGAGTACAGTGACCTCATTGTCCAGTGGTGAGATGATTGGAACTTTGTGACATGGTGCATTATCCTCCTGGAAGGAGCCATCAGAAGATGGGGACACTGCAGTCATAAAAGGATGGACATGGGCAGCAACAATACTCAGGTAGGCCGTGGTGGTTAAACGATGCTCAATTGGTACTAAGGGGCCCAAAGTGTGCAAATAAAATACCCCCCACACCATTACACCACCACTACCAGCCTGAACCGGTGATACAAGGCAAGATGGATCCATGCTTTCATGTTTATGCCAAATTCTGACCCCACCATCTGAATGTCACTGCTGAAATCCACTCTCGTCAAACCAGGCAATGTTTTTCCAATCTTCTATTGTCCAATTTTGGTCATCCTGTGCAAATTGTAGCCTCAGTTTCCTGTTCTTAGCTGACAGGAGTGGCACCCAGTATGGTCTTCTGCTGCTGTAGCCCATCTTCTGCTTCAAGGTTCGATGTGTTGTGCATTCAAAGATTATATTCTGCATACCTTGGGTGTAACGAGTGGTTATTTTGAGTAACTGTTGCCTTTCTATCATGCGGAACCAGCCTGCCCATTCTCCTCTGACATCAACAAGACATTTTCCTCCACACAAAGGCCACTGACTGGATATTTTCCTTTTTTTTTATTTTTGGACCATTCTCTGTAAACCCGAGCGATAGTCGTGCGTGAAAATCCCAGTAGATCAGCCCGTCTGGCGCCAACATTCTAAGTCACTTAAATCCCCTTTCTGATGCTCCGTTTGAACATCTTCGCCACGTCTAGATGCCTAAATGCATTGAGCTGCTGCCCTGAGATTGGTTGATTAGCAATTTGACAGGTGTACCTAATAAAGTGGCCGGTGAAAAAAACATATATATATATATATATATATATATATATATATATATATATATATATATATATATATATTGTGTGTGTACCCAGAGGACTGCATTACCTGCATATTTCTTCCAGAGCACCCAAATCTCGACTTGCACCAGAAAGTCACCCCCTTAGCCCACCCTTGTTTCCCTCTCAGTACAGCTATTTGATAGGCGGCTTCATAAGCCAATAGCGAGCAGGGGCATGTGATCCAAAGTACGTTCTTCAGTTGATTTGCATGATGGAGGCTGCAGGGTTTTAAGGGCACTCTCATGGGTAATTCAGTGACCTGATCAGCTTTGCCAGGTTAAAATTACTGCCAGGTCCACTGTAAATGTCCTTAAAGCATTGCAGGGCTTGTATCAGGTACAGGGACATAGACATAGCTGTGGTGTCTTCAGACTATTTTATCTTTCACATTTCTGCCTTCATTGCATCGTTCATCGTTTCCTCCCCTCCTTGTCTGGCTCGTGTTCCCTGCTAGAAGCCGAGCTATCTGAGGCTATCATTATTATTCGGGGCACGGCCTCCGCCTCTATATGTAGCAGCAGAACACCATGTGTGAGAGGCATCAGTAATCACATTTTCTAGTCTCTCATCTGCAAAACGGGGTTGGAGAGTTAAATTTAGCACAGTGTTTGGGCCCCGAGAGCGGAGGGGAGTCGCTCGCTGGCGTTCACGTCACAGACCGAGCCCCAGCCAGTGACAGAAGGGGGATATGAAAGCAGCGGCACAGGGGACTAGCAGTCACTTTATAGAAAAATAAGCAGGACCCCATTAATTATTGAGCGGGTTATTTTTAGCCCGGCTCCCTTTTTTTGTGCGGAGAGATGTAAGCCTGCTTGCTCCCCGCCCATCTTGATGCGTTGGAAATGGATAGTCGGATGGGTGTTCAGCCGTCACGCCACCGAACGTGCCACATTGCAGGGGTAATTGTAAAGGTTCAAGGCCCAGGGGGGCACCTGAGGACACGTTGAGCTACTTGAGCTCTTTTGTAAAGCAATGCTGCAGGAGACCGCAGCCAATCAGCTGTCTACTACTGCTGCTGTTTATGCGCTTAAATAATAGGAGGGGCAGTCTCATTGGTTGTGATGCCCGACTACAATTTACATACCACTGCTTTGTTCAATGCTTTGGTAAAGGAGACCTCCAGAAATAAAGGACTGAAACACACATTGCACTGTGGCGTTATGTTTAATTTTGAAAGGTATCCCAATGCACTAAGGCAATGCAGCTGGTGCACAACGCATGGTAACACTATCCTTTATTGTGTTGGGCTGTGTTGCCAAAAAATGGTGCAGGTCTATTTTTTAGAGCGTTGATAGCCCATTCATTTGAAGGGGCGGAATTAAAACAACACTTGAAAAATGTGAGGGTTATTGCAAGGGATTAGAACAGTAAGGTGTGAATAAGCCCCAAATCGGGAGAGAATTTTGAAAGGAGCCATGTAAGCCTAGGTTCACACCAGGGGCCCGACCGATTTTAGTGTGTCATTTGCCACTGTCACCCAGATGCAGCGTGTTACTTGCCTCTGTCTCCTGCCACACATATGTAGCATGTCACTTGCCACTGTCACCCAGATGCAGCGTGTCGCTTGCCACTGCCACCCAGATGCAGCGTGTCGCTTGCCACTGTCACCCAGATGCAGCGTGTCGCTTGCCACTGCCACCCAGATGCAGCGTGTCGCTTGCCACTGCCACCCAGATGCAGCGTGTCGCTTGCCACTGCCACCCAGATGCAGCGTGTCGCTTGCCACTGCCACCCAGATGCAGCGCGTCACTTGCCACTGCCACCCAGATGCAGCACGTCGCTTGCCGCTGCCACCCAGATGCATCGCGTCGCTTGCCACTGCCACCCAGATGCATCGCGTTGCCGCTGCCACCCAGATGCAGCGCGTCGCTTGCCGCTGCCACCCAGATGCAGCGCGTCGCTTGCTGCTGCCACCCAGATGCAGCGCGTCGCTTGCCGCTGCCACCC
Organism: Glandirana rugosa; assembly: GCA_018402905.1. Taxonomy (NCBI): domain Eukaryota; kingdom Metazoa; phylum Chordata; class Amphibia; order Anura; family Ranidae; genus Glandirana; species Glandirana rugosa. Next base: position 338,627 of record BLSH010466554.1, on the reverse strand, counting down.
AGATGCAGCGTGTCGCTTGCCGCTGCGCGCTTCACTTGCCGCTGCCACCCAGATGCAGCGCGTCGCTTGCCACCCAGATGCAGCGCTTCGCTTGCCACCCAGATGCAGCGCTTCACTTGCCACCCAGATGCAGCGCTTCACTTGCCACCCAGATGCAGCGCGTCACTTGCCACCCAGATGCAGCGCGTCACTTGCCACCCAGATGCAGCGCGTCACTTGCCACCCAGATGCAGCGCGTCACTTGCCACCCAGATGCAGCGCTTCACTTGCCACCCAGATGCAGCGCGTCACTTGCCACCCAGATGCAGCGCATCACTACCTACACTACTTCTGGCAGCTTCTCCCCAGCAACATCCGAGCGGGTAAACTACCACATGCGGGAGGCCAGGCATGGTGTAACCATCTCTCTGCTTATCCATGGCTGCAGCCTTCATGGCCTTTCTGTAAGAGCAGAGCAGCGGTGATGCGAGGCGGGCACTGAGAGATGTCCTCTGCTGCCTGCCTCACCACTGACGGAGGCTGCAGCGAGCGCCGCGCGGGGACAGGGTGAGGAAGTTTGACTGATACCAATTATTAGAAAAATGTGAATATCGGCCCCCAATAATCGGCCGTTCCGATAATAGGCCGGCCCCTAGTTCACACTAGTGCAGCGTGATTTTGAACCCACTTTAAATGAAAGTTTGAGTGGAGCTGCAGTAAGACTGGTGCGATTCGGATATGTTTTGAATGCACATTTTTTTACTACTGCAACTCATCCCTGCCATCAGCCAGTCTTTCTAACCACAATGAATCATCCCCACTGACAGCAGAATGTAAACAAGAGCCGGCATTGAAAAGAGCATGAGGGTCCACCCCCCCCCCCCCCCATCCCATACTAGGCCTTCAGATCTAGTATGGGTTTCAAGGGGGACCCCACAGCAATGCAGATGTACTGCGGCGGGGTGGCCTGGTCTTGAAAGTGGGTAAATCTTCCAGAGCTGAAGTGGTTAGGGGGGAACCCCTGTGCCAAAAATGGCATGCAGCCTGGCAGGCCAGAACCATACCATACCAAGCCAGGTGGTTGTGGGGGTGCGAGGGGTAGTTTATCAGAGTTGGAAAGCCACCTTCTACTGGATTTTAAAGCGTGTTGTGTTAAAGTAGTGCTAAAGCCTCATGTTTTTTTATGTAGTTACTTTTGTATGCACAGCTTTAGCAGAGGACAATAGGTGCTAGGCCTGATGAACACAGGACGTTTTAAAAACCTCAGCGCTAAAAATGCGTGTTTTGCCATAAGCGTTTTTTGCTCCGTTCGCGAATTTTGACGTTTTTCAATTATAAACCCCTGTAATGTAAATAGGGCAAACGTGGCTGGTGCGTTTGCTGCGTTGACGTTTTTCGTTTTTACTGCTTCTGAAAGCACAAGCTATCGATTATTTTTTTTTTTTTTTTTTTTTTTTTCTGCTGTCTCTAAACGCTTATGCCTTTGATCCGTTTTACTACGTTCCAGTACAGTCGAGCGCAGGTAAAAATGCAACGTTCTGCTTTTTTTTCTGGAACTGGAAAGCCCTGGAACTGACCGCACTGGTGTGAACTATGCCATTGGAAACCATATAGCCTACTTTCCATGCGTTTTTTGATGCAGAAAAAAACGCACTGGACTGTATGTTGTGTGAACTGGCCCTTAAGGTTAAGAAAAACGAGGGGGAAAATGCACTGCACTGCATCAAAAATGCACCAAAAAGCCTTAAAAATGCACTGGAATGCATCAAAAACGCGCATGTAGAAAAGCATCTGGAACGTATCCGGACTGCATTTCTATTGTGTAAACTGGCCCTTAGTCTAAGGAGATTTGCATCTGGTGATGTTACTACTGTGCTGCTCACTGTTCTCCTAGCTAGAGACTCTGTCCTGAGGAAGCAAAACCCTGCCTGTACCAATTTGGCCGCCTCCACATAGAGACAGAGGCAAGTGTAGAACAAAGCATAAGCCATTAGTGGGAAAAGGTCAGCTGGTCAGGTACTTTAGAGTGCTGAAGGGATCATCTCTGCACTGGCCGTGCTTGGGCAGGTAAGTCCATTTAGAAACGGTTTTACTGTGTTGGGTGTAAACCAGCTGACTATTAGACGATGCAAAGGGAGTTCTGGGTTTATGGGTCTTAGAATTTCGATGGTGGAAGGAATTGTTGGGTTGGACATATTTTACGACTAAAACATAGTAGTCCTTTAATTTCTTCGCAGCCACCGACACAAGGTTTATGTCGACGGCAGTGGGTGGGGGTGGGCTTTGCGCACACTCAGTGTGAATGTAAATTTTACAAGCCGACTGCCAGCTTGTGGCTGTACAGCCAGCTGATCATTTCTATAAATCCCCTGATGCCTTCGTAAAGAAAACCCGTCCCATTAAGATGCTATCACACAGTCCGCTCTCTGTGTGCTGGCAACAGTGGCGGCTGGTGGGTTTCTTTTCTCGAGGGGGGGGGGGGGTGTTTAT
>BLSH010466554.1:313235-328101 GCA_018402905.1 Glandirana rugosa | reverse complement strand
GACTAACGGGTGGATATATATAATATTTTATAATTTTTTTTTTTAACTAGATCAGTGGTTCTCAACTCCTGTCCTCAGGACCCACCAACAGGCCAGATTTTAAATATTACCTTGGAGAGATGCAGACTTAGAATACTGCAATCGCTGAGCAGCAAATTATATCACCTGTGATGCATTTCAGTTATCTTGCAAACCTGGCCTGTTAGTGGGTTCCGAAGACAGGAGTTGAGAACCATTGAACTAGATGGACTTGTGTCTTTTTTGAAACGGACTAACTATGTAACTATGTACTAGTAATGCCGGTGATCAGCGACTTCGAGTGACTGTGATAGTTTGGTGGGCAATCAGGGACTGACTGACCCTGACCAGGAGGGACACTGACTGACGTCGCTAGGAATACTAATACAGTGATCAGTTATATTACTGGACTAATGACACTGGGTGACGGGTGATCAGGAGGACAATCAAAGGTTTAACGGTGTGCCTAACAAATGTATGCATGCTGATTTTACTCAGACTTGACTGGCTTTACTTCCTGATTTTAGCTCTGAACGGTAAGTGAAATCGGAGAAAAAAAACAGCCAGACACTTGCTGCGATCGAAATGAAACTTGCAGTGCCGCTCTAAGTAGAGATCTCCCCGCTGGTTGCAGTGAACAGAGTTTTAAGAGCGTGGTCCAAGAGTAGAAAAGGCTCTGCCCACCAATGCAGTGCATTATTATGTAGGTAAATGTGGCCTCAGCCAGCGGCACTACAGCCACGCCCCCCTGACATGTTTTAGACTGCTCACTGGGGCTTGATCAAAGAAGCTCTTGTGACCAAGACCTGGTGAGCTGGGCAAAACATGTCGCGGGGAGGGCTCTGTGACTGGAAGGGCGCTGGCTGAGGCCACAATCATCTACATACTAATGCACTGGGTTGGTGAACAGTGCCTTTCCTTCTCTCAGATCTGTGCTGTGTTTACTAATGCTCATCTGTGCTCTGGCCACAGCAATCCGCAGGTTCACAGCCAAATTCATTGGCTGCGAGCCTGCTGATGAACTGTGGTTGGACACAGCATGAGAGAGACAGGGCACGTCTGTAAACCTAGAAGTACGGCAAGATGTAGGGGTACGTCGAAGTTCCCGGGGAAGCCGCTGGCCAGCAATAAAATTACTACTACTGGCCGGTCAGCATGTGGTTAAAGAATATCATCACGAAAAGCATAATGCTAACAGCACGATAGAGAGGGCGCTCGCGCCTGTAAACCCGGAAGTTCGGCACGACATTACGGGTACATCGCGCTTCGGGTGAGGGGTGGAGTCGCTGGCCAGCAGTAAAATTAGCATAGCATAGAATGTATGGAGGGGTGCTGCAACCCACAGTGGGTAAAAGTCCACAGCAAAAATTTTTGCTTGCAGTTTTAAAAACTTTTTTCTCAACTTGGCAACTATATACATTTTATATACTTTTTTTTTTTTTTTTTTTTTTTTTTTTAAATTAAATATAAAAAAAAAGTTTCCCAGATTGCCGAATGAGTCACAACAAAAGCCCCGTCAACAGCTTACGTGAAATGTTTTCAGCTCCTGGTAGCATCTTCAGTCAGCGATGACGTCGGCAAGAGTCAGAGACCTGCCCAGTAAATATAAATTATAGTATTTGAGCTCTCTCGAGAGAGACCTGGCAACGGAAAAAGGACGCCAACCAGCCTTGCGGTATCAGAAAAGGGCTTCACAGAGAAAAAGATATTTATTGCGTGATCGAGAGGGAGACGTAATTTATCATAAAAAACCCTCCTTGCCTTAAAAATTAGATTTTATTTGATGTCAACGAACAGGCTAATTTTAGCCTTCAAGGCAAAGAGTAGAAATTGCACGTCACCGCTCTCATGAATTACACATTAAGCTTCGTTAGGTGTTGCCACTTATTTCAAGTAAGTGTAAAACAGATTGTCGTTAATAGGCGAACGCATGCCTCACTGTGCCGCGCTGGTTTGTAAGTGACGATTCTCCCGCTTTCTACGCAGAGTTGGTTTAATGGCATTAGATCAAAAGGCTTTTTTAATTCACTATTTATTATTCCGCTCATCAGAGGCTCCGCAAGAAAAATTTTTGCAGCCACTGAACTGTGAAGTTGATGTGATTGACAAATGTGCACGTTTTCTCGATTTTCTTTTTTACTTTCCAGCATGCTGGTGGGGGTGACTAATGTTGAAGTGAAAATGTATTCTCTTTTAAGAAGAGGACAATCATTTCTTAACGATTTAGACTGATTTAAAAAAAATATATATTTTTACTTGGTAAATGTTAATTTTATGAATGTATACCATGCTTTCCCCAGGTGAAATTAGATAATTGTGTTAAAATTGACATCTTAGACAGCCAAGGTGTAAGTGTCGATAACCTTCTGCAGGTAGATACAGTTGTGCTCCTAAGTTTACACACCCTGGCAGAATTTGATTTCTTTGCCATTTTTCAGAGAATATGACTGATGGCACGAAAACATTTAATTCACTCATGGTTAGTGTTTGGCTGAAGCCAATTATCAATCAACTGTGTTTACTCTTTTTAAATCCTAATGACAACAGAAACTACCCAAATGACCCTGATCAAAAGTTTACATACACTGGTAATTTTGGTCTGATAATATGCACACAAGTTTAAACAAAGGGGTTTGAATGGCTATTAAAGGTAACCATCCTCACCTGTGATCTGTTTGCTTGTAATTAGTGTGTGTGTATAAAAGGTCAATGAGTTTTTGGACTCCTGACAAACCCTTGCATCTTCCATCCAGTGCTGCACTGACGTTTTTGGATTTCTAAGTCATGGGGAAAGCAAAAGAATTGTCAAAGGATCTGCGGGAAAAGGTAGTTGAACTGTATAAAACAGGAAAGGGATATAAGAAGATATCCAAGGAATTGAGAATGCCAATCAGCAGTGTTCAAACTCTAATCAAGAAGTGTAAAATTAGAGATTCTGTTTAAACCAAACTATGGTCAGGTAGACCAACTAAAATTTCAGCCACAACTCGCAGGAAAATTTTTGAGATACAAAGAAAAACCCACAAATAACTTCAGGTGAAATACAGGATTCTCTGAAAACGTGGTGTGGCTGTTTCAAGATGCACAATAAGGAGGCACTTAAAGAAAGATGGGCTGCATGGTCACGTCGCCAGAAGAAAGCCATTACTACGCAAATGCCACAAAGTATACCGCTTACAATACACCAAACAGCACAGAGCCCAGCCTCAAACCTTCTGGCACAAAGTCATTTGGAGTGATGAGACCAAAATTGAGCTTTTTGGCCACAACCATAAACGCTACAATTGGAGAGAAGTCAACAAGGCCTATGATAAAAGGTACACCATTCCTACTGTGAAACACACAGGTAGATTGCTGATGTTTTGGGGATGTGTGCACTACAAAGGCACAGGAAATTTGGTCAAAATTGATGGCAACATGAATGCAGTATGTTATGTATGTATATTTGCATTCATCAGCCAGGAAGCTGCACATGGGGGACGTACCAAAATGGCCATGATCCAAAACACAAGGCCAAGTCGACCTGTCATTGGCCACAGCAGAATAAAGTGAAGGTTCTGGAGTGGCCATCTCAGTCTCCTGACCGCAATAGCATTGAGCCACTCTGGGGAGATCTCAAACATGCAGTTCATGCAAGACAGCCCAAGAATTTCCAGGAACTGGAGGCTTTTTGCCAAGTGGAATGGGCAGCTTTACCATCTGAGAAGATAAAGAGCCTCATCCACAAATACCACAAAAGGCTTCAAGCTGTCATTGATGATAAAGGGGGCAATGCACGATATTAAGAACTGGGGTATGTAAACTCTTGATCAGGGTCATTTTGGTGATTTCAAAAGAGTAAACACAGTTGGTTGATAGTAAATGGCTCCGGTCAAACACTAACCATGAGTGAAAGAAAAGTTTTTGTGCTATCATTCATATTCTCTGAAAAATGGCCAAGAAATCATAAATTCTGCCAGGGTGTGTAAACTTATGAGCACAAATGTATACCTCTACCACTGCATGGTACTAGCATATGTGAAAGTTGGCTAAGGGGAAAATAGTTTCCATAGGAAATAGCTCAGGTGGACAGAGCAAAATGCGTCAGAAGGTGTGGATTGTGGTGGAGACCCATGAGCTGAGGCTGTTTTTCATGCCTTTGACACACTGGCTGCTGGCTGGTTGGGAGTACGGCACTTCTCTAACTATGCATAGCTTTGGGTTAGTCTGTTTGGCAGCCTGCACCCTTCCACCTGATGACTGTGGGACTTGTTCTCTTGGCTTGAGTGGCGTTTCAAGTCTAGTACATAGGTCGCAAAAAAAACATTTCCTGTTAGCACCTTTTTGAAACATAAGGGAATACTCAGGACATACTTTGTGGGCAACGTTTTGTAGACGCCTAATCAACACTGCTATATGAACCTGTTGGAAATCCCATTCCCAAATCGGCCTTAAAATGGAATTGGACCCCTCCTCCTCTTTGCGGTTATAACATCCTCCACTCTTCTAGGACGGCTTTCCAGAAGATTTTGGAGCATGCCTAACATAGGAAGTCAGATACTAGTGGAGGAGAAGACCTGGTTCACAATCGGGCTTTTAATTCATCTCAAAGGTGTTCAGTAGGGTTGAGGTCAGGGCTCTGTGCAGGACACTTGAGTTCCTCCAAACCAATTGGTCAAACCATGCTCTAACAGCCTCCAATCTCCTGGGAAGGCTTTCCACAAGTTTTTGGAGTTTCTGAAAATCTGTACCCCTTCAGCGAAAAAAGCATTTGTGAGGTCAGGTACTTTATGTTGGATGAGAAGACCTGGCTCATAAACGGTGTTTAGTAGGGTTGAGGTCAGGGCTTTATGCAGACCGCACTAGTTTCTCCACACCATGTTCCTCAAGGTAAGTCCTTGTGGAGCCAGTTTTCTAGCAACAAATTAGGTTTGATTTTTCTATTCTCGTAGGACGCTATCAAAAATTGGAAGCATGCTGGGAATAGCAGGGGGTTATCCTGGGCAAGTGTCCAGTCCTCCTGCAGGTGGCAGTGCAACCCTACAGCAAATGACCCCCCTTAATGGACCCCAAGGATTTTACAATGAACACAAAAATCCTAGATCTTAATCATGCAGTACAAGAATCGTATCCATGGATCATGGATTATATGTAGCTACCAGTGCAACGTCCTGTAAAAGCACCCACACTTTTTTTTTTTTTCTAGTGTACTTGGGTGATGGACCTCTTCCCCTATGGAGCAGTTTCAAACTATTCTTTTTTTTATTCTCTACTTTAACTGAAACTTCTGTAAAGATAGGGCTCGCTAGCGGTTCTTGGATTGGCCACCCTTGATGTAAAATTTGGCAACTGTACCCAAACCCTGCAGAAGAGTGTTTGGCCTGCACTGGATCTTGCACTGGGCACTCACCTTTTGTATGTAGTGCAATGTTTGTAGTTTGCCACAGGTTACTATGGAGGACCAGGGACCTTTTTGGTTCCTTTGGCACCCAGACCCCGAAGACACATTTGGGGGAATGGGCACTGTGATGGGTGAAGTTTGGTTCCCACCAGGAGCCCTCAGTGTTGATAAGGTAAAACTATGTCTCCCTGTATTTCTAACCATGTCCTGTTTTTACATGTGGGGTGGTATTCACTTTAGTATGTTATCCCCATCTGTAAAAATATGTACTACATTTGTTGTAGATAACATTTTTATAACATTTACCTTTATAAATATGGTGGCTTTTACCTACTGCCTTTTGACTGACGCACTTCCACCCACCATTTTGGTTGATAATCCAAGAAGTTGTAGGCTGATCTCTCAACTGCCTGATTTTCCGTAGACACAAGACATTGATGCACCTGGTTTGTGGCAGCTCCTTTCCCGGACATATCAATACCCTCTCAGTCCACAGTTTGTGAGTACCCCACAAGGGATCCCCTCAATTAGCAATGGCAGTGACAAAACATGAGTATCTGAGAAAAAAGGACCTAATAGCGCTGGAAAACCAGCAAAATGCCGATGGCTTATTCCTCTGCACCAAGGCAAGGTCATATATGAATACTGCTCCCTTCTAATTCTAGCTCCTGGCCTACTACAACTGGCCTATAAGGCAAATTTCACCGCAACTATGTCTGATTTCTATAGAAAACTCTTTCCCTTTCTAGAACCTCCAGTCTCAAAAGCACTCTTCTGCCTCTCCTCCATCTGAATCTATTCAGGAATATGACCCTGAACCTCTTTGAATAAGATATCGTGGAAGGAGAAGTAGACAGAGAAGAGGATCCTGCAGAGGAATTTTGATCTGCATAATATGAGACACAAGCTAAGACTTCACTCTATATGTTTTCTACTGTGAGCTCCCATGTTGATGTGGTGTGTACTAGCCTTTGCCTAGTAGCACCAAGATCTACTCAACCTAAACCCATATGGGCACAAAGTCTATAAAGACTTTAACCTTTGCACACACAAACTAGCTGTGCTTTCCATGAGGATTTACCAGACCCTGATAAAATATTCCTTTCTCAAACACTTTGCTCAGTTATATCCTATAGGAAAGGAATTTATAAAAAAAAAATGGTCTGTCCTGGTAGGAGACCATTCCGAATCTGCTCTTTCTGTTCTTAAGTATTTCACTGTTCTTCTCGAGGATGTTCCTTCTTTCAGGCTATGTTCACATCTGTGTGATTTTTAGTACATTTCCAGAAGTACATGAACGCACAACAACCTATTTAACATGGTTTCCTATGGGTCCCGTTCACATCTATGCAGCTTCCTGCAGTGTGTTTTTGGAAGAGGTTCAGGGACTTTTTTCATGCAGGAAGATGCCTTTTTGGGTCCATAGATGTCAATGAAATAAAAAACGCATGAAAAACACATGCACGTGTGTTTTGTGTTTAACCACCAGTCTCCTCCTACAAAAAAAAGCATATGAAAGAGGATGCTATTCGAATACAAATGCTGCAGTTACAGCACATAGCCCACAACTCATTAGAATCAATGCTTTTGTCTCTTGATGTAAATAAGGCATTTGACACTTTGTCATGGCCTTATCTTATGCCCGTACTCCACCATTATGGTTTCGGTGCCTAATTTCTGTGATGGATGACAGTGCTATATAGTTCCCCTTGGGCTAAAATAAGATATTACGGCTTTGAGTAATCTTTTCTTAATATCGGGAGGGGCACCCATCAAAGTTGCCTGCTCTCGCCACTTTTTTGTTCTGGCTCTGGAACCATTGGCGGAGGCTGTTCGTTCTCATCCAGATATAAACTGTATTGATGTTACAGGCTCTTCCCATAAGATATCCTTATTCGCAGACGGTATTTTGTTGGCGTCAACTTCTCCCAGAATTTCTTTACCAAACTTACTATCCCTTCTGGACACTTTAGCATCCCTTTCGAGTCTTTGCGTCAACCCCTCTAAGTCTGTCGGTCTATCTCGCTCATTCAGTATTAACAGATTTCAAAGCAGCCTTCCCATTCCATTGGCTCTCTTTCTTGCCCTACCCTGGGAATTTGTCTTACCTCAAAATATGTGGGATTGTACCAGGCTAATTTTCCACCCTTGCTCAAAAAATTGTCTGATTTGTTGTCCTTCTGGTCCCACTTACCGTTGTCCTGGTTTGGTAGGATAACTGCAATTTTTATGTCCTATCCTCCGAAATTACTTTTTTTTTTTTTTTTTTTTTTTTTTTTTTAAGCCTTGCCGGTTTTAGTCCCTTAACATATTCTACGTATACACCAATGTAAGCTCTTGCAATTTATATGGGAATCCACCCGTCCTCAAATCTGTAAACACGTCTTGTATGCTCAAAGGATCAACGGTGGCCTTTCGGTCCCTAACTTACAGGCTTATTACACTACAGCAGGTATAGCTCCGTTATTCCACCTTCATGAAACCCACCAGCTTCCGTTATGGGCCACAATTGATTTTGTTGATTTGGTTCCTATACCTATCTCTTCTCTACCTTGGCTCTCTCCTATTCATTGCCCGGCCACAATAAGACCATGTTTAGCCCACTCTCTACGCTTGTGGCATTCAATTAAATATTCTGTCTGCCTGATCTCTCCCCATCTCCCTCTTCTGTGACTTCTTCATTGCCATTATTTCCCCCAGGTTGTGAAAATCCAGCCCAATTTTCATGGTGGACTGTGAGTGGCTTTACAGAGATCCACTCTCTGTTCACCCCTACTAAGATACTGCCATTTGACGCCCTGCGTTCCTCCCATAATAATCCCTTACAAGAATATTATCGCTACCTCCAAATTAGGCATTTTCTTCAACTAATTGAATCCCGCCCTAATCCATATACTCCCTTTGGAGAGCCTTTGCTGAACCCGACCCCATTCCCCGGGTCTGATATCGTTGATATCATCTATAATTTCTGTAAAAAAAGCCCCCATTGAGGCCTTATCACCTGCAATGGGGAAGAGAATTGGGGAGACAGTTGGATCCGGAGGATTGGCAGATCATGACTATAGCCCTTTCCAAATGTTTGAGAGCTTTTTTATATTGGAAAATGCCTATAAAGTGTTGTATATGTGGTGATATACGCCGGACAGATTGGCCCGCTTTATCCCCACTTACTTTCCTCTCTTTTTTCCTGGGTGTTTACAAGAAGGTTCTATGGTGCATATTTGGTGGGCATGCCCAAGGGCATACAGGTTATGGTTTAGTCTACACCCTTCATAATTTATTTCATGTTAACCTAAAAAGGGACCCTTATAAAGCCCTTCTTGGCAAATCAATCGTTGAATTATTACGCCCGGAATGGCAGCTGGCCCAGCATCTCTTCACTGCAACTAAGCTAACCGTTGCAAAGGCATGGAAAACCGCCACACTTAGTTTTGAGGTTGTCAAAAACCGTACAAATGACGTCATGGTGAATGAGAAACGGACGGCCATCCTCTGATACAAATGACAAATGTCTTAGATTTTGGCAACCGTGGATCACGTATACCCAGCCTTTGCAGTTTGACAGTAGGCATCTCTCGATTTAACACTCCTCCAGCACAGACCCCGTGGATGGATTCTTTTTCTCTTCTTCCTCTCTTCTACTAGCTTTTCCTTTTTCTCCCACTTTCTTTTCTTCTCTCCCTATACTCTATGCATTGAATCTATACGTTTATCAGGCTGCCAGGTAGTGCCCCAGTTGGGATGGATATACTTATAATCGAACGTTGCCTCTTGAACGCAAACGTTCTGTATCGTCATGCTAGGTTCTATGTATTGATCCTTCTGTTTACAGGTATTCTATGACTCCTAGGGTACCTTGGAATGATCTATGGGACGTTACACTAGCAACGTCCATAACTACTGTTTGTCTCCTTTATACTGTTGTTCAGTTATGTTTTCTGATTGTTTATTACACAATGTAACCATCTAAATGCTGACCTTATATGTTGGATAATATGCTAATAAACCCTTTTGTAAATGAAAAAAAGCACATGAAGCATAAAAACACGCTTGAAAACACACAAACGCACCAAAAATTGCATGAAAATTGCACAGGTGGTATTGCGGCTATGTCCATTTGCAAAACGGTTGCTATCTGAACTGGGCAAATGAATGAATCACACAATGCAGCGTTTGAGGACCCTGCTCTGCTGGAACAATTGCGCTGCTATTTTGTCTTGAAGCCCTAGAGAATGTACTGCGCCAGGACTCTAGGATGAAAGTCTCTCTGTGCATATGCACAGAATTTTGTGATTATAGTGTTAATAAACCCATGACTCTGCATTCACTATATGTGGTCTCCCACATCACACAGAACATGGAAATGCAATTATTTAAATACCCTTTCTCATCAGCGGTACAGTATATAGCAGTCTTGTGTCTTCTATCAGTGTCCGGCCGAGCAATGATTAAAGCTTCTAGGAGGAGTTTTCATGCTTTTCTGACTGTCCTATGAGGCTGCAGGACCCCTGACCCTCTGTCTGGACAGTGTTGATTGGCCCTTTGCTGATCACATGCACCCTCCCAAGGAAAAAAAAACTCTCTAGCAATACACACCAAACTGAGCATGTGCAGAGTGCCTCCTAGGCTCTGTTCTATCAGCAGATGGATTTGGTACTGTGGAAGAAGGGGAGGATCAGAAAAGACAGAATCAAGCAGCCTTTACACTATGCAGAGGATTAACCCCTTAGCATGCTTTGCTGCATATACAGACTGATTTTACTGTTGGGTTTAGTAACACTTTAAAGGCTTGGTCAGCTGAACCTGTTTTCAAAAGGCATTTTTTACGCATGCCTTTGATGGTGAGTGTTTGGTGAATTCCTTTATTTGGCAATGAGGTAACTGTGAGGGAAAGGCCTTCTACTCCACAAAAAAACAGCCTAAGCCTAACACTACTATGGCCACTATCTCCTTCCTCTAACAGAGGTCCTTTCATTCCACTCAGGCAAGCTCTTCTAAGTCAAGCCAGTTCATCCTTCATTTACAAAACTTGGACCCCAAAACCTTCCAAAGCTACCCAGAAGCCCTCTACAGAATGAAATGGCACCCTCGCTCTCCGGAGTGGGGGATGTTTGTTGGCATTTGTGCCAATATGGATGTGAGACCTCCCGGATCTGTCATTTCCAGGGACTACGAAATAGAATTCCAACCTTTTCCCCCTTCTTTGATTCCTAACTTCCACAACCTGTAGCCTATACATAAAAGTCCTGTACTGCACTCCAAAATTTGGACTTTACAGTTAAGTCAAAATTCATACTATTTTTGAATAATAAAAATATGCTTAAAGTGGTTCTAAAGGCTCAAGGATTCTTACCTTAATGCCTTCTATGTGTTAAGGTAAAAAACCTTCTGGGTGCAACTCCCCACCCAGTCCCCCTTTATACTCACCCGAGCCCCATCTTGAACCAGCGATGTGCAGCAGCTCTCCTGAGTGCCTCTCCTCACTTGGCTCACACATCAGCGGGAGCCATTGGCTCCTGCTGCTGTCAATCACAGCCAGTGAGCCAATGAGGAGAGAGTGGGGGGGGGGGCGAGCCTTGTGAATGGACACAGAGCGCTGCTCAGGAGCAAGCCTACTCGAGTCTTCCCCATAGCAAGAGGTTTGCTATTGGGAGCACTTGGCAGGGAGGAGCAGCCAAGACCGCCAGTAAGGGACCCAAAAAGAAGAAGCTCGGGGCTGATCTATGCAAAACCATTACACAGAGGAGGTAAGTGTAACATGGGTTTTTTTTTTTCTTTTTTTTTTAATTGCAAGCTTTAGAATAACTTTAAATTGTATGGCAAGTGCCAGAACACATCTATTATTATTATACAGGATTTATATAGCACCAACAGTTTGCACAGTGCTTTACAATATGAAGGGAGACAGTACAGCAACAATACAATTCACTACAAGGGGGTTAGGAGGGCCCTGCTCCTGTGAGCTTACAATCTAATAGGGAGGGGTTGGTGAAACAAAAGGTAGTAAGTGAGAGGAAAGAACTGATGAGGGAATAAGAAGATTTGATTGTTCGCCAAAGGCAGGATAGGCTTTCCCTGTTTTCAGGGATCACCTAAAAGTGGACAGAGTTGGACATAACCGGACAGATTGGAGTAGTGTGTTCCGGAGGATGAGACACTCTGGTGAAGTCCTGGAGACAAGCGAGCTAGAGAGCAGGAGGTCTCGGGAGGAGCGGATAGGATGATTTGGGTGATATTTGGAGATAAGATTGGTGATGTAGCTCGGGGCAGAGTTGTAAAGGGTTTTGTATGTTGTCAGTGTTTTGAATTTTATTCTTTGGGCAATGGGAAGCCACTGGAGGGATTGGTAGAGAGGGGTGGCTGACCCTGAACGGTTGGTAAGGTAGATAAGTCTGGCAGCAGCATTCATGTTTACTGAAGAGGGGATAGCCTATGGAGAGGGAAGACAATGAGGAGGGAGTTACAATAGTCAAGGCGAGAGAAAATAAGGCAGTGAATGAGCAGCTTGGTGGTTTCAACGGTTAAGAAGGGGCGTATTTTGGAGATGTTACGGAGGTGAAGTCTGCAAGATTTGGACTGCGATTTGGATTTGGGGCTGAAAGGACAGGTCACAGTCCAGGGTTACACCTAGTACCCTGGCATAAGGGGAGGGACTGATGGTTGTATTATTAATCTTGATGCAGAAGTCAGGGAAGGGGGCACAGTCCAGAGGAAAAATTATAAAAATATACTTATGAACGAATGTGTCAAAAACTTGCACCAAAATTTCAAGACAAAAACTAAAGTACCAGAGCTTGAGTGGGTTGTGCATAGGTATGTATGAAGAACACCATGGCCAATGACGACCAGCACTTTGGCTTTTCACCAATCTCTTCCCAATCACCAAGCTCTTTCCAATCACTGCCATGATGGTGTAAATAGAAGAGCTTCCCTTTTTGGCTGACAGGGGCCGCTCTCTCTCTGTATATTCCACCCAAAACAATCTTTGATCGTTTTGCTTTCAGTAAATAAAAATTGTTTCTGTGGTGTATTTTTTCATATGGTCCACATAGCAAAGATAGAGGTAAAATTTCTGGTTTTTTTTGGGGTTTTTTTTCACGCACAGAAAAAGTGCTGATTGTGTTTGGGATAATGCCGGCCCCATCTATCCTGGCTTACGGCTGTAATTCAGCACTGAGTCATTTAAGGGCATAATTGGCTCTTAGCTTTCAGCTGCTTGTCAGAGTGTTTAAGAGTCATCTGAGTGACTGATGGCGTACGTAACGCGCCGCGTCTCAACCAGACCTGCAAGCACCTCTTCTCCATTGACGAACTTTCTGCTCTTTTTGTGGTGGTTGCCAAACAAACCTGGTGCCTTTCCTGACTCATACATGTCTGGCTCGTTGTTTCTAAAAAAACTGTGACCTTCGTGGAATTATACGCTTATATATACAGCGGGTAAAATATGTATGGAACACGTCACCATTTTCCTTGGTAGATCTATTTCTAAAGGTGCTATTGACGTGAAATTTTCACCACATGTCGTTAACAACCCATGCAACCCATACATACAAACAAATCAAAACCAGTAAGTTCTTAAATTAAGTTGTGTAATAAATGGAATGACACAGGGAAAAAGTGTTGAACGCGCTAACTGAAATTTATTTAATGCTTGATACAAAATCCTTTGTTGGTCATGACCGCTTCAGGATGCCTCCTGTATGGAGAAACTAGTTGCATGCGTTGCTCAGGTGTGATTTTGGCCCATTCTTTCACACAAGTAGTCTTCACATCTTGAAGGCTCCTTGGGCCTCTTCAATGAACTCTGATCTTTAGTACTTTCCATAGATTTTTTTTTTTTTTTATTGGATTCAAGTCAGTTGATTGGCTGGTCCATTCTAGCAGCTTTATTTTCCTTTTTTGGAACCAATTGAGTGTTTCCCTTGGCTTTGTCTTTGGGATCATTGTCTCGCTGATACATCCACCCTCATTTCATCTTCATCTTCATCATGATCCTGGTAGATAGCAACAGGTTTTTATCAAGAATGTCTTGGTTCATTTTTTCATCCATCCTCCCTTCAATGAAATACAGCCCCACACCATGATGTTCCCACCTACAAACTTCACTATTACTATGTTGTGTTTGGGTTGATGTGCAGTGTAATTTGACCTCCAGACATGGTGTGTATTATGGCCTCCAAAGAGTTCCATCTTGGTCTCATCTGACCAGACTATAATCTCCCAGTATTTCACAGGCTTGTCTAAATGTTGTGCAGCAAACTTTAAACGAGCTTCAACATGCTTTTTCTTCAGCAATGGAGTCTTGCTTGGTGAGAGTGCATACAGGCCATGGCGGTTGAGTGCATTACTTCTTGTTTTCTTTAAAACAATTCTACCTGCTAATTCTAGGTCTTTCTGAAGCTCTCCACAAGTGGTCCTTGGCTCTTGGACAACTCTCCTGTTCATTATTTTTGCTCCTGTCAGAAATCTGGCAAGAAGCACCTGGTCATGGCCGGTGTATGGTGAAATTATGTTCTTTCCACTTTCCAGATTATGGCCCCAACAGTGCTCACTGGAACATTCAGAAATTTAGAAATCCCTTCTTTAACCAATGCCATTAGTATGTTTGGCAACAATAAGGTTCCAAAGGTCTTGCGAGAGCTCTTTGCTTTTACTCATTATGAGAGGTTTCTTCACACCTTGGTAATGAGACACCTTTTTATAGGCCATCAGTTAAGACTGAACCAGCTGATATTAATTTGCACTGACAAGGAGCAGGATTGCTTTCTAATTACTGATAGATTTTAGCTGATGTCTTGGAAGCAAACGCTCCTCTTTATGGGAGAACCAAAGCACTCTTCCCATGGCTCAGGTGGACACTGATTGGAGGCAACGAGGGAGGATGGGGTTCTTCCATGGTTTAGAGACATGATCTTTCATTCTATGGTTAGTATAGGACCCACTGAAAATCGGGGTACTTTGACGCAGTGCTTAGCGCTTTATGGCCATATAGTGTGACCAAATCCCCATATTTTTGCATATTTGCTTTATATGTATAGATGCTTTTAAATAACTTTGCAGGAGTAAATGTCATGTGTGCGCTGTAATATATTGCTTTGTTTGTGCGGTCTTGCAGCAGCGCCTTGCGTTGTTGGGGTATCCCCCCCCCCCCCTTCAATATTTGCTTGTCTATTCCAATAACACCAATGATGGGGCACTATTCCACCCACTGATACCAATGATGTCGAACTGATCCACCACCTGATGGGGCACTATTCCTCCCACGAATACCAATGATGGGGCACTATTCCTCCCTCTCACGAATACCAATGATGGGGCACTATTCCTCCCTCCCACGAATACCAATGATGGGGCACTATTCCTCCCTCCCACGAATACCAATGATGGGGCACTATTACTCCCTCCCACTGACAACCACAGTCACCCTCCCTCATTATCACGGGGTAGTAACCATAAGCACCCTCCCTC
>BLSH010466554.1:288392-312157 GCA_018402905.1 Glandirana rugosa | reverse complement strand
GGGGGGGGGGGGGGGGCGTAATGAATTTCATATTCATTTATTCCCTTAATGCATGATCAATGGCAGAAGCAGATGCAAATGAAGTTTAACCCTTTCATGCCTTTAGGTGGGCTTTAATGCCTGGGAGGCTGTGTGGCTTCTGTATTATGTGACCACTGTGATTGGCTCTCCTAGCAGTCATATGATTGGAAACCCAGCCCACTGGCTTCCAATCGGAAGCCTTGGCTGTGACCTGCCCCTCTGACGGTTCATCATTGTGCTGGGAGGGCACTGTCGGCACAAAAACCTCATTCCATCATGGATGTTGAAGCCCACCTTTTTTTGTCGCTGCATATACGCATTACATGGTTTGTAAGAGGTAAGAGGTTAAAGGATAGAGGGACAACAAATTTACAAGAAAGAAAAATGAGAAAGTCAAGGTGCAAAGAAGAGGTAGCTATTCCTATGGTCACTGTAAATACTGTTATAAAGGGAGTTCTAAAGATTCTGTAGGTAATAGGATACAACTGGGAGCACCAACAGTAGCACATATACAACATTTATTACCATGGAATATCCCTTGGTCACCCTTTTTCCTACTTTGTTAATTCCTCTCATTTCCCACCCCCCCCAGATGTTGTCTTAGCTGAATCAAACAATACAGAGGAACCAGCCCCTGAGGATCCAATGTCTGAAGAGATGCTGGCCCTCGTAGATGAGTTTGAAAACTCCTGGCCCCTAGAAGCCTTTGAAGGTGCCCTGGAGCTTAAAGGCAGACGGATGGACCTTCAGGGAATAAGAGTGTTGAAGAAAGGGGCACAGGATGGCCAGTCGGGTTCCTGCTTTGGCGACTGTGATGATGATGATGATGAAGCTGAATGGGTAGGAACCTCTTTTATATGGCTACCATAAAATGAAAATGTTTAATATTAGAAAATTAATAATGCAGCGCTTGTATATAGTGACACAAATAATAAAAAATAAAATTGTAAAACATAACATATACAGCAGTGTTAGCATCACTAACATGGCAAACATTAAGTGCTAAAGTATTCTGGAGAATTTAGTAAACCAAAGTGTCCAAAAAATATATTGTGAAATATGTCTAAAAAGTATTCCTCCAGGATCAGTGAGAAATGTCCCCAAGTGCAAATTAGTGCAACTCCACTCTATCACCAGAAATGTGAAGCTCCTCCACCTTTTATGCTCTGACCAGACAGCTAAAATACAAAGTGATGTATGCAGAGCAGAACACCACTCCTCCCGTCCAGCAAGTAGAACACCAAAGTATGGAGCAGCCTCAGCCTAAATGTATTATAGCTATAACTGTGCATCCACACTCCACACCACGGAGCCAGAGAAGAAGTACATAGTGCAGTAATTTATTATTAAAACCACCAGCACAAATATATATATATATAACATGCACGTGGTTAAAACAAACAGTCCAGACTCGCGTGACCACTGATCCGAAATTCTGGAAGCAGCTGTGTGATGTCATCATGTAAGGCTCCTCCCAACGCATTTCGTACAGGGATACGGCTACTTGTTGCTGTCAATACCACGTGGATGTTTTAGAGATAAATATATCATTGTTTTCATAGAAAAGCATGAAAATGAATAACATCAAGGGTATATGCAAGGTTCAAAGCAGTGACACAGGCCAGTTAGCCAAACAGGCTAGAGTAATGACAGTCAAGTTAGCATCGAAAAACATTAATCAACATTCTAAATAAAAAGGCCAAAAATAGTAATTCAGGAAAGTAAGGAGGGAAAGGTAGAACGGAAAAGTAGAAAAGGGACAGACTTTGAAGGGTCCAAGAAAGAGAATAGAGACCAAAGGGAAGAGATCCTGAGCAATCTATGAATGTGTCAATGGGATTATATAATAGCCCACATGGATGTTTTATATAGAATATATATAATCTGTGCTGGGGATTATATTAATGGTTGCATTTAGTTCTGCTTTAAGTCATTAACCACTTCTCCCCCGGCCTATAACAGAATGATGGCTGGAAAGTGGATCGGTGGTGTGGTTTGTCAGTCTGACTGACCGCATCTCCGATCTAGGTAAAGAGCCTCTGACGGAGGCTCTTTACCACATGATCAGCTGTGTCCAATCACAGCTGATCACAGTGTAAACAGGAAAAGCCGCGTATCGACTTTTCCTTTACTCCCGCTGACAGACAGAGGAGAGCCAATCGGCCACTCTCCTGACAGGGGTCTGCATTGATATATTATCAGTGCAGCCCCCACAAGGATGCCCATCCATGCCCACCAGGCATGGCAGTCATTGCCCATTAGGGATGGCACTCTGTGCCCATCAGTGATGCCTGCCAGCTCCTCTGATCAGTGCCACCTATGAGTGCCCATCAGTGCCGCCTATCAGTGCTGCATATAAGCACCACCTCATCAGTGCCAATCAGTACTGCCTCATCAGTTCCCATCAGTGAAGGAGAAAACCTACTTATTCACAAAGTTTTGTAACAAACAAAAACTTAGTTTTTCAAAATTTTTGTTCTTTTTTTATTTGTAGCGCAAAAAATTAAAATCCCCGAGGTGATCAAATACCACCAAAAGAAAGCTCTATTTGTAGGAAAAAATAATACTATTTTGGTTTGGATACAGTGTAGCATGACTGGGCAATTGTCATTCAAAATATGAGAGTGCTGAAAATTGGTCTGTGCAGGAAGGTGTATAAGTGCCCAGTATTAAAGTGGTTAAAGAAGAATTCCAGGTATGGCATTTTTTGCATACCTATTTTTATGTCGCAATCCCTCTTCCCTACCTTGTGCAATCTGTGATTGCTTTGCATTCATTTAGAAAATGCAAAGTGTTCCCGGAATGGCAGAAGGATCCAGGAGCAAGTGGAGATCACTGGAGTATCAGCGTCCGCTTAACTGATTTTTAGCTTCCAGAAAGATCGCACAGGCATGGTATATACATAGCAAAAAAAAAAAAAAAAGCCATACCTGGTATTCATCTTTAACTATGCTAGACATTATTTATAAGTTGGACTCAGAGACGCGACACATCCTTTCCTTTGTTTAATATTTTGCAGATTACTTTTCAAGTCAAACGTCTTAAGAAGCCAAAATTAGATGGCAATAATATGGCGGACCTCACGGATGGGGCTTATGAAGATACTATTGATGGAGGAAGTGATGACTTGCAAGCTGCACTGGAAATCAGTGGCCCAAAAATACCTGCTCCAGGTCCACAAGGTAGCATATCTATATTCCACTCTGTTCTGCACTAAACAAAAGGCGACCATATGTACAAAATTATTGGTGGCCAATCTAAGCTTTAACAATTGTCCAAAGAACACATTTAACCTGTGAAAAAAAAAAACCCGACCAGGCCCATGGATCTGAACTATGGGAACACAAGCCGCAATAAAAACAGCTGTGATTAAAGCAGCCCGTAGAGTATGCAAATTTATTTTCTTCCACCACAGATGGAAGGAAAGAATTGCTCTATTTCTCTATCAACACATTCAATGTTGATGGGGGAATCTCTCACGCAACGCTATTGTGTCCTGCCAGCATGGAGCCTTCCCTGTCGGCAAAACACAATTCCGCCAGCGGCGATCACATGAAAAAATATCTGACAAACTGGTTGTACAGAAGTCGAAAAAACGGATCAACTTCAGTACAACCAGCCTTCCCATAAATGGATCGAATCTCGGCCCTGCTGAACTGGGGGAGATTAGATCCATCTATGGCCAGCTTTACGCTTGCGCACTACATATATATTTTTTTTGTTTTTGTGTCCTGTTGTAATTTGGTTTAATTCATATCCCACACAATGTCATATTTGAAAAATACACTTTCACATGGACTATGGAAAAGAGCTCCACAGCAAGAGCTTAGAAGTCCAGGAGTATTTATTTTATTATGACAATCCAAAGAAAATAAGAAAACCCATTTTTTAGGGGCTCCTTTAAAGAGGAAGTAAACTTCCTCTGCAAACTTTTACCTATAGGTAAGCCTATAATGAGGCTTATCTATAGGTAGTGAAAATATCTCCTAAACTTGTACAGTTTAGGAGATATTTACAGTGCATGCGCTCTGAAGGAACGACCCACGAGTGCCGAGCCTGTGCCGTGAATAGGAGCTCCCGCACCATCGTGACTCTGGCCAATCACAGCGCCGGAGCCTGCGAACCCGGAAGAAGCTCCAGAAAAGATGTCGACCGTGGCAGCATTGTGCGGGGACCACTGCAACAGCTTTATTCTAAGGTAACTGTTTTTCATAATGAGCTAGTATGCGATGCATACTAGCTCATTATGCCTTTGTCTCGCAGGGTTTTTTTCGGAGGTTTACAACCTCTTTAACACCAGCATGTTTATTGCCTAGTTGAAAACACCCCTTTAATAAGCCACGCAAGTCCAACATTTCTTTCAAACAAGCAGATTAAATCGACTTTCACTCAAACCAGGGGTAGACAACCTTGGAGATGTGGAGATCTACCTGAACAACATGGAAGAATAGGAACATCACCAGAGAGCACAACTCTTTAAAAAAAAAAGGAAAAAAAAAGAGAGAACCTAGCCCTGTAAAGGACCTATGAAAAAATAAAGTATAAAGAGTTCAGGGTCACAAGTAATAGTTCAGAGGTCTGTAAATATTGCAGAGTATAGGGGTCAGGAATAAGTAACGCAGGGTTCAGATGGCAGTAGAATGTAATGTGCACAATTCAGAGTCAGTAGTAACTGAGTGCAGGGTCAGTAGTAACGCAGACTGCAGGAGCCATTTGTACGTCAGGCACAGTGCCGAAGGCAAACACACATTGTAGGCAGCAGAAAACTGCCAATTCCTCAGCACTGATAGCCTGTCACTACAGCTGGCACACTTGTGCAGTCTGCTGCCCCTGTCAGCAAACCTGGCCTTGTACACACTCCTAACCTGCAGGGTCTTGATTGGCAGCACAAGTCCCACTGGGCCCACCAGTTCCTTTAACACAGACACATCTTATGATTTGGATGCACTAGTTGGTCAGGGCCTCGCTTCACTTATTGCCATTGGTTTTCTAGTTCCCGAGGTCCAGCCATATTGCCAATCGCATCTCTAATCTGAGAGGCAGTGTGTGAGGACAGGAGCTGGCGGCACAGCGGGGGCACAATCTACCCCCTCGGGTGGTCATGATCAACTAGTTGCCGACCTTTCGCTTGAATATAAAAAATGAAGCTGCACCTTCAGTGATAATTTTAGATGCCTCTTCTGCTGTCTGCACAGCCAATCGCTTCTGCAGTGAAATCAACTGAAGAGTATTCAGAAACAAACACTACAGGAGTGTCAGAGTCTTGGTCCGTGGCTGCGCTCAGTGGTTCCCCCACAAAGTGTCCTATATTGATGTAAGGGTCAGCGGGATAAACCACTGAGCGCGGGTGGGAAGGAGGTGATTAATACTACCGGAAGTGTAATTTTCTGACGAATCTTCAGTAGAAGTCAACAGCGGCCTAATATAATCATGTCCTGTCTTGGATTTTTCTTATATTTTGTTTGACTCTTGTCCACATCTCACGCAGGCAGACGACCTGACTACCGCAGTCTGGGATGGCCAAGTCCAGATGAGTGCCTGAAATTACGTCGCGTTGAATTGTCTACAGTGGCCAGTACATGGCTGGCTGTATCAGCTAAAAATATAGAGTGAGTACATCTTTAAGTAGTGGGGTCATCCTTTTAGATCTCTTCATTTGGAGAGGAACCACAGCTTTTCCTTTTAAGTTGTAAACCCCCCAAAAAAGCAGTCTCTACAATAACCATGGTGTACCTGTATTAATGCAATGTATTTAGATGAAATGTTGATCCTGCCAGTGACTTTCGCTTGCTTGCAATAAATAGAAAGGGCACCGCTCTCCCGTTAGTGTAACACTAAAGTATGCAGCGGCCTCAACCTACATGTCTCCGCCAAGAAACCACACCCACTAACGCGTCTCACGCCTCCCATCAGGAGCTATGACTAAGCGCCCATGGGTGGGGCGAAATGCGTCAGCCGTGGGGGACTTGGTTTCTTGGCAGAGACCTGTAGGCTGAGGCTGCTCCATTTTTCGGTGTTACACTTTCTGGTCGGGAGAGTGGTGGTGTATTTACTGCATACATCACTGTGAATGAGTATATTGGCACGCCTGCACCTCTTGACTTTAGTGAATCGCGAGAACAGAGTCCCTAGGTTTGAGTGGTGCTCAAAGTCCATATTGAGGTCACTTGTTTGTTAGTGGCGTCAACGATCTAAACGGTCATCTGCCTTCCGCAGCATTGCCACCATTTCATATTTCCACGGATCATTATCCGAACAACCAAGGTGGTGGGCGGGGCAAGTCTGCCCTGCTGTGAATTGCATTGACAGGAGGCATTAAACACTCTTGGTGACAGTGGCGCCACCTGACACTGCAAATCATGGCAGGGCAGACTGGTCCATTTTGGATTTCACTCGTCTTTGTGTAATAAAATTTGTTTGATCTGAATCAGATTGGCAAATATGCAAAAAGAAAAAAAAAATCAGAAAGTGGGCAAATTTTTCACAGAACTGTATATAGTGCCAACAGTTTTCACATTGCTTTACAAAAATTAAGGCAGATAGTACAGTTGAAACAAGTATCAATACAAGAAGAATCAGAGGACCCTGCTCATTATAGCTTACATTCTTAAAGGAGGGTCAAGTGAAACAAAAGGTAATAACTGTGGGGGATGATCTGATGATGCAAATAAAATTTCAGTTGTTAGGTGGAGGCAGGATAGGCTTCTCTAAAGAGATCTAGGCCTCATGTACACTGCTGCTGGTAAACTGACGTTTAGAGTCATTTGGGTGTTTTTTTTTTCAGCTACCCCTGAACTTTCCTCTGTGATCTTCTTATCAGTACATTTACACTGGGCCGTTTAAGGTAGTTTCCAGGCAGTTGAGTTTAAAGGCTTTTTTTGGAACGCAAAAAAATGGGTTCAGACGCCAGTTCAGAGACATTTGAAACGCCAAACCGCTTGTAAATGCACCTAAATGCGGTAACTCGCGTCAATGAGTGTTTCGTTTACAGGCGTTTCCATTTTTTAAAAAAATTATTGATTTTTTTTTTTTTATCAAACTCTCCTAGACTCAAACGCTGCAAAACATCGGTAAACGCGGCATGCAAAATGTGGCAAAATGGACGTTTTAGACGCCGGTTTCTAGCTGTCTAGATAAAACGTTCAGGGGAGGTTGAAACCGCGTCCCGTGTAAATGGAGCCTAAAGTTGGACACAGTAGGAGATTGACAGATTGGGATACATGTAAAGGAGAAAAATAATACTTTTCCTGCTGCCCATGCTGCTGAAGTCCACAGAGCAACCGACACTTCCTGGAGTGTCAATCTACCAGGTTCCCGCATCTCTCACTAGCTTCCAGCCTCACCATCATGTTACTAAACCCACAACAGTAAAAATCAGTCTGCATATGCAGTAAAGCATGCTTGTTATACTCGCTGTGGAACCTAAAGGGCTAATCCTCTGCTTTGTGTAAAAAAAGGCTACTTGATCCGGTCTTCTCTTAACCTCCCCTTCTTCCACTGTCCCCAATCTATCTGCTGATAGAACAGTCCTGGGGGCAAGCTGCACATGCTCAGTTTGGTGTGTATTGCTGGAGAGTCTTTTTTTCTAGGGAGGGTGCATGTGATCAGCACAGGACCTATCAGCACTGTCCAGACAGAGGGTCAGTGGTCCTGCAGCCTCATAGGACGGTCAGAGGAGGCTGAAAACTCATACAAGCTTTAACCAGACACTGATAGAAGTCACAAGACTGCTCTAACTGCTGATGAGCAAATGTATTTAGCAGTTTATATTTACTAAAATAATTGCATTTCCATGTACTGTGGGGGACTAGATATAGTGACTGCAGGCTCCTGGGTTTAGTAACACTTTAAGGTCAGCAAGAGGAACCCGTGAGAACTGTTGGGGATCCAGCAGATCAACGCTCCTCAGAGTGTTCGTTCCCCAGCAGAGAAGACCTTTCTCAGCAATGGAGCTCAGTGACACGGGCAGCAGAAAAGAGAAGTGCTCTTACTTCTTTACATGTACATGCCTTCTTAAAACTGCCGGGAACTTTCGACTGCACATTTTTTTCTGGGTGAGTGTCATGGAAAGTATAGAATCCAGAAGATCGGCATGACCGTCTTGTGACTTGTGTTTTTGGAAGGCGGTCAGCAGTGCAGTCCTCATTGAAGGAATCCGGTCTTTCAAATCAGAATTCAGAGCAGAGGCTTTTCACTTCTTTTTTCAGTGATCAGACTTCAGTAAACTGAAATCTTATTGGCTGTTAATAAACGCTACGCATCATCACTACTCTCTTTCACTGCCTGCTGCCCAAACTACAGTAATCACTGGACTGCTAAAGTGATGCCCACAATGCAGAATTTTTCCAAATATCAGTGAAATATGATGAATGAATCAATGAATTTCACTTTTCTGCTACGTTCACTGACAGACGCAGCTCTCCATTGACATGTGGGTTATATGCAGATCCTATTAGGAGTTAACTAGGCAAAGAAAGAAAGCAAGCTGGCCCCTCCCAGGGGGCTGTCCTCTCTTTCCCATATAATCCCCCTACTCTGCTCAGTACATCAGTTTTAACATGCCTAGTGCAAGGAGTTGACCTGGCTCCCTTATGGGACCTGCGGTTCAGATTTTTGCTACCGCTTTTTTATTTTTTATCAAGCTATCTGAAGACTACTATCAAGAAGCCGGCTGGGGCATAGAGGGTTCCTGCAAAATCCTGTACTTTCCCCAGCACGGCCGACCGATGCGAGCTAGTCCCATGCAATAGTGGGTCCTGCAGCATCGTGCCCTTTCCATGCGGGCGTCCTGTGGGTGACCCCCACTTGTGCCCAGTGTCCGGATTTTATCCTGTCCAGAGGCTTGTGGCCGGCAGCATCCCTCCCCAGCTGGGGAGGAAGGTCTGCGTCCGGGTGGCTACCCGCTGCGCCCATCAGGAATGGTGAGTGAGCCCCCCCCTGTTCCCCCTAGGGGCGCTGGGGGGGGGCCGCCAGGCGTTTTGGCATCTTCTTTTTGCTCTAGCCGCCGGTAGAGGCTGGTCGCTGGGGCTTTCCTGGGTCCCTTCGCCCTCTTACCCCCTCCCCGCACCCCGTTTGGCGCTGTATTGGGTACAGCTTAGGCCGCCATGTGCCGTATTTTTTGCCGTATTTTCTATGCGATTATTCCTCCAGTGCTTGTGGCGGCCATTTTGCCGTAGCTGCAGTCCTCATGCAGCCCTTTGGCCTCTAGTGGATGTCCTCGGCGGCCATATTGGAGTTCATGCATGCTGTAAAAATGTGCTGCTGCCGTTTTTACTTTCACTTTACTGGGACGGTGTGGCTGACTGCTGACGGCGCAAGCTCTCTGGCGGTCCTCAGGACGTTTTTTGTGACAAAAAACAGCAAGTATAGCTGAGCTCCTGGGGGTGCTGGTAGTGGTGGGTGCAGTCCTCCTGGGTCTCCCTGGCGTTCTGAGGGGCAGTGGTGTGGTTACAGTGTGGGGGGTGCCACAAGTTATTGTTCTCACTGTGTTTGTTCAATCTGAGTGGAGCGATGGCGGATGACCCTGCAGGGCCCTCTGAAGAGGAGTCAGCAGCAGTGCAACCTGCATTAGGGACCCTGGTGTCCCTAGACCAGCTGAGGCCGGTGTTTGGGTTATTTCTTCCCCGGGTGGGGCCGAGCAATGCTCTAGGGGCCCCTAAAAAGCCCCCCCCTTTTTCCTCAGGGGAGGACTCCGAACCAGAAATGGCTTTGGGGGTCACGGGGACCCCCGTGGAACTTTCAGAGGGTGAAGTTGTCCCCTCGGATGGTGAGGAGGACCAGGGGGCTAAGGCAGTGCGCGAAAAGGCGCTGGTGTCCGCAATAATATCTGGCATCCGTACGTCTTTGCAACTGGACCAAGATGGCGAGTCGGAGGCATCTACATATGTCTGCGGGTCTGTCAGGCCTCCTAGGTCATCAAGAGCTTACCCTTATGATACATTTTTTGATCATCTGATCTATCAGGAATGGCAGCGTCCGCAGCATTCCTTCGCCCTACCAAAGCGTTTTGCTATCTGGTATCCCTTTGAGGATAATTTCGTAAAAAAGTGGGCGTCCCCCCTCGGCGGACCGCCCCCCGTGGCACGCCTGAACAAAGCGACGACTGTTTCCTTGGAGGGGGTCGCCGTCTAAGGATCATGCCGATAGGAGGACGGAAGCAGTGTCTAAGGCACTTTTCCTCTTGGCGGGATCGGCCTTGAGGCCGGCCCTGGTGTCTGCCATGGCGGCGCAATATCTGTCTGAATGTATGGCGGAGCTGCAGAATGATCTGCACTGCGGCAGAATGCTTGAGGAGTCGCAGAAAGCAGAACATGTGTTTCAGGGTATCAAGTACCTGTGGGATGCAGCTCTAGACCTGCTTCCTATGTTGTCCAAAATGTCTGTTTTTGCAGTCATTATCAGACGGGTTCTCTAGTTGCGTTCGTGGTCGGGTGATCACGCATCCAAAAAAGGTCTTGCGGACCTCCCTTTTCAGGGTGGCCGCCTCTTTGGGCCACAGTTGGATGAAATCATTAAAGATTTCACTGGCGGGAAGAGTACCTTTCTTCCGGAGCCCAGACGGCGAGATTTTCGCTGCAAGCAGGGCCCGTGTCTTCGGGTCAGAAGAGGTTTTTTCGTGCCCCTGGCGCAGCGGGCAAGGGCCCGCGAGCCGGCAAGGCTGCTGCAGGGCCCGGTAAGCGACCCTGGCAGCGCAAGAACGAAAAGGCAGAGGATAAGCCCTCCTCTGCATTATGGGTTGCCCCCACCCGAAAATCGGGTGGGGGGGTGTCTTCTGTGGTTCGCAGACAGGTGGACTGCCCGCATTTCCGACCGTTGGGTGCAGGAAGTGGTGTCCACCGGGTACAGGATAGAGTTCAGCACTCTACCCCCAGACAGTTTCTTCCCATCGAACTTGAGACTCCCGCAGCAGGGTCGGGAGGCCCTCTTCAGGGCGATTCAGGCACTCTCAGACCAGGGGGTGATCGTGCCGGTACCTCAGAGAGGTTTCACGGGTTCTACTCGAACCTATTTGTGGTCCCCAAATAGAAAGGGGGGTCGACCAGTTTTGGACCAGAAGGCGCTAAACTTTTATGTGAAACGCGCAAATTCCGGATGGAATCGTTCCGCTCGGTCGTGGCCGCTCTACATCAAGGGGACTTCCTGGCGTCCCTGGATATCAGGGACGCGTACCTCCATGTCCCCATCTGTCTCCGACACCAGCGCTTCCTATGCTCTGCGGTGGGAGATCTCCATTACCAATTTGTGGCACTGCCCTTCGGTCTGGCCTCGGCTCCTCGGGTCTTCACCAAGTTGGTGGCCCCGGTGCTGGCGCTACTGAGGCAGAGAGGCATTGCGGTGGTAGCATACCTCAACGACCGAGTCCGCCTCAGCTCTGGTGGAGAACGTAGCTATCACCATGGCCTCGTTAAAGGACTTCGGCTGGCTGATCAATCTACAGAAGTCGACATTGACCCCGTCCTGTCGCCTGGAATATCTGGGTCTGATTCTGGACACGGAGCAGGCGAGGGTGTTCTTGCCTCCGGCCAAGTTGCTGTCCCTACAAACAGCGGTGCGAACCTTACTTTCTCACCGGCGGTCATCATTACGGTTCTGTATGCAGGTGCTGGGGCTCACGGTGTCGGCCTTCGAGGCGGTACCTTATGCCCAGAGCCACACTCGACTCCTTCAGCGAGCGATTCTGTCTCGGTGGGACAGATCTCCACTGTCTCTGGACCAGTTGGTCAGATTGCATCATCAGACCAGGGGCTCCTTGGTCTGGTGGCTTCGGGCCCCGGCCTTGACGCTGGGGAAGACGTTTCTCCCCCTGATGTGGTCGATAATCACGTCGGACGCCAGCCTGTCGGGCTGGGGGGGGGGGCGGTCCTGGGGCATCTGTCTGCCCAGGGCCGTTGGTCGGCGCAGGAATCTCGCCTTCTGATCAATGTGCTGGAACTGAGGTCGATCAGGCTCTGCCTCTTCCGCTGGACGATAAGGTTACGCGGCCTCCCGATTCGGTTTCAGTCGAACAATGCCACAGCGGTGGCGTGTATGAACCATCAGGGCGGAACGAGGAGCTCGGCAGCGGCTGCGGAAGCAGCTCTCATTCTGCGATGGGCAGAACTTCTTCACATGCCGGCAATCTCCACCATATACATTCCAGGCGTAGAAAATTGGCAGGCGGACTTCCTCAGTCGCCAAACACTGGATCAGGGGGAATGGTCCCTTCATCCAGAAGTGTTCAGCCAGATCTGCCACAGGTGGGGCACGCCAGACGTGGACCTCATGGCGTCTCGGTTCAACCATAAAGTAAAGACCTTTGTGTGCAGGACAAGAGACCCGTTGGCGGTGGCCACGGACGCGCTCGTGGCGCCTTGGGGTCGGTATCGCCTTCTGTAGGTCTACCCTCCCATCAAGCTTCTTCCGCGATTACTGCGCAGGGTAGAAGCGGAGGGGATTCCGATGATTCTGGTGGATCTGGATTGGCCTCGGCATCCGTGGTACGAATGGTGGCAGATGTTCACTGGCGTCTCCCGCTGCGAGACAATCTGCTGTCTCAGGGACCCATATTGCACCCTGCTTTACCCTCGCTGGCTTTGACGGCCTGGCTATTGAGTCCCAGGTGCTGAGGGACAGGGGTGTCAATGACTCCGTGATCCCTACCATGCTAAAAGCACGCAAGTGCACTTCGCGCAAGATTTATCAACGCACCTGGAAGGCCTATATTGCCTGGTGTGAGGCTGGGGATTGGAACCCGCGCTCTTACGTGGTGTCCAGGGTCCTGACTTTTTTGCAACAGGGCCTGAATAAAAAGTTGGCCTTGAGTACTCTCAAGGGTCAGATATCGGCTCTGGCAATTTTTTTTCAACGCCCTCTGGCGTCACATTCATTGATCCGTACATTTGTACAAGGTGTACGCCATGTGGCCCCTCAGGTACGGTCGCCTATGGCGCCTTGGGATTTGAATCTGGTGCTTTCTGTGCTTCAGAAGCTACCATATGAGAAGATCAGGGATATTCCCTTACAGTTGCTGTCGCAGAAAGTGGCTTTCTTGGTGGCCATTACATCCGCTAGACGGGTGTCTGAGTTGTCAGCGTTGTCCTGCAAGTCCCCTGCACAAGGACAAGGCGGTCTTGCGCCCGCCGCCTTCATTCTTACCGAAGGTGGTTTCCTCTTTTCATATTAATGAAGATATTGTTCTTCCTTCATTGTGTCTGCATCCCTCACATCCTAAGGAAATTGAGTTACATTCCTTGGATGTCGTAAGGGCTTTGCGGGTGTATTTGGCAACTACAGTTTCGGAAGTCTGACGCATTGTTTGTACTGACGGATGGTCCGCGCAAAGGATTGGTGGCCTCGTCGGCTACTGTTTCCCATTGGATCAGACAGACCGTGACTCATGCGTATTCTGTTTGGGGCAAGGTACCCCCTTTTCCAGTCACGGCTCATTCCACCAGGGCTGTTAGCACTTCTTGGGCTTTCCGACACCAGGCCTCGGTGTCACAGGTGTGCAAGGTGGCTACTTGGGCCTCGGTGCACACATTCACTAAGTTTTATAAAGTTGATGTGTCTGCATCTTCGGATGCTGCTTTTGGCTGTAAAGTTTTACAGACGGCAGTGTAGGCGCATCTGGCGCCTCTTCAGAGGTTCTGTTGGGTACAGTTGTTGCCGTTTACCCACCCCTTTTTACTGACACAGCTTTGGGACATCCCCACATATCAATGGAGAGCTGTGTCTGTCAGTGAACGTAAGAGAAAAACGGATTTTGTTAAAACTTACCGTAAAATCCTTTTCTCTGAGTTCACTGACAGACGCAGCGCCCACCCCTCTGCATTTTTTTTTTCGGTACGGCTTGTTACAAACTGATGTACTGAGCAGAGTAGGGGGATTATATGGGAAAGAGAGGACAGCCCCCTGGGAGGGGCCAGCTTGCTTGCTTTCTTTCTTTGCCTAGTTAACTCCTAATAGGATCTGCATATAACCCACATGTCAATGGAGAGCTGCGTCTGTCAGTGAACTCAGAGAAAAGGATTTTACGGTAAGTTTTAATAAAATCCCTTTATTTGGTCCATTACGATCTGGTAAATATACCATTAAGTCTCTGTGCACACTGAATGCGGCTTTGAAATCCCGCTCACTCAATGCGATTTCATGTGCGGCTTACTGACAGTGCGATTTCATGCGCAGATGTCAATGCAATTCGTACATAAAATTGTGCTGGAACCTTTTTCATAACCGCTGCGACATGAGTAACGGTGATATGAACTGTTCAGTTGCTGGCAATTGGGTGGACGGGAGCTGAAAGTGTTTTGCTCTATTTAAATAAATATTGAAAAAACAAAACAAAAAGCATTGAACCTGCCAGAAATCCAGTAAGCTGATAACACCCAGTGCTCTCCTGCCTTTGCTGCACTCCTATCAGTCAGCATTGTTCCCAGCACCCAGCATTATGGAGGTGAGGAGGGAGGGAGCTGCTCTGTAGTCCTAACACGCTATGGGGTTGATTCACTAAAACTGGAGGGTGAAAAAGTTTTTAGCCCCGGAAGGATTTCCCACTTTAGGGCCAGAGCACTTTTTTGCGATTCCGCACTGCGTAGCTTTAACTGACAATTGCGTGGTCGTGCGACGTTGTACCCAAACAAATTTTGGGTCCTTTTTTCCCCACAAATTGAGCTTTCTTTTGGTGGTATTTGACCACCCCTGTGTCATTTCTGATCACCGCTATAAACAAAAGAAGAGCGACAATTTTGCAAAAAAATAACACCATTTCTTACTTTTTGCTAAAATTCAAACCCAAAAACAAATTTTAAAAAAAAATCTTTTTTTTTTTAATCGGTTTTGGCCAATTTATATTCTTCCTCATATTTTTGGTAAATAAAAATCGCAATCCGCGCTTGACTGGTTTGCGCAATAGTTGCAGCATTTACAAATGATGAGAATTCATTTATGGGGTTTTTATTTATTTATTTTTGTTACTAGTAATGGCGGTGATAAGCAATTTTTGGTGGTACTGTGAGATTGCAGTGGGCATGTCTGACCATTTTGACACTTTTTTGGGACCATTGGCATTTATACAGCAATCAGTGCTATGAAAATGCACTGATTACTGTGTAAATGCCATTGGCAGTGAAGGGGTTAACCTGCAGGGGGCGCTCTAAGGGTTAACTGTGTTCCCTCAGTGTGTTCTAACTGTGTTGGGGCTGGGCTGGCTGGGGGAGGGGAGTGATCGCTGCTCCCATACACAGGGAGCCTGTGATCACAGTGCCCTTCCCCCTCTGTCAGAACAGAGATCCGTGTTTACATACACGGACCCCTGTTCTCACTCCGGAGGAGTGATTGCGGGTAGCCGGTGGAGATAAAGTCCGCCCTACCAGCTCCCTGGCCCCCCCGGAACACAGTGAGTGCGAGCGTGCGCGATCTCGCAGCCGCTGTCAGATTGCGGCAGTTTGCAATAACGAGCCAAGTTGCCGGCATCAAGCCACGACGGGCGGTCAGCAACTGGTTAATTGAACAAGCTGAAGTTAGAAGCTGATTGGCTACCATGGGCAGCTGCAGCAGATTTTGCGCCATGTAGTTTTAGTAAGTCAACCCCTTTATGTCCTTGGATGGCATAAACCCCTCCATAGATACAGTATGGTAAGTGTTGTCACCCTAGGGACAAGTAGTAGAAAACAAATGCAGCCACCACAGCAAAGGACTAATTTATGCTTGAGGCTGGGTTCACATTGGTGCGATGCGGGAAACCCTGCGAATCCAGTGCGGGTTCCCGCATCGCACCTGACTCACAGGCAGTTCACACCACCCCATACGTACCGCTGGGAATGTCCATACAAAGTTAATGACACCCCCAGATTGGTTCGCATATCGCAGTACGAACTGTGAATTCGGACAGGAATCGAATCGCATGGGTGTGAACATACAAGCTATCGGATTCTGGTGCTGACAAAGAAAAAGGGTCCTGCCCGATTTTGGTCCAAATGTGATGCAAATTCAGCCATACAATCTGCATGCCTGAGTTTGCATCGCACGGACATTGCGTGTGATCTGCACCGCAGTGCGGTGCCAATCACATGCGATGTCTGACATCGAGCTGGTGTGAACCGGCATTACAAGCAAAGTTGAACCTCGAATGGCAAGTAACGCGCTTACAAGCGTTTTGCAATTCGAGCAGTTTTTTTTTTTTTTTTTTAAATCCTGACTCGGTTTGCGATCGCTGTCTCTAAAAACGAACAGGATTAAGCCTCTGTGCATGCATTACTGCATGTGGCCAGAGGTGGGGGGTGCTGGTGATGCTCAGAGACACTCGGAAGCTGTCGGAAATACCAAAAGTATCAGCAGTCCCCGAGCGCTTCCGAGCCTCAGCAGCGCCACCACACCTCTGGCCACATACAGTATTGCGTATACCAGCGCCCCCATACCTCTGGCCACATACAGTACTGCATAGACAAGCAGTCACTGTGGAACAAATTATCTGAGTTTCTATTGTTTCCTATGGGGAAACTTGCTTTGATATACGAGCGATTTGGATTACATGCATTCTCCTAGAACAGATTATGCTTGTTTATGCAAGGTTCCACTGTATATCTAAAGCCCCCCCAATTTAGTATATGGTAGGGAAAAGTTCAAATCTCTGTAAGGTGTTTGTTTTTCTGCCATTTGCATTCTGTTTGGGGGATTTCCATTTTTCTCATCTTGTAGACACAACCGGAAGTGGGGGGGGGGGGGACGAGGGATTACCCATTGAAATATCTCCCCTCTCATCTTGTTCTGGTGACAAAATTCTCAATTGTCAGTAACTTTATTGCTGGAAACTGTGGTCACCAGGACAATTGGGGTGAATCTCCTCAGCATGGGCACAGAAAGTCATAAAAACCTTACAGGGGTTCTAATCTTTTACTGCGCTCTCCAAAACCTTAAAAACTATTTTTTTGGTTTTAGATCAACTTTAATGGGAATCAAGGCAAATTGTTAACATGGTACAGGGATATGCAATTAGCGGACCTCCGGCTGTTGCAAAACTACAAGTCCCATCATGCCTCTGCCTCTGGGTGTCATGCTTGTGGCTGTAAGAGTGTTGCTAAGCATCATAGGACTTGTAGTTCTGAAACTGCTGGAGGTCCGCTAATTGCATATCCCTGACATAGTATATAAAACACTTGCATTGTGTTTGCATTTCCTTCTCCTCTTACACTTGGATTTGTCTTTTAGTATTACAGAACATGTGGACTTTGCCACTCCGCTGCAGGAACCAGGGGTGGAGCCTCTTTGTAATGGCAACATGGCGGCCAGCATGCACACACTGGACCACCTGTACGGGGTTGCCAATAGAGCTGCTATACACTACACTGGGGAGAGCCAGCTGAAAGAGGTAAGTGCCATATCTGGACCAGTGTTAATTTTGGCAGCAAATTTCGATTTGGTTTTAGTCTTAGTCTTAGGACTAAAATGGCATTTTAGTTTTAGTCCCATTTTAGTCTTTTGCAATTGTTTTAGTTGTATTTAGTTGACTAAATCTCCAGGACATTTTAGTCGACTAAAACTCATTTTGGTCATCTAAAATCGAATGAGTTAAGCACTTCAGCCCCCGAAGGATTTCCTATGTTAGGACCAGAGCACTTTTTGGCATTCGGCACTGTGTCGCTTTAACTGACAATTGCGCGGCCGTGCGACGTACCCAAACGAAATTGGCATCCTTTTTTCCCACAAATAGAGCTTTCTTTTGGTGGTATTTGATCAAACATTTTTTTCCATCGGTTTTGGCTGATTTACATTCTTCCTCATATTTTTGGTAAAATAAAAATCGCAATTGGCGTGTGTTAATTGGTTTGCGCAAAAGTTGCCGTGTTTACAAACCATGAGAATTAATTTCTGGCATTTTTTACAATTTTTTTTTTTTTTTTTTAACTAGTAATGGCGGCGATCTGCGTGTTTTTTTTTTTTTTTTTTTTTTTATATATTGGGGCGGACATGTTGGACATTTTTGACACTTTTTTGGGACCAATGACATTTATACAGCGATCAGAAATTTAAATATCCACTGATTACTGTATAAATGTCATTGGCAGTGAAGGGGTAACTGTGTTCCCTAGGCGTGTTCTAACTGTGAGAGGGCTGGGCTACCAGGGGCACCAGAGATCTAACTGATCCCAGTGACAGTAATCAGTAGACCTTAGATGCTGCCTGACGGTGCGGGGAACTGCGGTGTTTACATCGCCGGCTCCCGTTTTTCATCTGTCCTAAGCAATCGCGGCGAGCTTAGGACAGATGAAAATACGGGGAACCGCCGATGTAGAGTGCGGCGGGCACAAGAGCATGCGCGAGCCGCCGTTTAGAGACGGCGATTCGCGCTACAATGCCACTCTGCAGCAGTAAATGTACACGAGCCAGTCGGGAACCGGTTAAATTGTAATGCATTATTTAAGCGTTTCTCTACAGTTTTCAAATTCATTCTATACTGCTGGAGTGAAAAAATTGAATATATTATTATTTATGGTATTGAGGTATGAACATGCACTACAGGCCAGAGTTCATTTTGACGTCAAATTTCAATTTAGCCTTTTGACTAAAATGCAGTTTTAGTTTTAGTCATATTTTAGTCGTATTTTAGTCTACTAAAATGGTATTAAGTTAGTCGATTAAAATTGACAGTGATCCAAACCTACCTTAAATTCATAATTTAATACGTGAATTTTATTCATAGTGATGGACAAGTGTTCCAAAGCAGATAGAGATCAAGATGAGCCCCTATGTATATTCAGCTTAGACTCATTCATAAAATTCTTAAAGCAGAATTAGTCACCTAGTTTTTTTTGTTCTTTTTTAAATACTCCGCCGTAATTGTGTACACGTCAACTGCAACATTTAGATAATGTCATTTATGTGGTCCTTTTTAATTTACGTTTAAAACGTGGAAAACTAACCAGATCTCGAAAGCAGACAGGGTCCATCTCTGCTGCGGGCAACTGAAGCCCTCTTCTCTTCATTTCTGGGATTCGGGTGCAGCCGGCTACCCAGCGTGCACCTCCCGATCTCACGCCTGCGCAGTAATGCCACTGCGCGGCGCTCTTTCCTCGGGACAGGTTGCCATAGCAATAGATGCTCCACTTCCTCCAGGCAGATGCTGTTCTTCGAAAATGACGCCTAACTCCTCCCGTCATTTCTGGTCTGGAAAGAACGCGAGAATTTGTCACTAGGCAATTCGCATGGACTTATGGGATAGATGACGCCAATATCACCGGGGTCCATGCGAATTGCCTAGTGACGAAATTGTCTAGACAGCTGGTAGTGCTGCAGAATATAACGGCAAAAAAGGTATTTCCAAAAGTAAAAAACAAGAAATTATTGCCATTTTTGAAAGCATTCATGATGGGCATGACAATGATTGGATGTCTGAAAAATGGGTGCAACTCCGCTTTAAGGTGATTTGTTTATATAAAGAAAAACTCATACTGTGTTTAAAGTGCGTATACTTCCAGTAGCTCTTATTGCTCTGAGTTGCCTGAGTGCTGGGCGGTTCTGAATAGACGTGCACTGCCGAAAAATTCATTTTTTTTGTTTATCGGATCAATCGTTATGATCGGCATTCGTTATTTCGATAATTCGTAACTTCGGATGCATTCGAATTTGTTCCTTTCCATTCTTTCAGATGCGTCATTCGTTATTTCAGATAAATTCGTATTAATTATGATCACTAACAGCCAAATTTGAAAGGAAATTCCAATACCTATAATTTAATAGTTTATATCTATTAGTTTTTTTTATTACTAACCACTTCAGCCCCGGAAAGATCTCCCACGCTGTCGTGCGATGTTGTACCCAAACGAAATTTGTGTCCTTTTTTTCCCACAAATAGAGCTTTCTTTTGGTGGTATTTAATCCCCTCTACATCATTTCTGATCACCTCTATAAACAATAGAAGAGCGACCATTTTTGCTATAATACATATCCAAAAAAAAAATTATAAAAAAACTATTTTATTCACCGGTTTTGGCCGATTTATATTCATATTTTTGGGGGAAAAAATTGCAATCGGCGTTTGGTTTGCACAAAAGTTGCCGCGTTTACGAATGATGAAAATTCATTAATGGGGTTTTTATTTTTTACTAGTAATGGCAATCTGCGATTTTTATCGGGACTGCGATATTAGTGGACACGTCGGACCATTTTGACACTTTTTTTGGGACCAATGGCATTTATATAGCGATCAGTGCTATGAAAATGCACTGATTACTGTGTAAATGCCATTGGCAGTGAAGAGGTTACCTGCAGGGGGTGCTCCAACGGTTATCTGTGCTCCCTCAGTGTGTTCTAACTGTTTGGGGGCTGGGCTGGCAGGGGAAGGGGAGTGATCATGGCTTCTATATACAGGAAGCCTGTGATCACAGCCCTTCCCCCTCTGTCAGAACAGAGATCCGTGTTTACACACGGACCCCCGTTCTGTCACTCCGGGGGGACATCGCGGAGTCCGCCCTATCCGCTAACTCCCCCCCCCCCCCGAACACAGTGCGCAATCTCTTAGCCGCCGTCACCTGACGGCAATTTGCGATATCGAACCAAGTTGCCACGGCGGGCGGGCCGTCGGCAACTGGTTAATAAAAAACACTATAATAATGGTTAATAATTTAATTATAATAGAAAATCCAAAAAATTGAATTATCCGAATGCTTTTCGTTCTAATTTTCGGATTTTCAGATGAGAGGTTTTAGTTGTATACCTTTGCAAATGTAACATCTCACTGCTGCATCAAGGCATCTCTGCACAGTGTAATCCCTAAATTTAAAGTGGTTGTAAAGGTGGAAGGTTTTTGTACCTTAAAGTGGTTGTAAACCCCCTAATGTGATTTTTACCTACAGGTAAGCCTATAATAAGGCTTACCTGTAGGTAAAATGAATCTCCCATACCTGTATGGGAGCTGCGGGGGGCCTCATGCTAAGGTAAGTATTTCATAATGTGCTAGTATGTGATGCATACTAACACATTATGCTATTGTCTTGCAGGGTTTTTTTGTTTTTTTTTTGTGCGGGCTTACTACCACTTTAATGCATTTTCCACATTAAAGCGGTAGTTAAGTCCCAGATGTTTTTCTCTTTTCAGGGGCCTCCAGGCGGTTATATGCCATGATGTGCTAGTATGTGCTAAGCACATTATAGCAGATTTTCCTGTCAAACTGTGCCCTCCAGCGCTGTGGTGTGATCGATCTGGCGGACCCCCGGCGATTCCGTCTTCGCCCACTCTTCCTTCTGGGTTTCGTGCCTTCAGCTGTTTGATTGGCTGGGCCGCGATGACGTCACTCTAGCACGTGCACAGGAGTCTCATCAAAACGGCACAGATCTGGGGTTGTAAATGTTCATGGAGCTGCCGCTGACACCTTGGCTGTCAGCAAATAGTTTACTACCACTGTAAAGTAAAAAAAAAAAAAAAAAAAAACTTCTGCGCTTAGGTTACAGGTCGGCCTCCTCCCCACCAGAACACTCCGGTCAGTGCTCTCAACCGTTGGGATCGCTGATTGGGAGCCGGTTAGCAGACTTTTTTCAGTCATGCCCTTTTGGCGGCCAGCTTCTGTAAGACCAACTGCAGCACACACGGGCCAATGGTGCCCGATATTCGCCCCAAGTGTACCAGGCTTTAATGTTACAGCAACTCTAGAAGATTTGCCAAAGGCAGAGGGAGACCTCCAGTGTGTCTGCACCGGATCCAACAAAGCAAAAGTGGAAGTCACTCAAATGAATATGTAATCAGAAAAAAGAATAGGGGCACATAGGCACAGCAACCCACTGAACAATACTAAAATTCCTTCAAAATCTGAAATGTTGAAAGCGTTTTATAAAGATTATTTTATTGACTAATTGGTTTAAGTGCAGGCTAATTTTTGAATTTATTTGGCTGTTTATGAATTGATCTGATCGGCTGCAGTGTTTGCTGTGTGCTGCATTATTTGGCCATATGTTTGCAGGCAGCAGACCATCACCTATATGAGCTTGCTGGGCATCCCATTCCAAAACCAAGAGCATGGGGTTGGCCTCCTTCCCTAAAAGCTTTCCACAGGATTTTGGAGGGCATCTGTGGGAAATGTGTGGCCCGTACAGCCAAAAGATGAATTGTGCGATCAGTATGGAGGTATTGCCTACCTTGTGTCCTTGTATGCTGTATCATTAACATTGCCCTTCACTAGAAGCACCTGAACTCATTTTTTGGAGGGGTGTCCACATACTTGTTGCTCTTATCCTGTCTTCTAAATTTTCTGCTGCATACAATATGCCTGAATATTCCCTGGTAGGATGTTGATGCCATTATGTGTTCTTTTCCAGGTTTTACAGAACCTTGGCAAGGACAAGTACCCTCCACAATCTTTAGAGCAAGTGGGGGCCAGAATAATGAAGATGCTGGAAAAGGTGATTAAAGCTGTTGTATGTTTTTTTTTCTGTCATTCATAGTCAGGGGTGTTGGAAAGCTTTGGGTTCCAGATTGACTCAGCTGCTCCCCCTCTCCAGCCCTCATGAGAGCCAAGGTCTTGGCAGTGGCCGGGGACACCTCATGTGATTTGCATTGACAGTCCTAACAGACGACATGAGGCTCCCCTTGCCACTGCCAGGACCTTGTTCCTCATTAGGGAGAGGGAGCAGCTGAGTCTCTGAAATAAAGAACACAAGTTACAAATATAAAGTAATTTCCAGAATGGCATGAAAATTAAATTGTTAAAGAAGCCAACCTGACTTACAGGTAGTTAGGCAGGCCATAGATGGTGCAAATTTCTTTCCTGCAACCACGAGTTGTATGAAAGAATTTTGCATGATTCTCCCATCAACACAGTTCTGACAGGAGAATCCCTCCTGCCGAAAGGGTTGTGTTCTCCCGCTGGGAGAAGACAGTCATTATTGCTAGCGGCTATAGCAGCCG
This sequence comes from Glandirana rugosa, assembly GCA_018402905.1. Classification (NCBI taxonomy): domain Eukaryota; kingdom Metazoa; phylum Chordata; class Amphibia; order Anura; family Ranidae; genus Glandirana; species Glandirana rugosa. The sequence continues at coordinate 289,264 of BLSH010466554.1, read as the reverse complement.
CTAGCAATAATCAGAAATAAATGAGGCAGGCTGGCTGTACCGAAGTTGACAGATCGATCAACTTGGTACATTCAGCCTGCCCACACACTGTTCGAATCTTGTCCCATTCCTGCTGGACCAACTCAGTTTCAAACAGTTTATGGCCGGCCTTAAAGTAGATGTAAATCCGATTCAAGAAATTTGAGCTGGGCACATACAGTATCTCACAAAAGTAAGTACACACCCCACATGTTTGTAAATATTTTATTCTATCTTTTCATGTGACAACACTGAAGAAATTACACTTTGCTACAATGTAAAGTAGTGAGTGTACAGCTTGTATAACCGTGTAAATTTGCCTCCTCAAAATAACACAGCACACAGCCATTAATGTCTAAACCGCTGGCAACAAAAGTGAGTACACCCCTAAGTGAAAATGTTCAAAATTAGGCCCATCTAGCCATTTTCCCTCCCCAGTGTCATGTGACTCATTAGTGTTACAAGGTCTCAGGTGTGAATGGGGAGCAGGTGTTAAATTTGGTGTTATCACTCTCACTCATACTGGTCACTGGAAGTTCAACATGGCACCTCATGGCAAAGAACTCTTTGAGGAACTGAAAAAAAGAATTGTTGCTCTACATAAAGATGGCCTAGGCTATAAGAAGATTGCCAAGACCCTGAAACTGAGCTGCAGCATGGTGGCAAAGACCATAGAGTGGTTTATCGGGGCAGGTTCCACTCAGAACAGGCCTCGCCATGGTCGACCAAAAAAGTTGAGTGCACATGCTCAGCGTCATATCCAGAGGTTGTCTTTGGGAAATAGATGTATGAGTTATAAGTGCTGCCAGCATTGCTTCAGAGGTTGAAGGGTTGGGGGGGGGGGGGGGGGGGTT
>BLSH010466554.1:270173-284028 GCA_018402905.1 Glandirana rugosa | reverse complement strand
AAAACCTCTGCTGGAGATCTCAGCCGGCTGTGCCGGTTCAGGTTTCCAATATGAAGACAGAAATAATCAATCTGTATTCAAACACAGGTGTGCATACTTCCAACCAGCAATCTTTTGGATTTTGGATCTAATGTTTCTTAATCCTTTATACTTGTCTCTCTTTTTTTTAGGATGTGCCCCTCATCAGCCTAGCAAACATCTTTCACAATGCCAAACTATGGAATGACGCCATCATTGTCGCCACAATGGCGGTAGAAATAGCTCCTCATTTTGTGGTGAATCACTTCACACTGGCTAACGTGTATGTAGCAATGGTGAGTGCAGCTATTGCAGAATACAGCGTCTGCGACTTTTGTTTCTTGCTGGAATGATAAGGCTGAAGATTCCCCTAAAAATACTTTCCTTCTCATCCAATGAGGAGCACAGGAAGTCTTTAACCTTTGGCTTATAATGCCACCTACAGAAGGATTGGACCGTGCCAAAAAAAAAAAAAAACTAGGCCAGCCTAGGATAACCCCTTCTACTACCAGCAACATATCTAATTTTTTCTGCTAGTGTCTGAGGAGTTTGGACTTCTTCCACAGCTCTGCTCTGTTTACAGACCAGCTTTTTTGCGAGCACCTTTTTTTTCGCCTTCATTTCAGACATCGCTACTGGAGCTTCGTCTCTTTGATTGCAGCTTTCCAGCATGGTTGTCGTCAACCTGGCCTTTTGAGTACTGCGCTCAGGTCCCACTGCACTGGACATTCTGGGGACTTTGTGTGGGGCACTTTTCAGAAAGTTAGCTGCACAGTGCTTTCCAGGTGCAGAGCTGTTGGCATGGCCTTCAGCACTTGCCCTGTCTCTGAAAACTCACTTGATGGGTAGGCATTCGAGCCAAGCATCGGGAGCTATGAAGTGGTTAACCCTGTAGGACTGAGCGCCTGCCATCCATTGGGTGTGGTGCTCACACTTTCTTTAACACCATACAGTGTCGAGTAAGCATCTTCCTACTACTGCTTCTGGTTTATAAAACCACATGGAATTCTGATCTCTGAATTGTTCCTGCTGCCTGCCTACAGTGACTCCTCCAGCCCATCTGACCTCACCTGCCACCAGCTGTCTGGGTCTCCTCAGTACCATGTAGCTTCCTCCTTCTGTTTCCTTGTTACTCCGTGGTATCTAAATCTCATTCTTTGTGTTCTTCAGAAATTTCCATTTGTACCCATTACTGGCATTCATAGAAACATAGAAAAGTGATGACGGAAAAAAGACAGAGGAGGTAGGCTATCGAGTCTGCCCATTTTTTTTTTTTTTTCTTTTTACTTTTTTTTTGGTCTGAGTATAGATCTATGTTTCTCCCAAGCATGTTTGAAGCCATTTCCTGTCGACTGGCTCACTACCTCTGCTGGTAGTTTATTCCAATCATCAACTACCCTTTCAGTAAAATAATGCTTTCTAAGATTAGTTTTGAACTTGCCTCCAGTTTTATCTCATGTCCCTGTGTTCTTGATTTTGATTGCATATTGAAAAAATATGCCTTCCTAAACCTTATGCCTTCCTAAACCTTATTCACCCCCTTTATTACCGTATTTAAAGGTTTCAGTCATGTCTCCCCTTTCCTTTTCCACCAGACTGTACATATTAAGTTCCTGAAGTTGCTCTCCATATGTTTTATCCCTCAAACCATATTTGTTACCCATCTCTGGACTCGTTCGATTTTATCAATGTCTTTGTGTTAATGAGGCCTCGAGAACTGGACACAGTGTTCTAAATGAGGTCTCACTAAAGATCTATATAGGGGAATCAGTACCTCCTTCCTCCTGCTAGTGACCCCTCTAGTAATATAAAGATCTATATAGAGGAATCAGGACCTCCTTCCTCCTGCTAGTGACCCCTCTACTGATCTAAAGATCTATATGGAATCAGGGCCCCCTTCCTCCTGCTGGTGACCCCTCTAGTGACATAAAGATCTATATAGAGAATCAGAATCTCCTTCCTCCTGCTGGTGAACCTCTAGTGATAGAGAGATCTATATAGAGTAATCAGGACTTCCTTCCTCCTGCTGGTGACCCCTCTAGTGATAGAGATCTATATAGAGAAATCAGGACCTCCTTCCTCCTGCTGGTGATCCCTCTAGTGATCTAAAGATCTATATAGAGGAGTTAGGACCTCCTTCCTCCTGCTAGTGACCCCTCTAGTGATATAAAGATCTATATGGAATCAGGGCCTCCTTCCTCCTGCTGGTGATCCCTCTACTGATATAAAGATCTATATGGAATCAGGGCCTCCTTCCTCCTGCTGGTGATCCCTCTACTGATATAAAGATCTATATAGAGGAATCAGGACCTCCTTCCTCCTGCTGGGGATCCCTCTAGTGATGCATCCTAGAATTCTATTCCCGTTTCCCACTGCCTGGTCACACTGTTTGCTCATTTTGCAATCATCTAAAATAAGTAACCCTAAATCTTTTTACTCTGTAGTGCTGACCAACACTGTACCCCCCAATGTTGTACTCTATCTGGGGATTTTTTTCCCTACATTTAGAAACCTCGAACTCCAGTTTCCCACTGCTTTGACCAATTTTCCAGCAATGACAATTCATGTTCCATGTTGGACACCTCCGGGATATCAACCCTATTACACACCTTTGTGTCATCAACAGAAAGGCGTACCTTGCCCATTCCCCTCTCTGCTCTTACCCACAAGGTAGTTTTCCTTGTAGCCATCACCTCTGCAAGTCGAGTGTCTGAACTGGCAGCCTTATCCTACAAGGAACTCTTTCTGGTTTTGCCAAGGGGCAAGGAGGTATTGAAGGCCAGGACGACTTCTAGAATAAGGTAAGAACCAGGACATTGCTTTTCTGCCCAGCTCCATTTCATCAAAAGAAATTTTCCTTCCGTTGTCAATATATGATTGTGAGAGTTTATCTCTCAGCCATTGCTTTTTTCAGGAAGACAAATTCTCATTTTGTCGTCCCAGATGGACTGTGTAAGGGTGCACCAGCTTCTCATTCCAACATCTCTAGGTGGCTCAGGCAGACCATCATACAAGTTTATGGTCCCAGGGACGTGGCATCCTTTCTTATCAGGGTGTACTCTACTAGATCTTCAAGTGCTTCTTGGGTTTTTCAGAATTAAATAGCTGTTTCCCAGATATGCAAGGTTGCCATCTGGTGTTCTGTTCACACATTCTCTCATTTCTATCAGGTGGATATTTTGGCCTCATCTGATGCCCACTTTGGGTATAAGGTCCTTTAATAGGCTGTTTGAGCTGCAGACAGTTCCCACTTTTCAAAAATTTCTTAAGCCTGTTAGCGGTTGATTGCTGCTTTCTTGCCCACCCTTCAGCTAAACTGCTTTAGGATATCCCAAAGGTTAAAGAGTTCCCGTGTCCCTTAACCGTACTCGCTGCAAAATCCTTTTCTTGGAGTCCATTGAGGGACTCAGGTCCCACCCTCTGTGTTTCTATCCATGCTCTTGGTACTGCTGTGTGTGTGGGTTATTCTGGGCTGGCATACAGTCTTGTTTGCCAACGTTCAAACCTCCTGTATACGGTGGCATAACCCAAAGGGTAACGATTTCTTCTCTTCTCTCAATGGTCTCCAAGAAGTGTGATTTAGGGTGAGTAAAAATAATCCTATTTGTACTTGCAGGGCCTTTATAGGGATGCAACATATGCATGCCTTGCATGTTTTTGTTTTTTTATTAAACCCTGATGTATGCTTAAAGTAAACAAGCTGCTTTGCCTTGCATTTTGTTTTAATTGACAACTATATTTAATTTGTAGATTGTACCTTTTTAGTTGATAGATTAGTCTGTCTGTACATCTCACAAGTTCAGGACCCATATTGAACAATTCTAACTGATAATCATGTTTATACCATTGTTTGTGTAGGTAGTGGTGTGTGTGTATACACTCACTGGCCACTTTATTAGGTACACCTGTTCAATTGCTTGGTATCACAAATATCTAATCAGCCAATCACATGGCAGCAACTCAATGCATTTAGACGTGGTGAAGACAACTTGCTGAAGATCAAACCGAGCATCAGAATGGGGCAGAAAGGGGATTTAAATGACTTTGAACGCGGCATGGTGATTGGTGCCAGACGGGCTGGTCTGAGTATTTCAAAAACTGCTGATCTACTGGGATTTTCACACACAACCATCTCTCGGGTTTACAGAGAATGGTGGGGAAAAGAGAAAATATCCAGTGAACGGCAGTTGTGTGGAGGAAAATGCCTTGTTGAGGTCAGAGGAGAATGGGCAGACTGGTTCCAGATGATAGAAAGACAACAGTAACTCAACCACTCATTACACCCAAGGTATGCAGAATACCATCTCTGAATGCACAACACATCGAACCTTGAAGCAGATGGGCTATAGCAGCAGAAGACCACACCGGGTGCCACTCCTGTCAGCTAAGAACCGGAAACTGAGGCTACAATTGGCACAGGATCACCAAAATTGGACAATGGAAGATTGCAAAAACGTTGCCTGGTCTGATGAGTCTGGATTTCAGCTGCAACATTCAGATGGTGGGGTCAGAATTTGGTGTAAACAACATGAAAGCCATGGATCCATCCTGCCTTGTATCACCGGTTCAGGCTGGTGGTGGTGGTGTAATGGTGTGAGGTGGTATTTTCTTGGCACACTTTGGGCCCCTTAGTACCAGTTGAGCATCATTTAAACCCCACAGCTTACCTGAGTATTTTTGCTGACCATGTCCATCCCTTTATGACTGCAGTGTCCCCATCTTCTGATGCCTCCTTCCAGCAGGATAATGCACCATGTCACAAAGCTCCAATCATCTCACCACTGGACAATGAGGTCCCTGCACTCCAATGGCCTCCATACTCCCCACATCTCATCCAATAGAGACCCTTTGGGATGTGGTTGAACGGGAGATTGGCATCATAGAGGTGCAGCCGACAAATCTGCAGCAACTGCGTGATGCCATCATTGTCACTATGGAGCAAAATCTCTGAGGAACGTTTCCAACACCTTGTATCTATGCCGCCAAGAATGAAGGCAAAAGGGGTCCAACCTGGTGCTAGCAAGGTGTACCTAATAAAGTGGCCGGTGAGTTTATATATCCTGTGTAGATAGAGATGATATCTCTATTATAGAGAGAAAAGACAATGTATTGCAAATGGAAACCTTTTTGGACTGTTGGATTTGTGAATTGGCAACATTTGTGTGCGCGATTAACACGCAGTGCATTCTTTTTTTCCACCACTAGGAGGAGTTTGAGAAAGCGATGCGATGGTATGAGTCTACTTTGGAACTGCAACCAGAATTTGCCCCAGCGAAGGACAGAATTCGTGCCATTCAGTGTCATCTGTTAATGAAGAAGGGGAGGCGTTATCCTTAACCCCTTCTCTACTCGTGTATAACCCATAACTATTTTTTTTAATGTTCTTTTACCAAACAGAGTTTTTTTTACCTTTCGGTGTGGGCCGTCCACCCTAAAAAAAAAAGGTTAAAATTGCTGCTTGTTATTCCGACACAGGGAAAACGGGGGGGTGGGGGGTTGCTGATCAAAAATAAGCTAATTAGTCCGCAGGGGGTCGCTGGACAAAGGACTTGGTGGAGGACAAGAGGGATTGCCAGATATTTTCTCGTTTTGCACTTTTGTTTTGGCCATCGAGTACCCATCTTACCCCTTCAATCACTTGTATCATTTTCCTAAATGCCCGTTGAGATTTTTTACTTAAAAAAAAAAAAAAAAATGTTTATTACTTCGTGCAACAGAATCTGACTCCACAAGGTGAGCTTGATGAATAATAATTTTATTTTTATTTTTTTTTTCACCAAAAAAAAAAAAACAAAATGCCCTCATGGTCCAGGTTGTAACGTTTTATATGATATCTCAATTCTACTATTTTTAAATGAAGAGTGAAAGTTTAACCCAAGGAGATTGTTGGGTGAGCAAGTACAAAACACATAAAACCAGAGGCGGCCTGTCCATTAGGGCCGCTGGGGACGCTGCCCCCCTAATCTCTATGCGCCAGCCCCTAATCTGCATGCGGGGCGCCAGCTGCATAGAGTTGTACTGGGTTTTTTGGGGTTTTTTTTTTGTTTTATGTAGTACATGATTAAAGCTGGTGGCTCTAATTTGCTTCAGAAAGGTTGGGCTTGTGGCACAGAGCCCTGAGCCCACCCACTTGTGGCAATAGCGAATCAACATTCGCTATTGTCTTCCTGCTTCTCCTCTCAGCCAATCGGGGCAGCAAGCGGGTCCCGAGACCGGATTGGCCGGGAGGAGAAGCCAAGGAAGCCGCTTGCGACCTTGATGGGGTAAGTGCAGGGCTGGCGGGCTTGGGCAAGCGGACAGGGCTGGCAGGGGGGCACAAATGGAGCACCAACCGCCACTGCATATAAACTACACTTAGATGGCACAAAGCAAATCATCTGTATGTAAAGTTTCTGATGGAAGCTTTTTTGGAGTCCCAGTTGAAGGTTCTTTAAGAGAAGACTTCACCTTTCTTAAAGTACAACTAAAGGGAAAACTTTTCTTTAAGTTTTGGATGGAGTGGAGAGGGACTAGAACCCCTGTTAGCATTTTATTCCAGTCTGTGTCCCCATTAGGGAGATTCACCCTCTCAATTTGTCCTGTTTACCATTATCATTGAAAGTGAAAGAAAATCATACATTTTGTGTTGTCCCCAGAGAAGTAATGGAGGGGAAATATTCCGATGGGGACACTAGTTCTGGTGACCTGGGGGTCCCAATGGATTTCCTTAATTTGCAGAGATTCCCTTTCACTTCCTGTTTAGGCTATTGGACAGGAAGTGAAGAGAAATCTCCCAAATGGGACACATAGGAGAAAAATCTGACACTGGTTATAACTATCCCTTACTCTATTCAAAAACAAAAAACTATTGCCTTATAAAAAGCCGGAGTTAGGTTTTAATTAATTTTTTTTTACATAGAATGTGAAAGGGTTGCAGTTTCTTTCAGATTTTTATTTCTTTTTGTGACTTTCGTGCCAGTTCACACTGGAGTGTGGAATGGGAAACCCACGTTCTGTCTACTCTGCCCAAGTCTCTCCAAAACGTAGTGATAATTAAAATTGTTTTTAAATAATAAACGCGTTCTACTCACCTGCTCTGTGTAATGGTTTTGCACAGAGCAGCCCGGATCCTCCTCTTCTCAGTTCCCACAGCTGCGCTGCGCCTCCCTCCTGCCTAGTGCCCCCACAGCTTGCTTGTGGTGTCACCCAAGCAGGCGCCCTCCCGACCCCATGGCTCTGTGTGTCCATTCAGCCCAGCCCCCTCTGTCTCCTGATTGTCTCACTGGCTGTGATTGGCAGTCAATGGCAAGGCTCTTGTGGACATCGCTGGATTGAGAGGGGGCTCAGGTAAGTATTCTAGGGGTCTGGAGGGGGGTGGCTGCTGCGCACAGCATGTTGTTTTATCTTTATGCATATAATGTATTAAGGTAAAAAACTTTGTACCTTCACAACTACTTTAAAGAAAAAAAAGAAGTTTAAGCTGAATTTGGGCTATATTGCAAATGTAAGTATAATTTACAGCCCGATCCATCATCTGCTGCCAAAGATTGCATTTACTTTTAGGTGGAGTTTTGTACTTGTGCATTCCACATGATGCAGGGACCGGTTTTGTTTTGTTTTTTATTAGGTGTGCTTATTTAACTCAAGAAAAGAGTGGAGTTAGTATTTTTTTTAATGGATAATAATGAAAGTTTAAAAAAAGATCCACAAGAAGAAGCAGCCAACACAGGGCTTGCCTCAGTAACTTCCAAGAGATGGACCAGAATCTGAGCTACTTCTTATCCCTCAAGTAAAGCCGGCAGCTCGAAGTGCGCTTTCAAAATGAATCCTTTATTGGCCACGATGCTGTAGGTGCTAACGCGTTTCGGCCACACGGCCTTCCTCATATCATACAAAAGTGTTATAAAACTAGTAAATGTAGTATATACATCCTGCAAAGAAGCAATATTTCATTAATGATGTCAGGATGTATGTCAAACTACATATACTAGTATTTAAAACACTTTTGTATGATATTTTAACATGCTTACATTGGTCCAGCTTGTATGTGCGTTCCCCATGGAAGCTTTCCCCATGGAAGCTGGTACTCACTGTAGCATTCACCACTACTAAAGTGATCACTGCTAGTTTTCTCCTCCTGTGCTGAACAGCTGCCGTGCTGCTTCCTGGACGTAGAAAGGTCACCCCGTTGGGCGCCATTCACTTTTTTTCTCAATGAATGTAAAGTGTTCTCTGGACGAGGTGGAGATTGTGATGTCACCACCCCACCTCTCCACCCTGTCCATTCAGAGAACGTTTTGCATTAGTTGAGTATATGCAAAGTGTTCCCTAAAGGGCGCATGTGCCACGCGAGCAAGCTCTTGCGTTCGCTAAGCGGCAGGGCAGCCACTTTGCATGGAACACAGAAGCTAGCGGAGATCGCTGTGGTAGCGGTGCGTTGCCCATCTGGTCATAAGCCTGCTTTCAGCTCAGATCCAGCGATCTTCGCTATGCATCCCTGCCCTCGGCTACACTGCCTTTCCTGCAGGAAAGTCCTCTTTGCAATGTGGATGCGGTCCCCAGCCCCATTCATTTCTATGGGAAAGCCCTACTTTTTGGCGGTTCCAAGCAGGTGCTCAGAAGTGGTCAGTACTTTAAAGTCCATGTAAGCCCATAACTAAGGGTGCTCTCAGTATTGTGTATTATAAACCGTTCAATTTGTTTTTACTTTTTTGATCCTCACCTGCTGAATCTCATGCAGACACTTCCTGTCTGTATTCTAGTGATGGCATTTTTTGGTGCATAGTCCCTGGCGGTGACAACAATGGACAATGCTTTGGTTAATGTGTTTTGAAATAGTCACCTGTAGTCTCAATCAGAAGCCCCTTTGACGACACAATTGGGAGACAAGGACAGAGAATTGTCACCCTGAACAAGCACCCTCAGGATCATCAGGAATTATTTTAAAGTTACCAATTTAAATATATTAAAATGTATTTCTGAATTCAGTTAAAGCTAAAGCTTAATCTGCTTATTTATCCATCCTGCCCCCCTCATCAGCATGCCAGTGAAAATATAGTATTATGTTGACCACACTAGAATTATAATTTTACTTATTTTATAGCACCAACATCCCTTTGTATTTTAAGCAAGAACAAAAAGAAGGAGCGCTATGGGACTTTAAGTGTGCCAAGTTAAACAATTCCTTACATCAAATTATTTATTTGGTTCACATAAATATCAAAAGCGTTGCATATATCATGTCAGCATTCATTGTGGATAAGAACTGCTGATTTCTACTATTACAGATTTTGCTGTTTCCAAGCTTCTACATGTTTCGCCGTGAGGCTTCTTCAGGAAATAGCGTGGTACTGTAACTGCTGAACAGAATGAAATAAATGTATACATCAGACAGACCCTCTACATGTGAAATATCCGTTCCATTGGTGGGTTTCACTGCCTTACCCAATTAAGGTAGGAATCCACCCCTACTTGGTAACCTGTGATTGAATGATGGGATGCATCCGTATTGGGCTACATTAACCTGTGAACCTGTTTATTATTGATAAAATAACGATTGAATATTGTAATCTGTTTTCTGATGTATATATTTATTTCATTCTGTTCAGCAGTTACAGTACCACGCTATTTCCTGAAGAAGCCTCACAGCGAAACATGTAGAAATTGAAGCATAAAAAAAACAGCATAATCTGTAATAGTAATAATTCTCAGCAGTTCTTATCCATAATGAATGCTGAACGTGATGTATCCCATTATCCTAGTTATCAATGAACTGCAAGGGTGGTGATGAGCACTCTCATAATCCATTCACAAGCTATGCAGCTTGAAAATGGTCAGCTCGTATCGAATGTACAGGCTGATAGCTGCAGGGCTTGTCTGCAAGAGCCTGACCTTGCACCCCTGATCACTGGTGCAATGCTTTGCAGGCTCCTGAGGGAAAAAAATAATAAATGCACATTTTTTTGTTTCATACAAAAATATGTTCATTTATTTTTTTTTCCCCAAAAGGTCAACTTATCCTGTAGCCCTGGTTCACAATGATGCGATTTGACATGTCAAATCACATGCCAAATCGGCGGCAATTGGCCGGCAATGGCACCGCCCAAGTCTGTGTGACGCTGCATTTGCGGCACCTCACCGATTCCCAAAAGTAGTTTCTGTACTACTTTTGGTGACTTCGGGGTGTGATTACCATAGATGTCTGTTATTCCCCCCCCGAAATGGAGACTGACATGCGGGAATAAAATTGTGCGAGTTCAGCTGAACTCACACCATTTCATTCCCACTGTCGGTGTGAACCCGGGCTCAATGTGATTTCCAAGGTCATTTTCAGTATTTTAAAATCTGCAGCTCCTATTAAAATAATTCCAGTGATCCTACCATGATGGTCCTTGTTCATGCGCTTCTTGTAGGGTGACAATGCTCTGTTCCTGTGTCCCGTTTGTGCTCCTGTGTTCTCACTCTCACATGGTCTTAAAGTGTTACTAAACCCACAACAGTAAAATCAGTCTGTATATGCAGCACAGCATGCTTGTTATACTCACTGTGGAACCTAAGGGGCTAATCTTCTGCATTGTGTAAAAAGGCTGTTTTGATCCTGTCTTCTCGGATCCTCCCCTTTTTCCACTGTCCCCAATCTATCTCCTTATAGAACAGAGCCTTGGGGGCACTTTGCACATGCTCAGATTGGTGTGTATTGCTAGAGAGTTGTTTTTTTTTTTCTTGGGAGGGTGCATGTGATCAGCACAGGGCCAATCAGCACCGTCCAGTCAGAGGATCAGGGGAGAATGAAAACTCCTCCTACCAGCCCTAACCAGACACCAATAGCAGTCACAAGACTGCTTATACACTGCTGATGTGAAAAGGTATTTAGCAGTTTATATTTACTAAAATAATTGTTCTGTGTACTGTGGGAGACCAAATATAGTAACTGCAGGCTCCTGGGGAGAGCAGATATAGTGACTGCAGGCTCCTGGGGAGAGCAGATATAGGGACTGCAGGCTCCTGGGGAGAGCAGATATAGTGACTGCAGGATCCTGGGGAGAGCAGATATAGTGACTGCAGGCTCCTGGGGAGAGCAGATATAGTGACTGCAGGATCCTGGGGAGAGCAGATATAGGGACTGCAGACTCCTGGGGAGATCAGATATAGTGACTGCAGGCTCCTGGGGAGAGCAGATATAGGGACTGCAGGCTCCTGGGGAGAGCAGATATAGTGAGTGCAGGCTCCTGGGGAGAGCAGATCTAGGGACTGCAGGCTCCTGGGGAGAGCAGATATAGTGACTGCAGGGTCCTGGGCAGACCAGATATAGTGACTGCAGGCTCCTGGGGAGAGCAGATATAGTGACTGCAGGCTCCTGGGGAGAGCAGATATAGTGACTGCAGGATCCTGGGGAGAGCAGATATAGGGACTGCAGACTCCTGTGTTTAGTAACACTTTAAAAGGAAGACTACAAGTGACCTTTTCCACACACCTTGCACAAACATGGTCCACGGCTGTCACCATCAGGAAAGCCGCCCTGAGGAATGCCATGGAGCCATTGCTGGAGTTCATGTAGACAAGAAGTGGCTGCAAGAAAGCTGCAGGAAATCGGCACTAAGATGCAGCAAAGTGATGAAAAAAGAGGATAGGAAGTATTTTATTTAAAGAAAATGGAATTTGTTGATGCTTTAGCAAACTAAGTCATTCCGTTTTTGGGTTTACATTTACTTTAATGAGCAGAGGATGAACAGCCAAACCCACAAGTGGAAACTTTTTAGATTCTTCATAGAGAGCTGTATAGGTTTAGTGGGTCCAGTTCTGCTTGCACTGGTAAATATGTACCTGTGATTTCTTTTTTTTTAATTTATTTTTTAATGATGAGGCTTCAAGGTTTTCCTCTTGTTTTTATTAAAAAAATGATTTATTTTAATGCAATGTTCCAATCCATTTTCCAATCATTATACATGCTCCAGTCATGCGTGCCGTATCCTCCCATTGTTCCCCCTTGCTGTGAAACAGCCTTGCAATAATTCGCCGGGTTCATAGTATCTCAGCAGTCAAATCTGTACAGGGCACATACTTATTCCAATAAAACTGTTCAACATGAGCTTCCCTGCTTTGGGTGTTTGTGAAATGATTAAATAAAGCCGTATACAGTGGTGCCTCGGATTGCGAGTAACGCGGTTAACAAGCGTTTCGCAATACAAGCTATTTTTAAAATTCTGAAGTGCTGTCTCGCAATAAGAGCAGGATTAAGCCTCTGTGCATGCAATACCGCATGTGGACAGATGTGCGGGGGCGCTGGTGAGGCTCGGAAGCATTCAGAAATACCGAAGTGTAAACCAGGATATGCAATTAGCGGACCTCCAGCTGTTTCAAAACTACAAGTCCCTTCATGCCTCTGCCTCTGGGTGTCATGCTTGTGGCTGTCAGAATCTTGCTATGTCTTATGGGACTTGTAGTTCTGCAACATCTGGAGGTCTGCTAATTGCATATTCCTGATGTAAACCGTTCCCGAATGTCTCCAAGCCTCAGCAGCGCCCCCAAACCTCTGGCCACATACAGTACTGCATAGACAAGCAGTCACTGTGGAACAAATTATCTGAGTTTCCATTGTTTCCTATGGGGAAACTTGCTTTGATATACGAGTGATTTGGATTACAAGCATTCTCCTGGGATGGATTATGCTCGTAATCCAAGGTTCCACTGTACTGTAAATCAGCAAATTGCATTTTCCTGGCGCCAACATCCATGGCAGCAACATGTATGATGTCATGGACTGGCGCCAGGAAAGGAAAATTACTGTATTTAATAACAATTTTCCATTATAATGGGATTCTAAGCAGAGTTTTACACTGTATGGGTAAAGGCTTTCAGACAGCCGCCCATTACACCTATAGGAGTTTGTTGGACTTCCAATTCCAAAGCCTGGTGCATGAGACTCCGGTGTTCAAGTGCGGGTAAAAGGCGCAGCCCCCCTATGTTTGAGCCTGGCGGTCTCTGAGAGAATGTAAGTTGCTCCAGCTGGACAGTGCACTGAGCAGCACTAACATTGAGGACAGTATGCGCCCAGGGACAAATGCCCAGAACTTAAAGGGAGTTGTAAAGGCAGAAGTTTATCTTCTATGCATTAAGATTAACCACTTGCTGACCGCCGAAAGACGGCGGCAGTGTGGCTCTGCTGCGCAAATCGCCGTCTATAAACGGCAATTCACGCTGTTGCAAGGGGCGCTCTTGCCCGCCGCACGCAGCGTGAGTGGTGGCCAGGGGTAGGATGGACTCTGTCTGCCGGCGACCCGCGACCGCCTTCTGCAGAGGAAGAATGGGGAACCACCTATGTAAACATGGCGGTTCCCCGTTCTGACAGGGGACATGACAATGATCAGCTGATCTGTCATCGGGATCAGTTAGATCTGTTATGCCCATGCCAGCCCAACCCCCACACAGTTAGAACACACACAGGGAACACATTTAACCCCCTTCACTGCCCCCTGCAGGTTAACCCCTTCCCTGCCAGTGACATTTATACAGTAATCAGTGGCTATTTTTAGCTCTGATCGCTGTATAAATGTCATTGGTCCCAAAAAAGTGTCCGATATGACCCCCGCAATTATGCATTCCCGCTAAAAATCGCTGATCGCTGCCATTACTAGTAAAAAAATAAAAACGCCATAATTCAATTCTGATAGTTTGTAGACGCTATAACTTTTGCTCAAACCAATCAATATACGCTTATTGCAATTCTTTTTTTTTTTTTTTTTTTAACCAAAAATGAGGAAGAATATATATCGGCCAAAACTCATGAATAAATTAGTTTTTTATATACTTTTTTTTTTTTTTTTTTTTTTGGAATATATTAAATAAGTACTCAAAACCG
>BLSH010466554.1:245211-256306 GCA_018402905.1 Glandirana rugosa | reverse complement strand
TTATATGTGAATAACTCTAAAAAATTTAAAAAAAAATGGGTTTTTACATCGTCTTATGTATAATCGGATTTAAATACTTAAAAAAAAAACGGAAATAGCCCTTATAAAATATCGTCTTTCATTTTTTTTTTCATTACACAACACTGTACCCAAATGACATTTATATATATTTCTTTCCCACAAATACAGCTTTCTTGGTGGTATTTGCTTTTTATTTTTTGGACTATACAAAAAAAAAAAAAAAAGTTTTGATAACGAAAAAAACAGACATGAGTCCTTTTTTGGTAATGCAAATTTCTACGATGCTTTAAGTAACACTATACCCAAATAAAATGTATGTCATTCTTTTTTTTCCCCACAAATAGTTTTCTTTCGGTGGTATTTGATCTCTTCTGCAGTTTTTATTTTTTTGCGCTATAAACAAAAAAAGAGCGACAAGTTTGAAGAAAAAAAAAAATACTACTTTTTTTTTTACTTTCTGCTATAAAATATTCCCGATAAAGGCAAAAAAAAAATTCATAAATTTAGGCTAATATGTATTCTGCTACATTTTTGGGTAAAAAAAAATTTAAAAAATCTCAATAAGTGTATATTGATTGGTTTACGCAAATGTTTATAGCTCTTATGGTACAGTATCTCACAAAAGTAAGTACACCCCTGACATTTCTGTAAATATTTTATTCTATCTTTTCATGTGACAACACTGAAGAAATGACACTTTGCTACAATGTAAAGTAGTGAGTGTACAGCTTGTATAACAGTGTAAATTTGCTGTCCCCTCAAAATAACTCAACACACAGCCATTAATGTCTAAACCGCTGGTAACAAAAGTGAGTACACCTCTGGGATGAATTATAGTGGAGACTGCAAGCCAGGCCTTCTCCTCCAACATCAGTGACCTCACAAATGCACTTCTGGAAGAATGGTCAAACATTCCCATAGACACTCCTAAACCTTGTGGGCAGCCTTCCCAGAAGAGTTGAAGCTGTTATAGCTGCAAAGGGTGGGCTGACTCAATATTGAACCCTACGGACTAAGACTGGGATTCCGTTAAAGTTCATGTGCATGTAAAGGCAGGTGTCCCAATACTTTTGACAATATAATGTATACATATCATTATCAGCTGCAGGTCTGCAATATCCCCCCAGAACTGAGCAGAACATTGCAGGTTATGGCACAGAGCTCTCCAAGGTGCTGAAATCTATCAGCGCTCAGACTCCCCCTGCTGGCTACAGGCAGAAGGCCTCTTCACTATTCTACAGTAGCTTCACATTCTCACCAGCATTCACTTATTGCCGATCACTGCAGCCCTTTGGAATGAGAACACTGATGGAGAATGGAGGCAAGAACATTAAAATGCCACAATACTGGAGAATGTGAATAGGAGGTTCTGGAAGCCTGGTATTTTTTTGTAGTCATTGGGTGGCAACAATGATATATCAAAAATGTGACAATGGTATAAATGTACGGGGCTTGCAGCTTCTGCACATTGAGGCTCCTTTCACATTTATGTGACTTAGGATCCGACTTGTGAGCCCCAAAGTCACAGGACCTGTGAAATGCCATGCATCTCTGGAGCCATTCCAATTTACACTACTGAGGTCGCTGCGACTTCAGAAAAGGTTCCTGCACTAATTTGATCCGATTCTCACGTGACTTCAATGCCAGAGAGTCTAAAAGTCGTATCAAAGTCACTTCAGAGTTGCACTGAAAATTGCCCAACTTTGGAGTCGGTTAGTCTAAAGGAGCCTCAAGGGCTTCCATGATCACCATGATTTATAATAGGAATACATTAAGTACTGTGCCAGGCTTTCTCAACCTTTAAACCATAGGGCAGGGGTCACCAGACTTTCTAAACAAAGGGCCAAATTACTGTCCTTCAAACTTTAGGGGGGCCAGACTATTGTCAGTGGGAGTAGAAAATACCCCAGTGTCAGCGGACGGAAACAATGTGGCTTAGTGGTCAGTAGGAGTAAAAAAAAATGCCTATGGTCAGTAGGATGAAGAATAGTGCCTCCTCATTAGTATTTGTGCCCCTGTGTTGGTATCAGTGGGAGGAATAATGACCTATCATTGGTATTAGTGGTAGGAATAGCGTCCCATCAATATTAGTGGCAAGAATCATGCCCCATCATTAGTATCAACGGGAGGAATTGTGCCCCATCATTGGTATCAGTGGCAAGAATAGTGCCCCATCATTATTATCAACGGGAGGAATCGTGCCCCATCATTAGTATCAACGGGAGGAATCGTGCCCCATCATTAGTATCAACGGGAGGAATAGTGCCCCATCATTAGTATTAGTGGCAAGAATAGTGCCCCATCATTAGTATTAGTGGCAGGAATAGTGCCCCATCATTAGTATCAACAGGAGAAATAGTGCCCCATCATTAGTATTAGCGGGAGGAATAGTGCCCCATCATTGGTATCAGTGGGAGGAATAGTGCCCCTGTGTTGGTGTCAGTGGGAGTAATAATGACCTATCGTTGGTATTAGTGGTAGGAATAGCGTCCCATCATTAATATTAGTGGCAAGAATAGTACTCCATTGTTAGTATTAGTGGTCGGAATAATGCCCCATCATTAGTATTAGTGGCAAGAATAGTGCCCCATCATTAGTATCAACGGGAGGAATAGTGCCCCATCATTAGTATTAGCGGGAGAAATAGTGCCCCATCATTAGCATTAGCGGGAGGAATAGTGCCCCATCATTAGTATTAGTGGCAAGAATAGTGCCCCATCATTAGTATCAACGGGAGGAATAGAGCCCCATCATTAGTATTAGCGGGAGAAATAGTGCCCCATCAGCATTAGCGGGAGGAATAGTGCCCCATCATTAGTATTAGCGGGAGGACTAGTGCCCCAGCGTAAGTATTAGTGGCAAGAATAGTGCCCCATCATTGGTATCAGTGGGAGGAATAGTGCCCCATTATTAGTATTAGTGGTAGGAATAGTGCCCCATCATTGGTTGGTATCCCTTTGTTGGTATCAGCTGGAGGAATAGTGCCCCATTATTGATATCAGTTGAAGAAATAGTGCCCCATCATTGCTATCAGTGGGAGGAATAGTGCCCCATTATTAGTATTAGCGGGAGGAATAGTGCGCCTCTGTTGGTATCAGTGGTAGGAATAGTGCCCCATTATTAGTATTAGCGGGAGGAATAGTGCACCTGTGTTGGTATCAGTGGTAGGAATAGTGCCCCATCATATTAGTGGTAGGAATAGTGCCCCAGCGTTAGTATTAGCGGGAGAAAAAGTGCCCCTGTGTTGGTATCAGTGGGAAGAATAGTGACCTATCAATGGTATGAGTGAGAGGAACGGTGCCCCATTGTTAGTATCAATGGGAGGAATAGTGCCCCATCATTGGTGTTAGCGAAAGGAATGGTGTCTGATTGTACAATGAGGAGTCAGAAGCCATTTACCCCACCAGCATGTCTTTGGAGATTGAGAGGAAATTCCAGCATTCCCAGAGGAAACCCATGCAAGCACAGGGAGAAAATGCAAACTCCATGCAGATAGTGTCCTAGTCGAGATTTAAACCAAGGACTCCATTGCTGCAAGGCTACTAACCAGTAACCCAATGTGTTGCCTCCTATACATTAATTAGCTCCTATTTTTTTTTAAGGTCTAAAGCCTCGTACTCACGGTGCCACTGTCATACGACCGCACCTTCAACTTTTTCCAAAATCGGCTGTTGGTGGTTGTGTCTGGCGTACTGATGGTAGTCAAGTAATCGGCCAACAAAGCTGAACGTAGTGACGTGTTAGAAGTGTATAATGAGGAAGCTCAGGTGAATGTGATTTGTGAATTAGGAATGCAGGTTACACGACTGAACGCTTCCTGGATTCTGAGCATGCGTGTTTGCACTTCCAACTTTTGTTGGGCCAACTTCTGTACACACGAGCCAACAATTGTACGACGCCTTGTTGGCCAACAAAAGTTTTCTAGTTTGCTCAGCCAACTTTTGTTGTACAACTGTCAAACTTTGGCTGTTGTAATCGCGTGTGCTAACGGTCAAATTATCGTACAACAAGCTGTTGTACGACAGTTGTACCGTGTGTATGGGACATTAGTGTTAAAGAAAACTCCAGCCAAAATCTTTTAAAACTTTTGATAGGGTGGGTAAAGGTTAGAACTTTTGCTGTGTTAATATTGCTGCCTGTGTTCCCATAGAGGAAATGTCCCTTTTACTTTCTGTCCCAAAACACTGCAGGATGCGATGAGAAATTTCCCCAAAGTGGGGAGAGATTTCCCTTCTGACTGCTGTCGCCAGATCACGTGATCTCTTTGAGATCTATCTCTTCTAAAGCATTTATGGTGATGACTATAAAATCTCACTGTGTGCCAATGAAAATGGTCTACAGCAGTGTTCCCCAACCCTGTCCTCAAGGCCCACCAACAGGTCATGTTTTCAGGATTTCCATTATTTTGCACAGGTGATTTGATCAGTTTCACTGCCTTAGTAGTTACCACAGCCAATTCATATGAGGGAAATCCTGAAAACATGACCTGTTGAGCCTCGAGGACAGGGTTGGGGAACACTGGTCTACAGGACAAATAGTGAGGGTGGCTCTCCATGCTGTGGGACAAGGACCGCAATCAAAGAGTTCCCCAGGTCCTAACCCTTCCTAATTCAATCCAAGAACAAACATTTCGGCTGGAGTTCTACTTCAATTATGGGATTGGTGTTTAATAGAGGCAGAAAAATGGTGCCCTGTTAGGCAAAAAGGTGACCAGATTTTGCTTCCTACAGATATTTCTTTCTGTCCAGCTTTACACATCAGCCCCAGCGGGAACAACAGACAAAAAACAAAGAAGAAACGGAAAAAAATAAAAAAAAGCTGCTGCTCCCAGTAGTCAATCATGTCTGTAAGAACAGCCCCATCTTTGTCATGACTCATCCCTGAAGATCGCCATGACCAGTTTTTATTGAGTCTTATGAGGATTTTAGAAAAGGTCACTTAAGGACAGCTTGGTTGTGCATTTCTCCATCTCGTGGGGCAAAATTTCAGCACAGACAGTGAGAGCCCCTAATCCCAGATCAGCTATCATTATGGAATGGGACAGGGGTCCCCAAACATTCTAAACAAAGGGCCAGTATACTGTCCTTAAGACTTGGGGGGCAGGCTGTGGTCATTAGGAGGTGAAATTGTCTTGGTGACAGTGGGAGTAAACAGAGCATCTTTGGCATTAGGGGGTGGAATTCCAACAACCTGGCACTATTTCTCACATTGACACCAACAATGGGGTACTATTTCTCCTACTTATACCAATGATGGTGCACTATTCTTCCACTGACACTAACAATGGGTGTTGGTGGGAAAATGAGTGCCCCATCATTGGTATCAGTGGGAGGAATAGTGCCCCATCATTGGTATAAGTGGGAGAAATTGTGTCCCATCATTAGTGTCAGTGGGAGGAATAGTACCCCATTGTTGATGTTAGTAGGAGGAATAGTGGCCCATCATTCGTATAAGTGGGAGGTATTTTGGCCCATCATTGGTATAAGTGGGAGGAATAGTGCCCCATCATTGGTGTCAGTGGGAGGAATAGTGCCTCATCGTTGGTGTCAGTGGAAGATTAGTGCCTCATTACTGGTATTAGTAGCAGGAATAGTACCCCATCGTTGGTGTCAGTAGGAGGAATAGTGCCTTGTTGTTGATATCAATAATGGGAATTTTACCCCATTGTGGAGGAATAGTGTCTTGCATCAGTAGGAGGAAAAGTACCCCAAGGGCCGAATAAAGGTAAGCAAAGGGCCTCATCCGGCCCACAGGTCGCAGTTAGGAGACCACTGGAATAGGGTGATATGGCGGCGACAGTGCACAGCGAGAAATGCAAGCACCTGACACACCTGGAAGTATGCAAGATGCTGAAGACCAACTACAGCCAGTGAGGGAAGAACCACCCATCAGTTTAGTATCATTGCTTGCATTTTACAATGTGGCTTTTTTAACCCCTTTCCACCTACTGTATGCATATATGCAGCAGCATAAAAATGATCTTTATTCTGTGCTGCCACATACATGCTGTACCCCCAGCAATGAGAAGCCAGTAGGATGGGCCCCTGATCACTTGACCACATGATAAGAAAGCCTACAAAACACCTCTGGTATTAGGATTTCCTTGAGTGGCTAAAGGTTGGGGTTACGGTTTTTTTTTCCCTGGTGACAGAGTCCCTGTAAAAGTGAACTCTATTCTAGAAAAGGCTCATGGTACAGTTGCATTATCAGTAGGCTGTAGAGACTTTTTAAAACAAGAATAAATAAGGGGGTTTGCTTACTAATCATGAAAGGAATTAAATAACAATGGCCACAAAAGTAGCAGACAGTGAAAACTGCAGTGATCCTTTACATTGGTGGACAGAGTAGAAGTTACCCCTTATATTCGTGGTGAGAGTAGATGGGGCCACTTACTTTGAGCAGTGTAGAAGTCATCCCCTTAAATTGGTGGCCAGTGTAGAAGTTACTCCTTATATTTGTGGCCAGTGTAGAAGTTACCCCTTATATTGGTGGTCAGCATAGAAGGAACCACTTACTTTGATGGTCAGTGTAGATGACATCCTTTACATTAGTGGTCAAGGTCAAAGTTGCCTCTAGCATTGATTGTCAGTGTGGAAATGGCCCTCTACAATGGTGGTCAAGGTAGAAGTGACCCTATATTGGTGGTCAGTGTCCCCTTACAAGGCCCCCTTACTTTGATGGTCAGAATAAAAGTCACCCTTTACATTGTCCATCAATGAGGAAGTGACTACCCTTCATTGGTGGTCAGTGTAGAAGTCACCCCTTACATTGGTCTTTAATTGGCAAGTGACTCCCTACATTGGTAGTCAGTAAGAGAAGTGACCCCTTACATTGGTAGTCAGTGTAGGAGTCATTCCTTACATTGGTCATCGATGGGGAGGTGACTTCTACATTGTTGGTTAGTGTTGAAGTCCCCCCTTACATTGGTGGTCAGTAGGGGAATTGGCTCCCTACATTGGTGGTCAGTTTAGAAATAACTCCTTACATTGGTGGTCAATGTAGGAGTCATCCCTTACATTCGTCATCAATGGGGAGGCGACTCCTATATTGGTTGTCACTTTAGAAGTCAACTCTTACATTAGTGGTCAGTAGGGGAAGGGACTCACTACATTGGTGGTCAGTTTAGAAGTCACCGCTAAACTGTTCATCAGTGTAGAAGTGACTCTTTACATTGGTGACCAGTGTAAAAAAATCACCCCCTACATTGTAGGTCAGTGAAGGGTTACCACCCTCCTGCATGGAGTTCTAGGGTTTGCATACCTGCTGTGTCCATTATGAGGAGCTCCCACTATTCCTGAGTGGAACTTCCAAGTTTGTTTACCTGCTGTGCCCATTATGAGAGGTTCCCACCATCCCTGTGTGAAGTTCCTGAGTTTGTACACCTGCGATGCCCATTAGGAGGGGTTCCCACCATCTCTATGCTGATTTCCCGGGTCTGTACAGCTGCTGTGCCCATTAGGAGGGTTTCCCACTATCTCTGTGTAGGGTCCTTGAGTCTGTACACCTGCTGTGCCCATTAGGAGGGTTTCCCACCATCTCTGTGTAGGGTCCCTGAGTCTGTACACCTGCTGTGCCTATTATGAGGGGCTTCCAACATCCCCATGCTGAGTCTCCGGATCTACAAACCTTCCCTGCACATTATAAGGTGTTTCCACCATTCCTGCATGAGGTTCCCGGGTCTGCACACCTGCTGTACCATTATCAGGGGTTCCCGCCATCCCTGCATGAGCTCCCAGGGTCTGCACACCTCTGCTGTCTCTATTATGATTGGTTCCCACCATCCTTGCATAGAGTTCAAGAGTCTGCACACCGACGCTGCCTATTAGGAGGGCCTCCCACCATCCCTGCGACATTTTTTAATTTATTTTATATTATGGAGAATGTAACAGGATTTGGGGCACACAAAGGTGTTCAGGAACATCCAAAAATCCCACCTGGACAGGAACAAAGTCGGGAATTATGGCCGGAAGAATCTCAATGTTGGAGTAGCCAAGACATAGAAGAAGCCAGGGGTTGACTCAGCCAACCTGGCGCCACCTATAGCTAAAGATCACTTTGGATAGACTGGCCATATCAGAGGACTCCCTTTAAAAATATGCCATTACCGATTAACATGTTCAGTGCTGGACAGGCCTAAAGGTAATTGGGCTAACCCATAACACCCCCAAAAATGCCCCTTCTTGTAGGTTCAGATGGGGAGGAGCAGGTAATGAGGCACACTATTCATTGGTTCATTTCATCCTGTATGTCTATGAAACTGGCTGCATGCATTTGGAGGAAGGGTGGGGGTTCTTTTAAAAAAAAATAGACCTGAGCCTCCCTCCTTAATACACCTATAGGACATTCACCCAACATTCGCAGCAGGTGAACCTTGGAGGTGCATGGGCTTTAAATGACAGTGATAAATTCCCCACCATTGGGTCCGCAGCCCCCACAGCCCTGGACCACATTTACAATGGAGTCATCTGCCCCCGGCCGGGGCGCTGCGCACATCTGTGTTTATGAATGCAGCCTTGTGCAAATTATTAATGGCTTTTGCTTTGTGTTTCTGTCAATGGAGTGGGGTGGGAGGCTCGGGGGGCGGGTTGTATGGGCTGTTTGGGGAAGGAGGGGGTGGGGTGGGGGGTTTTACACATGAATCAAGAAGTTGATAAACTCCTAGTGACGCGCGGCTGCCAACTTCCACAATGAGCGATAGCGGGGTGCTCGCGTCAAGGGGCGTCAGCGATGCTCTGCCGCTGCAAAGCTCTGCAGGGGGAAAAAAAAAAAAAAAAAGCAGGATGAGGGTGGCTGCTTGCTTGGCTTTACCTTAGATGAACTCAGGCAGCTTGGTGCAATACATGGGTGCTCTTTGCCACTGCAGAAAGTGCCAAGCTAGCCATTGATCACTATCTTCCTGAGCTTGCTACAATATATCATACATTTCCCCCCACCCCAAAAAAAGAAAAAAAAATACAAAATGCAACACAAAAG
Organism: Glandirana rugosa; assembly: GCA_018402905.1. NCBI lineage: Eukaryota > Metazoa > Chordata > Amphibia > Anura > Ranidae > Glandirana > Glandirana rugosa. Next base: position 247,312 of record BLSH010466554.1, on the reverse strand, counting down.
ATCTGCGCTCAACTAAAGTAGAAGCTATTTATAGAGCAGCATGGAGGGTGGGGAGAGGGAGAGAGGGAAGCAGAGAGGAGGAGAGGGATGGAGATGGGGAAGAGGGGTACAGGGGGGAGCAGGGACCCTATTGGGAGGATGGGGGGTACTATAGGCTGGCATCTTGCTGGGCTGCTTGTGTCAGTGTGTCAGTTGTGCAGTGTGCAGTGCCAGTCTGATCAGCTGGCAGAGAGAAGCTGAATCCAGTCCTGCACCTGATCCAGCCCACAGTGTCCCTCTGACTGCTGAATTAATTTGATACTATTTTTGTAAGTCAGTGTTTCTAAGGGAGACCTAATGACGCAATGACGTCAATGCGGGTCAATAGCACACTGGTGGAGAGAGAGACAGCCTGAGCCAGGGGAGAGACTGCAAGAGACAGGGCACAGACAGCTTGCAATAAGGAAACCTGAGGACAGGCATAGAGGATGCAAGAGACAGGGCACAGACAGCCTGCAATAAGGAAACCTGAGGACTGGCATAGAGGATGCAAGAGACAGGGAACAGACAGCCTGCAATAGGAAATCCTGTGGACAGGCATAGAGGATGCAAGAGACAGGGCACACACAGCCTGCAATAAGGAAACCTGAGGACAGGCATAGAGGATGCAAGAGACAGGGCACACACAGCCTGCAATAAGGAAATCTGAGGACAGGCATAGAGGATGCAAGAGACAGGGCACAGACAGCCTGCAATAGGGAATCCTGAGGACAGGCATAGAGACTGCAAGAGACAGGGCACACACAGCCTGCAATAAGGAAACCTGAGGACAGGCATAGAGGATGCAAGAGACAGGGCACACACAGCCTGCAATAAGGAAACCTGAGGACAGGCATAGAGGATGCAAGAGACAGGGCACAGACAGCCTGCAATAGGGAAACCTGAGGACAGGCATAGAGGATGCAAGAGACAGGGCACAGACAGCCTGCAATAAGGAAACCTGAGGACAGGCATAGAGGATGCAAGAGACAGGGAACAGACAGCCTGCAATAGGGAATCCTGTGGACAGGCATAGAGGATGCAAGAGACAGGGCACACACAGCCTGCAATAAGGAAACCTGAGGACAGGCATAGAGGATGCAAGAGACAGGGCACAGACAGCCTGCAATAAGGAAATCTGAGGACAGGCATAGAGGATGCAAGAGACAGGGCACAGACAGCCTGCAATAGGGAATCCTGAGGACAGGCATAGAGGATGCAAGAGACAGGGCACATACAGCCTGCAATAGGGAATCCTGAGGACAGGCATAGAGGATGCAAGAGACAGGGCACAGACAGCCTGCAATAGGGAAACCTGAGGACAGGCATAGAGGATGCAAGAGACAAGCAATGGACAGCCTGCAATAGGGAAGCCTGAGAATAGACATTATAGGATCTATACATTGACAGTACACATAGAGACAGCAAGAGACAGGCATATATTATAGACATAGAGGATCCTGAGGACAAGCAAAGTAAGGGTTCTCCATACCCTGTATAAGAACAGCCATGTCTATAGAGACATCATAGGACAGTCTGGGACCTGGGTGACAAGCAGGAGACAGCATGGCCAACAGACAAAGATGGGAAGTGGCCAAGAAAGAGATCTGCTGAGATCGCACCCAGACATCACTAATGGACAGCGAGAGAGAGAGAGAAAGAGAGAGAAAGAGAGAAAGAGAGACTGTCACAGTGCAGACCCCTACAGACCCCTACAGACCCCAATGGACATTAAATGTGGGCATGAGACTGACCAGTGCCAGGCTAACATTACCAAGAGACTGCTTTAAAAGGTACCCTGTCACCTGCATAGAGAGATTGTTCATAAGTTCATTGAACCAGGGGGGCATCTATTTTATAGAAGAGGCATTGATTAGACCAATAAGGGCACTGCAGTACCCACATCTGCCTGCAGGGATATCCATCCTGATGCCCTGGGAGAAAGAAGGGGCTGGAAGTTGTAGTTCCCCAGCAGCTGGGAGTTCTTGGAGGGAAATTAAAAAGATAAGAAATATAGAGAACGAGATAAATAGTTTATATAGATAGCTATAGGGACGTCCGTCTACACCCATGACGTCACGGG